>JADRCH010000279.1:272940-398109 GCA_019843965.1 Rhynchomys soricoides
ATACACTGTGTTATACCCTGTGTTATACCCTGTGTTATACCCTGTGTTATACACTGTGTTATACACTGCTGCTTTCTTCTCTTCAATACCTCCTGTGGACTGTTATAGAGACCTGACCAGTTACATTTTAGGGAAGCACTGTTTTGTTGCTGTTGTTGCTGTTGTCTTTATGTAGATAAAAGGTGGGTTGGATTGGTGGATTCAGTGAAGTCCTGCCATTTTTGTGCTGGGCTGTCCAGGAGGGCCACCAACTCTCACAGGAAGCAGCTAGCTACACAAATAAGTACAGAGCACCAGGAAGGAGCTAGGTCACCTGTCCTGCATTTAGCAGAATCTAAGAGCTTTGTAGCTAATATTCCCCTTCTTGTCCTACTTTTCAATTGGTTATTCATAGCTCTCTTTCATGGTGACTTATAATGTTCATGATTGAGAACAAAAATAGAAATACCAAAGCAAAACTACGGCTAAAGAAAGCTCTAGGAAGATTTGGGGGAAAAAAAAACCTTCTTGTGTATCAATAGTAAAATCTTTATAATTACTAAGGAAAGGTTAAATTATAGAACAGTAGAAAAAATTTGATATACCCAGGAACTTTGTATGTATTTCTTAGCTTTTTAATTCTGTACATGAAAGTGATTTGTCTATCAGGGTCTCAGTTTATGCTTTCTGCACATCTTGTGTAAGAATAGATATTTCCAAAGTCTCTGGACACATCTTTTATCAGTTCTGGAGAAAGGATGCACATGGGAAGTAAACATGAGAGACTTTGTGAATCTGAAAACGTCTTTAGATTTAATTAATCAAATGCTTGAGTGTAAAATTCTAGGGTGGAAATAATTTTCTCTCACAGTTATAAGTTGTTTTGAACTTCGCTTGAACTGGGCATCTGTGTCAGTTGTTTGTCTTCCCTGTTGGACCCTGTGGGTCTTTCCACACAGACTAACTGAGGTTTTCAGCTCCTCTCCCTACAGCATGGGGCCCTCTAAGGCATTGGTGTCAGCATTCAGTGCCTTAGTCTTTGAGTCCATCTTAACTGTTTTGCTTTGCAACTGAGGATCTTCCTGATTGCCCTCTTGAGAGGAGTAACGCCCATAGTTCTTTGGAACATGCCTAGAGGATCCCATGAAGAAAGGGATTCTGGTACCGTTAGTCCTGTCATCTTTCGTACCTGACCATTGGCTCCCAGATCTAATGCTGTTGTTTCTGAGCCAGCTCCAGACCCTGCTGAGTAAGCATCTTAGTGTCCAATACCCCATTTCCTACCTGCCAGTTTAGACTAAGCTCTCTTCTGAATGGTTAATTGAGATGTTTGTTATCTGCTTACTCTGCTCTTCCGATTCTTGTAGGTGTGTCTCTTTTTAGACATAATTCACTATAGTTATTTTTGAAAAATTGAAAGGAAGTTAGTAAAATTTGAAAGGAAGTGGCCATGCCTCTCTGTCTTACCTTAGAGCAGTCGTTCTCAACCGACCTAATGCTGCAACTCCTTAATGCAGTTCTTCAGTTTGTGGTGACCCGCAACCATAAAATTATTATTGTTGCTGCTTCATAACTGTAATTTTGCTGTTATGGATTGTAATGTAAGTATCTGATATGCAGGATATCTGATAAGTGACCCCCATGAAAGGGTCATTTGACCCTCAAAGGGTATAAGACTCACAGGTTGAGAGGCTGTTTTAGAAGCTTTTCTAATGGTTTCCTTAGGACAATGGTGACAGTGCTTTGCAGGACCAATGTGCTTTCCAGAATCTTGGTAGTGTTTGTAGTAGATTAAGTATCACAGTGAGAGTGTACTACTGTCTTAGAGGCCAGAGGTGCTGCTGCTGTTTAGCACAGCATGTGACAGTTGTTCACAGCAAAGGGTCCTCTGGTCTGAATCTAGCAGTCCTGTTACCCACTGCTGCCCTGGACTTCCACCATCACCATGTCTGCTTTATCACAGTTTAACCTTTACAAGTCTCTCTGGCCCTTAAAGCAAGCTGTTATATGCTCTTATTGTTGTATATATATTTTTTTTGTTTCTGTTTTTAGCTTCTCTATTGTGTATTACAACTCAACATTAATCCTAAATTTTACCTTTTCTCCCTCAAATTTCTTCTGTTTTCAGTACATGCTTTTAAATTCCCTTGTGAGCTTTTATTAGTGATAGACTTTTATTTTTTGGTCTGGAAATGTGGTATAAGTGTGTGTGCACACATGTGCCCACACATGCTCTGCACCCACAGTGTTGTTACTTAAGGACTTAATGTAGTTCCAAGTTGGCTTTTGACTTGGTTCCTTAGGTTTGGTTTGGTTTGCTAACTTATTCTCATGATTTTTGGCTTCCATTGTTGGTGCTGAAAACTCAACTGTCACTTTATCCTGTAAAGAGTTCCCTGTCTTTTCTTGCTAGTTGCTGAGATGATTTATATCTGTAATCTTACTAGGATGTGAGTGATATAGATGCCTTGTTAGTCTCCTTTCTATTGTGACATCCACTGTAGAAAACCAGACTGAAGGAGGAAAGGTTCATCTGTGCTCAGGTTTTCAGTGTGGACAGTTGGGTCTGTTGTCTCTGGCTGTGGAGGAGAATGTCATAGCAGGAGGACATAGTGCAAGGAAGCTGCTCACTTCAGGACAGCTGCTAGGAACGAGAGGTGAGGGGTAGGAGACAGAGACAGCAAGGAGCCAGGGACAGGTTACACCCTTAAAACGCATACTGCCTGTTACCCATTTGCTCAAGCCAGTTCTCTCTTACTCATCCTTAACTCAGCTATGGATTGATTTCATCTGCATGGTTAGCACCCTCTCAGTAACAAACACCAAGAGCTGAGAACCAAGCCTTCCACATATAAGTCTGAGGCTGTTCTGTATCTAAACTGTAATAATTTTTATTTCCTGTCAGGACTTTGTCCAGGATTGTATTAATATGGTAAAATTACCAATGTTAATTGTACCTCACAACTGACAATGTACTAAAGATAATTTATTTTGAAAAGTAAATATTTGAGTATTATTAATATATTCAAGTTATTCTAGTATGTATAGCCAAGTAAATTCAGTCTTTTTAGATTCTCACTCACTGCATATTTATATTCAAAGAAGAAAATCCTTGTGTTTCTGACTGTTTATAGCCTCTTTCAACTGAAGAAAACTACCACAGCAGTTGTTTCGGCCAGTCAGATAGTCAGTGTGGGTCTCCTCCCAGGGGTTGGTCAGAAGAGCTGGATGAACGTGGGCATACCTTATATACCAGTGACTATACCAAGGAAAAGGTACTTCTCTTTTTCTTCTTTTTCTTATCTAGTAGACCTTGACAGAATCCTCATGAGATAATTGTGTACTGAGATTTAATAGTGATAAAATAAACCCAGAAGCTGGTATGGAGAGGTACATATGTATAATCCCGCACTTGGGAGGCAGAGGTGGGATATTGAGTTTGAGGTTAGTCTGGACTGATTGGCTCTTTCTCTGTAGCTATTTTACAATGGAATACATAGGAATACGACTGATTCATGGTTTTGTTGGTGTGTTATGGCTGGGGATAGAACATGGGGTTCACATAAATGATATGTAAGCACTCTACTACCAAGCTACACCCTGATCCCTGCCCCACAGTTGAAATGGGCTATAGCAGTGGTGGTTTCGTGGTACTGATAACCTATTCAGATGAACCTTTGAGGGCAGGCCTGTTGTCATTTGCTTAAGGTTCTTCAGTAAAAAATTTTGTTGGTATTTCTATTGGGGAAAGCTGGGGTTTTTTTCAATGATTTTTCCAACCTGCTGTATTACACCCTCTGACACCACTTATATTTCTTTTTCCATTACAAATGAATTTGTGTGAAACAAAGACCGTGAACCTATTTTGTGATTAGTTTATGAATGAATATCAAATTTTGAAGCACTACCTGAAAAGTCATTTTAAATGGTGGCTGACTGGTTTATTAGTTAAGGGTAGGGTTAGGCAAATAGCCCTCTTTCCTGCTTGAGTTATTTAGCCCCAGAATGTATAAAACTAGTGGTTTTTACTTCTATAAAAATTAAAGATTATTATTTATTTATTCTCTGTTCTGTATTGTGTGCAGTTCTCTTGTTGCTTAAAATACATTGCATACAATGCATTGGCTGAGGGAAATAATGAGGATTTGCGTAAAATTAGGCTTAAACTGTGAGATTTTTATACCTAAAACTTGAAAAATATATTTTTAATGTCTTAAACCTGTTTTCAGATGTTTTAGACTCTCTGCTATACTAGCAGATGAGTGTCTCCATGTATATTTATGTCATATGTTTCTTTCTATGTTGTCAAATGATGTTTGAATTATTTTCTGATAACTGAGAAAAGTGAGAAGTGCATACTTATATTGAGTATTACACTTACCAAGCTTAAGTGCACTTTCCTGTCGTGCTGAGCTTCTTGAGTTCATTTGTTTACTTGTTTCTTTGTGGCTAGTAGGATGTAATTTCTAAGAATAATATCTAATAATCTTACCATAGCCATTTAAACTAGCCTTTATTTAAATTAAATACAAACCTGTTGTGTTTTTGTAGTGGCTCAAGCATGTTGATGATCAGGGTAGACAGTATTACTATAGTGCAGACGGATCTCGGTCAGAATGGGAATTGCCAAAGGTAAGAAGCTTAATGTTGACCTTAATGTGCATAATGTCTGAAGACAGTTGCATGAGCTTCATTGATTTTTATTTTTTGGGTATTTTTTTATTGTTGTCTTTGTTGTTTTAGAGACAAAGTCTCATTTTGTAGCTCAGACTGATATGAAGTTCCCTATGTAGACCAGGGTAGCTTTAAACTTACTTCATAGATTTATTCTTAGCTTTGTTTTATTCTTTAAAAAGCAGAAGACTTTTTTTTTTTTTCTGAGTTCATTTGCAGCCCTGAGGTTCCCTAACATTGTCAGAGATGTACATTTATCATGTTCTCGTCCAGGTTATTCTCAATCAGGAAATCTTTTGATAGAAATAAGAGTTCCACCCAATGCCAGTAGTGTCGGCCTGTCTAGTTATCTGAGGGTCTTCCATGGAATGGGCCTTACGTCTTTTTAGGAGAGGGTAGTGATCTTATTCAAGATCATCATCACTGAAGGTGTGTCTAAGTGAATCAGATGTGCATGAGCACACACAGTTGACACTACCAGGTATGGATAAACATAGGGCACAGTATACAGTTAGTTAGACAGTATATTGATACTAAGATTCTATCGATAAGAGATGCGTGTGGGTGATGAACATGCAGTTATATATAATATATATATTAGAGCATGAGAGGGAAGGAGAGATGATCTGGAAGCTGTATTCGGAAGGCATCAATGTCTACCTAATACTATGTTACTTTAGAAAAAATACCTGAAGCAAATATCTTTAAAAAGATAACATAAGCTTTAAAAAGTGTTTATAGGGATTAGAAATATGTTAAAATTTGGTTGTCTTTTTAAACTAAGGGTGTTTGAGTTGTGGCGTTTCTCTGTCTTTTTCTCCATTATGTGTTCTTTGTTACTGGTGTCTCACATTTTGTTGTACTTGTTTTGCCCCTATGAATATTCTTGCCTAGTAAATCGTGAGCACATATAAAATTTTCATTATCACATGGATTAATTTTACATTATTTTTCTTACCACATAAAAATGCTTTCTAAATTATAGTAATTACAAGCTCAAAGGCTAGGCAGGGTTCAATGAAATTTCATATATAAGCTTACACAGCCACAAGTGTCTGCCAGAGAGGATTGTATTTCAGAGAAGCCCTGTGCAGCAGTTAGGTCTCTTTGCAATTAAATGTCTGACACAGGATTTGGGTGGTCTTTAAGCATTATCATTGTTTAGTCTAGAAATAATAATTTGAAGATGTTAGAAAACAGCGAATTCCCGTATGTGTTGACTGTTATTGCCCAATTTCAGCTTTGTTAGGTGGTTTGTATGCATTCACTTTGGAGAGTCAAAAAATAATATACTGTGCACAGAAAGCGTACGCTAATATATAATTAGTGAAATTATAATCAAAGTCATTGAAAGCTAAAGTTTGCTGGACTGATTTTAGAAATGAGGGGTGTTGATACAAGGAATCCTTCCCTTTCAGGAAAAACTCACATCTGTTTAAAAGTTGATTTTCACAACTTAAAGCATTTAAGTTCCCTACATAAGATAGAGAAACTCTCAAAGCTTTATAGTTCTCCACCTGTCTGTATGATCTTAACATTCCAGACTCCTCTATGCTTAATACTGCACTGATGACATATTAATTTCACATGCAGTTTCTTTTGACAGTGGTTGTTCTGTTTTCTACACAATTTGTATATTCAGAAGTAGTGTTCAGAACTTGTATACTTTAGAAAAACAGCAGTATGTCTAGCCTTAAGTGAAGCAGACAGACCTGTAAAGCATTAAGTGTAAACACTGTGTGGGTAACACTATTTAAGCCTTGTAATAATTGTGGTAGTATATGAGGAACTGGGATGTTTCTACTTCATTTACTCTTGTAACAGCTCTGAGTGAGGTGACAACTCCACTCTGTCTATTTTGCAACTGAAGAACAATTTTGGGGGAGTAAAAGACAACACTAACTGGGTATGTCCAACTCTAAAATCAAGGTCTCAGTCATGTCACAAGGCTGCTCAGTAAGAAAACTGAGATGAGACAACTCTTGGTGTGGTATCACTTGAACATTGCGTAGTGACCATATGTTCTTAGGAGCTGTTGTACATTCACATTTGTTTCTTTTACTTATGAAGCGTATTTTGTTTTGTTTAGTATAACGCTTCGTCTCAGCAGCAAAGAGAAATAATTAAAAGTAGGAGCTTGGACAGGCGGCTGCAAGAACCAATAGTGTTAACTAAGTGGAGACATAGCACCATTGTGTTGGACTCCAACGACAAGGTAAGAGCTTGGAGAAAATGCGTTAAGAATTTGGCAAGTGTTTGGGGAATTCTATTGTTCATGGCGAGTTGTAGCTATCTGTACTAATATTTATGTAAAATTTTGCTGTTGTCAAACATAATTCTTAGCAAAAATATTAACTTCTTTTGAACAAAATAGCGTTTTGTTTTGATTTTTCCATTGTTGTGCACATATAATGTACTTCGATGGTATCGCCCTCATTAGCCTGTCTTATTCTATTTCCACTGAACACCTCAACAGAATCTCCCTGCTTCATGTTTGCTTTCATAACCCACTACATTTAATTGGGGATTCCTGAATGAGCTTGGGTGGAAGGTTATTTACTTGGGCAAGGGCAGCTTACCAGTGGCTACTCCACTGAGGAGTATGATGCGTCCTCACCCCCATCCATTAACTGCCCATAATCCCTCAGGGAAGGATGAGACATAAGTTCCTTCCTATGTGTGCTGGAACACCGAGATGCTTAGTCTTGACAAGGTGCTCTGCAAGTAGTCTCTGCTGCTTTGAGCCACATCACATCCAGAGGGTTTCATAGCACTCCTTCCTATATTAGTGCTTTCTACACTCTCTTCCTTGATGGCCCTGAGCCTTGGAGCGTGATACTGTCCTGTTTAGGGCAGAGCACGCAATAGTTACGTTATTCTTGCATGCAAGTTAGTGGTTTTGTCTACATGCAGTGTGAAACTTAGCTAAATGGCATGAGTTTGTATTTAGCATCAGTTTCTATGCTTTAGTTTTTGACTTTAAGTTTTCTCAAATTCTGTAAAATAGACCAACTTTTTTGTGACTTACTGGTATCTGATGTATGTACTTGACATATTTGAGCTAGCATGTACATGTGTGTTTGTATGAGTGGAGAATATATAATATATGTGCGTGCGCGCACACACGCACACTATTTTAAGCCACTTTTACTGTCTTTGGTCTTCAGGAAGGTTTATATAGTAAAGGTTTCATCTTCTCTGACCCAGGAAAGGCTCTGATCCTTCTCCATCTGTTCTCTCCCATAATGCTTTTATCAGTCTGAGAAGTGATGCTCTATGTTTCTAATAGGATATAGATTTTGATTCAGGTTTCAGAAAGGGCTTGGTGGGCATCAGTCCTATACATTAGAAGGAGAAGGGGAAGGGGATGATAACATTCCAACATTAAACACATTACCTTTAAAAAGGTATTTGATCACTTTTGTAGCATAATTAACAGGTCATCTATGTTTCTTTTTTTTTTAAAAAAAACAGGATCTTTTCTCTGTAACCTAGGCTGGCTTGGAACTTAGCAACTGAAAGTGTTAGGGAAGCTTAGGAGGTGTGGCCTCCCTGGGGGAGGTGTGGCCTCCCTGAAGGAGGACGGGTGTTATTACAGGTAGGTCTCTCCACTACACACACCTTGTGCTTGTGGATCAGTTGTAAGCTGTCAGCTACTGCTCTAGCACTGTTCTTGAAGAGACACCATGATAAAGGCAACCTTATAAAAGAAAACATTTAATTTGGAGGCTCAGGATTAAGAGAGCTAGACTCCATGATCATCACAGCGGGAGCATAAGCAGTAAGCAGGTAGGCATGGCATTAGAGCAGTAGCTGAGAGCTTACAACTGGTCCACAAGCACAAGGTGTGTGCAGTAGGAAGACCTACCTGTAACATCACACCTCCTCCAGGGAGGCTGCACCTCCTAATCTTCCCTAAACACTTTCACCAGCTGGGCACCAAGCATTCAAGTATGTGAGTCCATAAGGGCAGTTCTCATTCCGACTACCACAGCGATCCTCCCGCCTTGGCCCCCAGAGTGCTGGGGTTATGGGTACACATACACCACCATGCCTGGCTAAAATGAACTCTCTTGTTGGTTTCCCCGGGTTTGACTACTTTCAGTCTTAAATCCTTTTATAAACAATTGATTCCTTTCAGCTCAAGATAAGATGTTTTGTTAGTACAATTGAGTGTAAATTAGTCTCTGTATATGAAACAAGGTAGACTTTTAAAGAGTGTAGTGTGCATACTTTCTGTATTTATAATAAGGACTTACAGAACAATAATGAAAGTAGACCAGTTTCTAGTTTTTATTTTCAAGAATATTTTACAGCTAAAAGTAGGCTTCTAAAAGACATTAAATGAATAGCATTTTGGAATCGGTGTTTTTGAAGATGTCTTTGGAAATCTATTAGTATTGAGATAGGCCTAGGCAAGTGAGATTCGTAGAAGTGTTAATGGAAAATACAACCAATCCCAGGAATTAATTCCATTTCTAGGTATATAGAACACTGTTAACTGCCGTATATAATATGGCAGGGCAAAACCTATTGTTGAACTACCACTGCTCCCTCTTCCAGTGATAGTAAAAATGAGGATTTTGCTGAGATATATGTAGAGTTCCTTTTTTCAAGTTTTCTGTCATTTTCCAGGGTGCACGTGCACACGTGCACACACATTTCTATCAACTTTAATCAGAGCCTCAAAGGCACCTTTACAGAGAATGACTTCATGCCCTTTTGTCATCTAATTGCCCTGAGGCAGCAGCAGTGTGACTGTCCTGAGAACAGACGTTTACTTATTTTTAGTAGAAATCTGTCTCTTCAGGATGGCCTTTGAAATAGATTCACAGCTAATTGCTTCATCAAGTAAATATTTCCATTTCTCTTTATCACCTAACTATGCCTTCTTAAAATAGGGCAGTCGTTGAGGCTATGGAAAAGGGACTACACTAGGACAAGCTCGTACATAATGGCGTCTGTAACTTCAATGGGATAAAACCCAGTATTATGTGGCAAGTCTTGTTAAAATGGCACGGATCCTAGTTTAGCAGGCAGGTACGATTACCTTGAAGAGGTAGTTGTATTACATCTGAGTGGGCTTCCTTGTTTTGCTTATGTATGGCTATTACTAAAACTATTCATGGATGTGAAAGATGTGTATGCACATATTCTTACGGAGATGTATAAATGTACAAGTGTTTCTTCACTGTAATTATAATTGCGTATTCATTATCACTGTTGTCTGTGGGTTTTAGGAATGTAGGATGTATATACTTTTATTCACTTACTTTGCAGTTGTGGATCATTCAGTCTTTACCTTTTCTAGCTGTTTTAATACACATAGAAGTCATATGACTGAACTCAGAAAAAGAACTGAGTAAGGTTAAACTCAAATCTGGATAAGCTGTTTGCTTTTCTAGGATTTATAGATAGGATTTTAATACTTTGCCAATTAGTGGTATTAGCTTTGGCTGTTTCGTTGTGAGATTGCCCTTTCAAAGCCTTGATTGCTGTAGAGTTATGTGTGTATAAACTTACAGGGTGCAAACTGAAAATTTTTTCCCAAGTGAATGAGTGTTGAGATTAGGGTTTTACACTGTTACTTAAAATGCGCTTAGATGTGTGGTGAGAATCTTGTAGTTCTGTGCCTAGACGTTGGGGTGAACAGATGAGGAGATGAGCGTTCAAAGCACTGTTTGCCCGGACTAGGAGTTAGTAAGGGGGTGGGATGACTTCTCATTCTCTTTAACTCAAATTCATTTAAGCATCTAGGAGAATGGAGAAGATTTAAATAAAGTAGGTATTAGTACCAAAAAAATACTTTCCAGTCTTACCCTTCATAAGAAATAATATCTTTTAGTTTTGACCAAACTGGATGTTTATAGAACCCCTTGCTTGCTTTTATAATCTTTTAGACTTAAACATGTAAATAACCCCCCAGTGCATCACTAATCTCTAAATACTAGATTTCTTTGGCATATATTTTTATCTTTATATCTAATTATTAGAGAGTAACTATAAATTCCTTTAATGCTGATAAACGATTAAATTTATTTTCTCATATTGCTTTAGACTAAAAATTCCATTTTGTCAATTACCACTTAATTCTTGTGAATGTTTCTAGCATAGCACTTTATAATCATGTCTGTCAAATTAATAGCACATTATATGGTGACTGATGTATATGTAATTTTAAATAGGGTTGATTAAAAGTGATAAAATGTTGTTTTAGTCAACATAGGTGCTATACAGTCATGCCATAGGTTGCACACTTCTAGTCTGTAGTTCTCAGATCGGTGCCGCGCTTCTAAAGCATCTGAGATAGAAAATAACAACGAACCCGTTTCCTTTGTTTGCCTTGTTAAGTTCTCCCAGTGTGATCAGGGAGAAACAGACATGTTTAAAGTAGAGTAACGTTTTTCATTACTTATTTCTTGTAGGATTCTCCAACTACCACAAAACTCTGCTTACCTGAAAATGAATCTCCTCCTACTTCATCAAAGCATCAAGATCCAGTTAGTATGTTAGAAGCATACAGAATAAATAGCCTAGCCTTTTCAATCACTTTCAGTAAATTAATTTTCTTTAAATATAATGTTGAAGTGTTTCTTGTGTCTCTATTAAATTTTATTGGCCTTTTAGAAAAGTTATAATTAAAACAGTTTTAAGAATCAAATTTTATTCATTTTTAAGGCCCCCTTTGTATAAAATATGCTGGTAATTTATACTTACATATATGCTATATTTAAATATATACCATATTTCTAAGTGATAAATTTATACTTAGTTTTTAAAAGTAAAAAATTCTAAGCCAGGTCTGGTGGCACATGCCTTCAGTCCTGCCACTCAGGGCAGAGGCAGAGGCAGATGGATCTCTGTGAGTTTCAAGGCCAGCATGGTCTTAGTGAGTTCCAGGACAGCCAGGGCTTCACATAGAAACCCTGTCTCAAAAAACAAACAACAGAACTTGCCCAGAGAATATTACACATTGCACTTCACCTTCTTTCCCAGGCCGGCGGTCTGAAGGTAAGAAGTATGTATGCCCTTCCTTCCCGGCAGCATGGCTGCTCTTGCGCATCTGTGACTTGGAAGTCTTGTCAGTCTGGGCCAAGGAGTGCTGGAGACGATAAGTCTGGCTGGAAACCTCCCAGCAGCAGCTTTTCTTCTCCCAGTGAAACCCAGGTCTTGACCTTTCAACCTCATCCTCATGTTCACACACTCCTGCTCTTCCTGTCAACACTGATCTGCTGTTGGCTTGTGCTGCTGTCCTCTCACTGGTGACATTTAACACTTTTTAAGGAGAACGTTTTTACGCAAGACTACATACGTACGTGCTTTGGCTCCCGACTGTGTCCCTCTTCTCCCACAGTGCACAACACTTTGGTTAGTCTCCTGACCTTTTCTCTGTCACTGAGACTCTGCCACACTTTTGCCTGGAAGCCTGTGCATATCCATCAGGATTAAGTTCAGAGTTTGCTTCCTCAGAGAATTTAGGCCAGTCCTCTAGGTTCGATGAGGTTCCTTATGACACTCCTTGTAGCATGAGTTCTGTTCATTTCATAAAATCAAGAGCAGCCGTTGGCACTCTCTGTGATCCAGCTCTTGTCACTGTCTTCTCCAGCAAGGAAACACTGTTAACAGAGACAGGAATACCCATTCCTACAGCACAGCTGCACAGTAGCTGCTGAGCAAATAACTTGTTGAGTTAATGAATGTAACTTTAACACTTTAAAGACAAACTTTCATTGTTACTATTTGATGAAGTTAGGTCAAACTTTTGTTTACTAGTCAGACTTCAGATTCTGTGCGGGCACAGGCCTCACTTCTTTCTGATAATTCCTGACTTTTATTTTCCTTTTCTACATATATGTGGCAATACGTGTATATTTCTTTATAATTGTTGTTTTCATTCCTTATATTTTATGGTTCCCATCACACTATATATACTTTTTATTTTTAATTAGCACTAAGTAAGCTAAGAGGTAATAATGGGATGTATTTTTAAATACAGGTGATACACATTTCATGGAACTATCTTCATAGACTATATTTTAATAAAAAGGAATTTCTAAGTAATGGTAGAAACAAGAGTCTGTAAATCTGCATACAGTTTCAAAGCACTGTTGGTCAATGTGATCTTGTCCATTTGACAGCCATTACACTGTCCTGAAGGCAGAGTGCCCTCTGCTGGCCACCCCGGGAACTGCCTCCCCAGTGTTTCAGTGCTCTGGTAACACAGAAGAGCTGTGTTGATGCTGCCAGGACTACTGTTTCCACATAAGCAGGGTCTTCTTTCCTCCTCCCACTGAGACTGTTACCCCGTTGACCTCTCTCCTGACATCTGCTTTGCAGGCCTCTCCTGCGTGCCTTGCTTCTAAGAGTCCTATTTGTCTGTCTCTTCCATTCTGTCTAGTTACTACAGAGCTGTCTCCTTTCTCTGTATGTGAATTAAAATCTTGGTATAAATGTTTAGTGGCAATGAAGGTACAGATTTAGAAGGTTTTCTAAAAATGTGACATTGAAAGAGATTCTGCTGTCTACCTAGTTGTGTAAACTTGGCACTTTGCTCAGAAGCCTCCCTTTCCCCTGTATGTATGTCATCCCTGTCCCTTCATGATCTGTGTCTCTCTGGAATTTAGCCCCTTTCTCACTATCCTTGGTCAAGTTCAGACCTTTGGCATTCCTTGGCATATCGTTAGAGGCGTGCAGCTGGTTGCCAGCCGTGCTGTTGTCTCTTAGTGCCTCTCTTCTTGCCACATGTCTACCTTGCGACATAATGGGTGGGCCCTGTGATGTTCTGTCTGCCTTTCTACTTCCATCTGTCTATTCCATAGGTCAGAGGTCAGCTCTCTAGGAAGCTGCTCTGATTCTGTTCTTTGTCTTCCAGGTTGAATTCAGTTCTCCTGTCCAGGTTGAGATAGGAGTCCATTTCTCATAGCACTTAACATATTGTGTGATGATTGGCTTGGGGTACTTTCTGTACTTTTGGGTATAGCAAGTTTTGTTCTTTTATATTCAAATGAGAGTGCTCAGCACTTACAGCACTAGTGTATCCATTTACTCCCTGTGGGAATTTGGGGAAAGCACTGACTCCTTTTGAATGGTGCCTGAGCAAATGCAGCCCTTTTGCATGTTTTCTGGTTTTGTTTTTAATCAGTTTTATCTGTCTGGTAAAAATCTGACTTAAGTTCTTTCTGATTCTTTCATTTACACTATCTGTCACTACAGCTGTTCCATTCATTTTCACTCCTTATTGTGATGCCTGAATCTCCTTCCTGCTGCTGCTGCTGCTTTTATGCTATTCCAGCTGTAGCTTTAAAAAACATTCCAGAGTCGTCTTCTGTCAGTTCACATTAAGCGGCCCATGCAGAGAAGTTAGTGTTGTTGTTCTCATTCTTCGGAAAACTTTTACCTGTATCTGATGAAAGGACAATAAATCCAGAAGACTCTTCATAGTAACTCATACTTACTTAAAATTGTATTTATATAGTGTCTTGTGTGTATTTAAAATTGTGTCATTGGCACTTTTGTTGAAAGGCAATAGGGTTCTTATGAAAAGTATCAAATTGCGTATCTGAGAGATCAAACACCTATGCTTTGTAAAATGATTGCAGTGAAATTATGACTAAGTTATTTCCAAGTTTTCAGTATGCCAACAATATTCCAGCTAGAGAAGCAAGCAAAGTTTCAAACATTATCTTCTAAACACTATTGAGAAGGTAGTCAATATTATGTTTATATGCTATATAAAAAAGATTTATATTTTCTTGTTAAAGTACTTAGAATTTGCTAAGGAACCAATCAGATAGAAATAAATTTTGGGGCTGGAGAGATTGCTCGGTGGTTAGGAATGTTTGCTGCTCTTGGAGAGGACCCGAGTTTGGGTCCCAGCACTCATTCTCAGGCAGCTGGCACTGCTTGTGATTCCAGTACCAGGGGATCTGCCCTGCCCTGCTGAGCTCTGCAGGTACCCACACTTGTCTGCACATTCCTACAAACAGACACACATGCATACACAGGGGTAAAAAGAAAGCAAGTATTTTTTAAAAAGAAATAAAATTTGAATTTATTTTCTTTGTGTTTGTGTATGTGTTTCAGTTGAGTTATAATTGGCTGCTACCTCATGTACATATTGTTTGTAGTGTTGATTCTTATAATAGCCACCATTTATAATATATTATAATAGCCACCAACTCCTTTTGGTGAATCTCATTTGTAGAGGAAACTAATGTAGTGAGAAAGTATTACTTCATGTTTGTTTGCAGGACTTTTGAGAAAACATCAACTAGCTTTTGCTTGCATGATGGTTAATAATAAAGTTTTGTCATGGCTAATAAGTCTAGTGTTTTCAGGACCCAGGTCACCCCATGGTGATCTGTTTAATGAAGCACATATTGACATTTCTTTATATCACATTAGAGTCTATGTAGTGTCTGGGTACTTTTGAGTAATTTATCAGTCATTTCATTTGTCTGCCTAGTCATTATTATGTTCTGACAAGATTAGTGTTTTTCAAATGTACTTTTAATCATCCTAACATCACGTTCTTTGACGAGGCTGACCAGTGAGCCCTTGGCACCTGCCTGTTTCCTCCCCAGTGATGGGGATCCAGGCATGTGTAGCTCCACTTGGCTCTTTCACATAGGTGGTGGGGATTTGAACTCAGGCCTCCATATTTGTAAAGTAGATATAAACCATTTTTCTAGTGGTTACTGGTAAAACTCTCACAGCTAACAAAGTACCCGAATGGCTGCTGTGACTTAAGGAGAAAAGGGTATTTTGTCAGGTGTTGCTGGGCATGTCTGTGACCCCCTCCAGCCTGTGAGTGGTAGAGGAGGGGGAGGAGCTCAGGGGCAGGCTTGGGTTTGTAGCAAGTCCAGGCTAGCCTGCGTGAGCTGCAGGAAGGAGCCCAGTTCCTTAACTATACATTGCTGACAATGTCGAGATGAGTGCAGTGCTGTGGTGACCGGTGTGCTGTATACTAACTAATCTCTTTCGATTTTGGACTGCAAGGTCATTTGGATTCCAGTGATTATTATGATTTGGGCGTTACTATCTGTATGAATTTTACCTTACAAGTATCACTTTGTTCCATAGGGGCAGGAGAAATATGGATTGTTAAATGTAACAAAAATTACTGAAAATGGGAAGAAGGTTCGGTAAGTATGAAACCTTTAATGTTCTTACATGTTTATCTGATTGAAGTAAATGAAAACTGATATTCCAGTAGAACTAATTAAATGGTTTAGAATAATTTTCAATTGTATATTTTCTAGTAGATTTGCCATGAAATATTTTTTTTGTTAACATATTTAAAAAATAATCAGAAATAATAAGAGCATCTGAAGAAGCATTTTCTTTCTTTCTTTCTTTTTTTTTTTTAAATATTCTTTTTCTTCTAGTAGTTAGTTGTGGTGCATAATAAAAAACAAAGATACACTGAGTACCATAGAAAAAAATCTTCACCAGCTGTGTGTTCCCATGTCAGGGCCTATGAGCATAAGTATTTTCCTCTACAGAGGATTTACATGTAGATGTCTGTATATATGTAGATGACACTCCCCCACCCTCAACAAGGTTTCTCTGTATAAAGACCCCCTAGGTGTCTTGGACTCAATTTGTACACCAGGCTGGCCTCAAATTCACAGAGATCTGCCTGCCCCCCAAGTGCTGGGATTAAAGGCATGTGCCATCATGCCGAGCCATAGATGACATTATTAAACATGGTCTATATTTATCTTGGAGATGGTTCTAATTCATTACATCACAGCTAGCACAGCATGTGCTGCTACAGAATAGTTAATCACTAGCAAGTTAATCATTATTTATCTGCAAGAATGTAACTAGGCCTGCTGTTAGTACGCATTTAGGGTGCTTACAGTTTTTGCTGTTACACACAGTATTACACTGAATGTTTTGCTTAGTTAATTTTGCAAGTGTAAAATTGGTACAGTGGTTAGAAGTACTTGCTTTGCAAATGTGGAGGACTGAGTTCAAATCTCCACCACCCATGTAAAAAGCCTAGGTGGGGCTGGACATGGCTGGATCTCCCAGCATTAGGGGGAAAGAAATAGGCGGATACCAAGGGCTCACTGGCCAGCAAGCCAGCTAACCAAAATGAGTTCCTGTTCATTGAGACACCCTGTCAAGGCTGTAAGGCAGAGAGTGGTGGAAGAAGTCACTCAGTGTCTGCTCTGGCTTCTGCCTGTGTGTTATGTGGTCATGGGCACCTGCACACTGCATGCAAATACCACACACACATACAACATTTTTTTTTTTTTTTTAAAGAAAGGAAAATAATTCTTTGACATCTAAAGTTGGAAAGGGAGAAAAGCATCTTTCTTAGTAGAGAGGTATGAAATAGGTTCACAAACAAATGGAAATCATCCCAAAACAGCACAAAAGATGTCCACACAAATGAAATAGAAAATATATTTTAATAACAGTGTTAGAGTCCTCACTACTTCTAACATGCAGGTAGATGATTTAGATCTACTAAAACTATGGGTGCTCAGATTGAAACAGAGGAAGCACTGTGTTTAGAAACAGCCTAACGTGATTTAGAGCTATGAGCAGGGGTGTTAAAGCTTAAAAAACAAAGCAGGAGTAGGAACCTAGCAAAGAAGACATGCATCTGAAGTGTTACAAACATGGAGACTGTAAAATGAGAGATGGTTCAGTGGGTTTGAGTGCCTCTTGCACAGCCATGAGGACCTGAGTTTGGATCCCAGCACTCCTGTAAGAAGCCAAGCATGGTCTCCCCACCTGCCCGTAACCATAGTGCAGTAGGCGCAGAGACGGGAGAAACACCAGGATTTGCTGGCTGCCAAGCTAGCCCCAAGCAAGAGCTTTAGATTTAGGCAGAGACCTCGTCCTAAAGGGAAGTGTGGAGAGTGATAGGGGAGAGCACTTCATGTCCTCGTGTAGTCCATGCCTGTGCTTGCACAGACTCACACGCTAGCACATGCTGGACTGTCCTCGCGTAGTCCATGCCTGTGCTTGCACAGACTCACACGCAAGCACATGCTGTACTTACATGCACACTTGTGTATGTAGTGCATAAAAGTAGGCGTATTGTGAACCGGTTCATGGGGAAGCACTGATCCTTAGTAATAATCATTGATGGGCTGAGGACAGTGGCTCACTTGCTACAGTGCTTATTCACACACACAAAGCCCTGGGTGTGATCCCCAGCTCGGCAAGTAGACCTAGGATCAGAAAGAAGTTCAAGGTCATTCTTTGCTACATATACGACCTAGACTAAATTATACTTCATTGGCAAAACAAAACAAATAGGCAAAAACGGTTGTGCCTAAACCACAGGAAATAAATGGAAGAGTAGATCTCATTGACAGGTCTTGAATTCTACGTTCTGACAAAGTAAGCAAACCCAAGTCCTTGCAGAGTTCCCCCAAACTGGCTGTGTGGGACTGGATGGAGAACAGTACTAAATCTCCACAGCCCGGGGGTGACATTCCTTTACCCTTCAGCACTGAACCCCTCTAGTGTAATTTCATTATTTGCAAATACTAATCTGTGTTTGGTACTTAAAAAGAAATTATCTAGGCTTGAAATAGGTATAAATATAAATGGTCAGATAATGTAAAGTTCACCCCAGGGGGAAAGAAAGTCCTTAATGGATAAGATAACGAAAGGGAAGATTCTGGCCAGGCCATATCATCAGTCACCTTTAAAGTTATTAGTAGGAACATCAGTAGTAGTACACGTGTTTATTGTCAACCTTACCTGTGTGTCTGGAGACAGGACAGTGAATCAGTAGACAGTTTCTTTTAATAGTTTTAATGTTATGTGTATGAGTGTTTTGTCTCTCTCTCTCTCTGTGTGTGTGTACCATGTGCGTGCTGAGTCTGAAGATGTCGGAAGAGGACTCTGGGTCCTCTGGAACTGGGATTACAGATGGTTGCTGGAGATTGAACCTAGGTCCTCTGCAAGAACAAAAGTTGCTTTTAACCACTGAGCCACCTCTCCAGCCTCTAGTTGTCAGTGTGTTTAAAAGACCCAAATACAGGGCTAGCAAGATGGCTCAGCAGGTGAAAATGCTTGCTGCCCAAGCCTGACAGCTTCAGCTAGACCCTAGGACCTGCATAAAGATAGACGTAGAGAACTGACTCCAGAGGTACCGTCTGGCCTCACGTGCGCAAGCACACACAGTAGAAATACATAACACGTTAAAAGACCCATGCACACTGGACTCTTAATGCTGCTTGTCTCTGGAATGTGGATTGGGAGGAGGGGCTTTATAGGTTTTGACAATGTGAATATTGATGTTGGAGAGTAGTGTGCGTTTCTCTTTATGGTATGTGGGTCCACGGGATTGAACTCAGATTATTGAGTTTAGCAGCAGGTGCCTTTACTTGATGAGCCACCTCACCAGCCTATCCTTCACACAAGTTTATATTCAGGGTTTTTTACATATATGTGTTGCCTTTGTAATTCAGTAAGTTTTAAAATCTTAGTGTCATTAGGATATAATTTTAACATATCTAGTATTTAACATATCTAGTATCTATGGAACACACACACACATGTTCTATTTGTATGACTAAAATTAATTTTCTTAATCACAGTGAGCTAGATTAATTCTATGGGAAAACACCCGGATATTTTAGTTACGGCTCTTTTGATTATTACGTTTCTGACTAACCTCATTTGTTTTGTGTGGGGTTATGTGTCAGGTCAGGGCACTAGGATGACTGTGGGTGCCATTAGAATCATATCTAGTATAAACAGTTCAAGTACTAACTATTAAGTTGTGGATAACAGTGACAGTGCTAAGTAGGTCTTGGTTTCATTTCATTGATAGTGTTTGATTGGTAGTGTTGCTTTTCATCTGTATATTTGCAGAAAGAACTGGTTGTCTTCTTGGGCAGTGTTGCAGGGTTCATCTTTACTTTTTACGAAAACTCAAGGAAGTAGTACAAGCTGGGTAAGTATTTCGCTGTGGGAATGAACTTAAGTTATGTGAGTGCTCTAACATCTGAAGTCCAGAGTGCTTGAAGTAAAGCACTTGCACATGCCATGTTCCTAAAGGTACATTTTGACTTGCACAGACTGTTAGAAAAGTCTGGCTGTGTTCAAATCAGCAGTTGGCTTTATCCTTTGGACCGACAGCTCACAGCTTGAGTATTGAAGAATATTAACTCATGGGATATGAAAGCTTGTCTGTGTTTTTAATCATTATTTCAGATACTTAGAACATAGGTAGTCATGTGGTGGGGCCCACCTCTGTCTGTTTGACCCTTTGAAACTTGGAGGTGACTCAGATGTCCATGTCTATAATGTCAGGCAGCTTCTAGGCAAATAAGAAGTGGGGCTCTGTTGTGCTGACACTATTTATGCTTGGTGTTTACTGTTGTTACTTGGTTGTTACAGTTGCAGTTGTTACAGTGCGACCGGGTTGTCGCTTACAGTTGTTAGTGTTTTGAATGCTGGCATGTTCTAAGTGCGGAGAATTATGCACATCTTATCCTTCTTCTCCAAGACAGCCATTTCTCTTCTCCCTTTTCCCATCATAGGTGAGACATTGAGGAATCAACCATTCAAACTTAAGACTTAACAAGTACTAAGTGACATATCGGGGTTTAGAATGTTGAGAGTGGCTCCTGAGTTCATACTTTGGGTATTTCTAAAACTTTCAGTAATTGCAATTGAAGTGTCAGTATTCAGGTAAAATTTAAAATGAAATTATTCTAAAGGAATCTGGTCTGTTTTATATCCTGTCTAACTGGCATTTTCTTACAGATACTGATTTTTTTTTTCAAATTAGCATAGGGCCAGTGGTCTTATGTTTGAGGAAAGAGAGAACCATTATCAAACTCCTAACAAACAGCCTTTGGTTTTCTACATTTGTGATGCAGTTGTGCAGAGCAGTGCTGAACCTGCTAAGTCTGAGCTGCTATTTCTCAGTCTGTATAGTGGCACTCTAAAAATCTATATCAGTTGTACATGAGTGTGAGCATTCTAGAATATTCCTTCTTTTTGTGCCTCAGTAACCCTTGAGTTAGTTCTCTGTTCAGCCAGTATAGTGAAAATGGCTTAGAATATGCATTGATATCACAAGAGGGAAATGTTGGTTTGACCTGTCTTTCTTGAAGTCTTCCTTCTTTTCCCTGGAGTAAAGTATGTGGTGCTATTGTGCTAATGTAGTTCTGAAGAATTATGTAATTTTTTTCTTTGTACTTGTGGCTCAACTTCTATTAGAAGCTGATTGAAGAAAATGAATGCACGGAAGAAAAGAGATGGAGAAGTAGTTAAGATTAATAAGCAAAAACCCAATACCTGAAACAAGCTGCATAGTGCTCGCTCATTTGAACTAAAGAGCCTTAACTGTTGAGGCTGTGGTAGATCAGAGTTGACAGTGTAATCATGTTTGTGATTACAGTTTCTCTTAACCTTTGAAAGAGTGTGTGTGTGCACGTAGTTTCAGCTTTGCAGTTTCAGTAGTGGTTCCTAATGAGAAAAGGATCCGTGGTCAAATGCATTTTGGACAGAGTATGTATTTTATCTCTGTTTTAGACAATTTTAGTGTTTAGGACTGTCATACATTTCAGTGTAGCAACAGGATAACTTTGTGGAATTGAACTCAGGTCACCAGCTCATGCTGCACTCTACTTAGCCATCTCTTCAGCCCTGTATGTAACTTTTTAAAGCTGCAGACATGTGGGAGGCCCTAGGGAAATACGGTTCAAAATTCACTGGGCTAGCCAACTTTGAATTTGAAGGATTATAAATGACATTTTCATTTGGGAGATTTATTGTTAGAATTTTTATCTTAAGTGAAGTTTTATTAATGTTATGGTCAGGAAAATACAATTTATATACTAAGAGAATAAAAACAGTTAAATAGCTCTGTAAATACAAATAGATGTATTTAAATAAGTATATGAGTCTATATAATTTATTTTGCAAATACTTCATAAATACCAAGGTTTTGGCAGGATATGTAAGACTTCTCTTACTGGACATGATTTGAAAGAATCTAGCTTTGTTTTTCTGTTCAGTCAGCAACTAGAGTAAACATGGGTAAAGTATGTCCCCTTTCTGCAGTGGAGTTGCTCCTACCTGAGATGAGAGAACAGATTCTCAGTAACTCAGAAGGTGCAGGCTGACATTGGGTCTTGTCAGTGTGTGTATTTCCTGATTGCTGTTGGCAGTTTAGTTTGAACGACATTGAGTTACAGTGTTCACATTGTAAGAGAAAAGTAGTTCTTTAGAAGTTCTATTCACACTAAAAGCCCAAGAGATCACTGGCAAAAACAGCAGACTCTCAAGCCTCATCCAGGCAGCAGAACTAGTTGACAAGCAAGTAAGTCTCGAAAGCACAAAATAGAATAAGAGGATGTTTCTTCGAAAATGTGTCTGGCATCTGCTTGTGATGTATGTACAGGTGATAGCTGAGCACATACAGTGTAGCTTCAGTGCGGCTGCAGTATATCCATATCCACCTGTGTGCAAATATAGCATTACCTGATTTCCTTCTCTGGGAATTAGCGTGATCTTAGCCTTACCTCTGGAGCCGAGGACCTGGTCAGCTTAAAGGCTCGTCAGAGTTAGATAGACTTTACAGTTTTTGAATCTGAAAGGCTCGTCAGAGTTAGATAGACTTTACAGTTTTTGAATCTGAAAGGAGGATTTAAGATAACCACTTTGTTATATGTAGTTGGTCTTTTATACATACCTATGCATGTATATCACATGAAGTCTTCTCTTTTCTCTAAAATGAAGTTTGGGAGTAATCAGTCCAAACCAGAATTCACAGTGGACCTGAAGGGGGCAGCGATTGAAATGGCATCAAAGGACAAATCAAGCAAGAAGAATGTATTTGAGGTAAATAACTCACAATCTTGGCTTTAGTGTGTACATGTTTTAGGTTTTTGTTGTGACAAATTTAGGGAAAGTTTGTGACTAAGTCATTTGTAATGTCATGTAAGGGCGTGTGTGTGTGTGTGTGTGTGTGTGTGTGTATCTCATGCCTTCTTAATGTCGCTGTGGCCCTAGAACTATTTTACAGCAATGAAGTCTCTCTCCTCCTTGTCATTCCAAACCTTCCACAGCAGTTTGTGATCTGGATCAGTTTTTTACTGGCGTATAATAGACTATTCTAGAGCTCGGCAGCTTTGTAGAAGAGCTTCCCTCGCTTGTTCTAGTTAGTGCAAGGTGAGAAAATGGCTGTTCTGCTCTCACCTAGGAACCAGTCAAGAGGCTCAGATGGAGTGGCTAGTTAACTGACTCATTTCCCCCACATGTCCTATGAGCCATATCCATGGCTCATGGATAGGCTTCCTTCTTCCTAAGATCTCTCTTGTTCAAGAAAGCTAACACAGGCTTTTCTGCATGGCAAGTCAGGGATCTTAGCGGGGTGAGAGATGACAGGGCTTCTCAAGGCCTAGACTTGGAAGTCGACCACTTGCCATGTACTCTGTTGTAATACAGCTCAGAGGCCTCGCTTGCTGGCATTCAGGGCCCTGAGTGGTAAGAGTTCACCTGGTCTGAGAGCAGTGAAGTCTATTGCAGAAAGCTGGAGGAATTTTTGAGATATGTTTGTAAGCTGTCTTCTGTTTCCCCATTCTTTATAGCCTCATGTCCTAGGCCTTTCATATTTGTAGGCTAGGCACTTTGGCTTTGCCAGTGTTTTCCAACCTACCTGAGTCTCTTTATTGTCCTGCCTTATGTTCGAACCCACACTGAGCTCTGCTTCTCAAATGCTATTTATCTTAAGACTTAAGTGGCTACTACAGTGATGCCACTTACAGTGGTTAGCTTTATTCTGCTCTTAAGAAACTCTTTTGTCTTTGATCAGGAACCCTTCCCTGTCTATAACAGCATACATTTAGTGTTGGGGTTGCCTGGACCACCTGTCTAGGAAGATGCATGAAAGGGTGTCATTACTCCCAAATCAGCTTTGCAGTTTCAGCAGTGGTTCCTAATGAGGAAAGGATCCGTGGTCAAATGCATTTTATCTCTGTTTTAGACAGTTTTAGTGTTTAGGACTGTCATACTCCTGAGAAAACTCAAAGGAGAGTGTCTTCTTAGTCTTCTTTGACTGATGCTTTCCAGATTAATATTTCACCATATCTTACATTTATTTTTTTGAGGAATGCCTTACTAAGTACTTGGAAAATTATAGGGAATTGATTGTTTAGGAGAAAATTGCCAAATGTTCCTCTAGAAAAACAAACTCAGATATCAGCCAGGAAATGAGAGGGATGTTTTTACAATTTACAGTTTTTTCATTGAAGTGTAAAAACAAAAACCAACCAAACAAAAAAATGTAGTCCGAAGAGATTAAGTTGGTTTTGGGTTTCATGTAAAATAATAGATATCCTTACTTCAGTTCATGATCAAACAGCAATATTTCTGCTCAGAAGGGGTATGAAGGTTGGTGGGTTAGCTCAACAGTTAAATGCACTTGCTGCCAAGCCCGAGGACTTCGGTCCAATTCCCAGGATCAGCATGGTGGAGGAGAGAACTGACTAGTTGTCCTCTGACCTCCATACTCAGGCCATGGTACACATGTGAACACACACACACAATAAATAAGTGAATTAAGTTCATAGATAGATGTGTAAACATTTTAAAGGGATGTGACATTATTGTTGTTTGTGCCTTGTCTTTCTTACTCAGTCATCATTGTCTGGTAAGTAGGAAATACTGAAAACCTAACATTTACTGTGTGTGTGTGTGTGTGTGTGTGTGTGTGTGTGTGTGTACATACACATACATATGTATTCATAGCCAGATTAAGAAAATTCTCAGGCTGTGAAAGAATTCTTAAGCTGTGTGCAATGCTACAGACTTTATTTCTTTACTAATGTTTCAGTTTTCATTGTCTGCATTGCCTTTATACTTGAATTTATATTTAAACAATAAACTATACTGCTTTAGGATCCAGAATTACTAGATTTTTTTTTTTTAGACTTTACCACAAAAAAACAAAAACAAAACTTCATGCTCTATAAAATAACCAGACTGGTACTGACGCTGATGGAAGGCGTTCCCCAGCTGCCTTGCTATCTTGCTACCTCCACTGCTATCAGTGTAAGACTGAGTGCACTGCAGACTGTGGGCTTGGAAGTACATGTTTTCACTTGTTCTGTTGAAAGCACTGACTGTGTTCTTTCCTCACCCTTTTCTCTAAAGCTGAAAACTCGCCAAGGAACAGAACTGCTAATTCAGTCTGATAACGATGCTGTTATGAATGATTGGTTTAAAGTCCTTAGTAGTACTATCAATAACCAGGTATGTATCTGACTTAAGCAGGACAATGTTATTGCAGAGCCAGGTGTTGTGGTGACACCTTTAATCCTAACACTTGGGAGGCAGAGGCAGGAGGACCTCTGTGAGTATGAGGTTAGCTTGGTTTACATAGTGAGTTCAGAACAGCCAGAGCTACCGTGTGAGACAAAGCTGCCTCTCTATCTCCTTTAACTGCAGAGCTGGTTTCCTGGTTTTCCGATTGTGAATTGTTTGTGCAAATTTCAGTTTACAGATGGAAAGACTGTGTGCATGCATGTGTGTGCTCACCCAGGTGGGAAAGGCAAAGATCACTTTAGCAGTTTGTGCCGGTGATGTGACTGAACATACTCACTTTTGAAATGTCAGTGGTTTGCATCAGGGTTTCTATTAGGCATTGGTTCATGAAGAAGGACCAACAGTGCTTAGTGCACAGTACTTACATAGTACTTACTCAGTGCCCACTGTTTGATGGGAAGAGGCCAGAGGTCAAGTTTTGAAGTGTATGCAGCTGTAGCCTCATCAGTGTGTTTCTAGTGACACCATGTCTCCTTCTCTGCTGCTTCTCTTCTGAAGGTGTTCATTGTTCCTTCATCAAGCCACCAAGAGCTGTGTGCTCTCTGCATTCTTAACTTCTCACTTTTACTGAGGGCCTTCTAGCTGAGGGAAATGAAAGATAACACTTCTTAAGGAAGATGTGAGCTTTTCTATAGATCATGAAACTGTATATATTGTATAATGTATAATTTCTTTAAACTTTTATATGCTTCTTTATCTCTGGAACCATGACTGACTTTTATTTTCATACCCAAATAAGAACAACCTTCTCAACCAGTCTCCCAGTCTAACATGGTGATCTTCTCATCTGTCTATATGTTTGTTTTGCTTGCTTTTGGTAGTTTGGATTAGCTGGGGCCTTGTGCATGCTGGGCACACAGTCTACCACTGGGCTCATTGCTAAAGTGTAATTGGTTTTGGTAGCCAGTAGTTCATTCTTAGAAACCTCCTATGATCTTCATTAAAATCCATCTTGAGCCCTGTCTCTGTCTGTTCAGATACTTCTTCCCTGGCTCATGTAGGTTTTCAGCTGTAATCACAGTACATGCATGCATGCATTTTATAACTACTTGAGTGTTTGTGTAGTGGGCAGCAAGCCCACTTCTTTTCAGAAGTTATAGTCAAAGGCAGAATAACCAAAGATGGGTTATCACACGGTAAGATGTGTTGCACTGTGGTGATGAGGGGGTGTAACATATTCCAAAATCATTAGAAGGGGCTAGCCTAGGGGAAGTTCTGGTGCTGCAGGGGGGTTGTTTTGTATTTGAGGTCTCTAGAAACAGGCAATGAGGCAAGTAAAGAGAGAGGAGCATATTGTTTACTGTGAGCTGTGAAAGTACCTACTGCCAAACATGGAAGAGCCAAATGTAGCTTACTCCTGAGATCCCAGCACTTGGAGTAAGGCAGGAAGACTGCTGCAGGTGCAAGCCCAGCCTTGGAGAGATCTGTCTTAAACAATCACAGAACGTTACTGAGTCTCAGACTCAGTTATAGAGATGTGTTTCTTAAATGATTGCTGGGGGGGGGAGGGGAGGTCTTTGAATCTCATTAAAATCCCAAGTCGTTTCCTTATGGGATTTCCTTAGAGAACCGTATTCTAAAGTTCCCTTAGAGATAGAAGGGGCTAGAGTCCCCAGACTTTGTCAAAGAAGGAAGTAAAGGACCTGCTGTGTCATATATTAGGACTTAATAAACCTGCATTAAGCAGTGGAGCTTCATGTCTACGTGGGGTAGATCTGTAGGACAGAGTAAAGGGCCTGGAGACAGACCACCCCACCCATGGACACTTCTTGCCAGAAGAGCACTGAGGAACAGTGAAGAAGGACATGCCTTGTGGTAAATAGTACTGGTGCAAGAAGAAATGGGGCCCCTTACACCATAAACAGAAATAAACTCAGTGCAGCAGACCTCAATGAGAAGGGACACAAAGTCCTTATTTTTGGAAGTTGAGCCCACTGTTTGATACCCTGTACAGGTTTCCTTGGTGAGGCTGTAGAAGACATCTACTTCAGTAGAAGTAGATCAACATCTGTGAGCGTTAAATCTGTCTCTCGCTCTTGTTTTCACACTGTAATAGTGTGCTCTTAAACTGTTGTCACAGGCAACGTGGCTGTGCCGACCAGGAGTGTAAGTCTGACCCTTTTGTCAGAAAGTCCATGGTCTTTTATCACCAACTTCCTATGTGCTGTTTGCGCCACCCACGTACCATGTCAAATGAACCAATTATACCTAATACTCTATGATTTAAACATTGATCAAATACCGAAATCATATATACTGTACGCTGTCTTCCTAGAATCATGGTAAGAGTCAGTCATCCTGAAAACTATGCTGTTCAGCTATAGCATTCTAGTAGTAATATATTTTCCGACACCGACAGGTAGCAGAAGCCGATGAAGCAGCTGAAGAGGAGACACCAGATTCACCGGGGGTAGAAAAGCAGGATAAAGAAAAGGACCAGAAAGAGCTTAAAAAACTTCGCTGTGAGTTGTCGCCTCCTGGCTGATAAATGGCCATATACAAATGCAGTCTTCAGTATTAGAAGGTGACAGGGCTAATTAAGTACTGTCTTGGCTCATTGCCACTTTATCCATAGCATGCGCTCAGACAGCGGAGAAATTTTAAGGCGGGACGGGACACCTCTAGAGAAAATATAGTCTTCTCTTGAAGCCTCTAGGAAGCTGGACTCTTTGGAGTTAAAAATACGTAGTTTTGTATAAAAATCTTAGACTTTGGAAGTCTGAAGTCAAGGGGTAATCATTCCACAGCCTCACCCCTACTCCAGGCAGCTAGCTCACTGTCTTGTGCTCATGCACACAGCCATGCTCTTGGATCTCCAGAGCACACACATGGGAGCAGAGCTATGCTACCAATTTTAAGAAAGATAGTTTCAAATGCAGACTCTTGGATATTATTGGCCATTAGCTGTTACTCCACACCTTTTCTGGCTTAACTAATTCACATGCTTAGCTAAGGATTTTCTGGCCTTCTAATTAAGTGATTAGAAAGTCATTTCTACTTTTGTTTTCCAACAATATAATAAATATTTTACACATACACACACACACACACACACACACACACACACCACACCACCACCACCAATGTTAAATACAGAGTTTTGTGATTTTTGAGATTCTGTTCTGTGTGGTCCAGACTGTCTTCAAGCTCTCTATGAAGCCCAAGGCCAGCTGTGAGCTCTAGATCCTTCTGCCTCTGATTCTCATGTGGGATTATAGATATATGTCAACACGCCTGGCTTAAACTTCTAATTCTTGATTCATATATTCCGTACTCTTAGTGTTCCTCAAACATAATTATTTTTAACAAATGTACTTGAGACTTTCATGTTACTGTAGCTCACACATCAGGATCGAGGGTTCATAGAACAGGTTCTGTATGCTCCCTTTTGACATCTTGACATCAGTACAGATAACCACGAGAGCCTAGACACAAGTGTGTGTGCATTGCAGACTCTTCAGCAATTCACTAGGATAGGAATTTTGGTTTGAGTTGTGGACTTTGTGTGTCATTTTTACCCTCTGACACATATGGAGAAGTAAAATCGCATGTTAAAATCTTGTCTCATAATCAAAGAAAGTAAGGTATAGACTTACTTTTATAAAAATGAAAATTTCACTTAAAATTAGAATAACCATTTCTGCTGTAATTTTTTTGTAAGTATATCATTTATTAGATATGTGAGTATATCTGGAGGAGAAGTTTAAAGAATTGGGACCTTGAAATCCCTGGGTAAAGGGTGAATGTATTTTAAATTTTATGGCTTTTTATCACATACCCATTTATGCTCACACTAGCAAAGTGTGTGGGCACCTGCCCCCCTTCTCTGCCAACACAGTATATTTTCAGACCTTTTTATCTTTGCCAAACTGTATGTGAAAACTAATATTTCAGAGTTTGACTTAGACTTCTTTCACAGTGAGTGATGTTAAGAGCCTTTTCGTATGATTAAGGGCCCTTGGTATTTCCTATTCTGTAACCTGTCCGTTCATATCCTATGCCCATTTTTCTACTGCACTCTTAGACTTTACTTGTTCGTGGGTGTTATTTTTATATTAAGGAAATAATCCTTTGTCGTACAAATTATAGTTCTCACTTCTAGATTGTTATTTGTCTTTTGAAGAAAAAGGTCAAGACCTCCTGAAATGATGATTTTCCTAATCATCCCTAAGATGACCAGACTGTGAGCCCCTGGAGGGCAAGGTCTAAAACCTTGATCATCTCTGTGTCTCAAGCCCCCTTGCAGGGCCTGGCCCTTTACAAGATCTCTCTCTGGGGGCTGTTGATGAACTCTGCTGTAATTTTTGACCACAGGATTGATATGTTTTGTGTCTTCTTTGGAAAAACTCTGATTAGAGAAGTTTCCTGAAATATCTGTCTGTCTGTCTTAAGCAATGAAAGGATCCAGCATGGATTCTTCAGAGCAGAAGAAAACTAAGAAAAACTTAAAGAAGTTTCTTACCCGGCGTCCCACTTTGCAAGCTGTTCGTGAGAAAGGTTATATCAAAGGTACGGAGGAGCGTGGTGCTCACAGTGGTGAATGTGGGCTGAGTCAGAAATGGGGTGTTTGAGTTAAAACTGACATAGCGACATTTCCATCTTTTATTTGTTAAGTTTTCAGCTACGGAGATGAAAAGCATTTGAATGATTAGCACTGATTTTTAAAAAGTGCACAGTAAAGTGTAGCTAAAACATGGTGCCAGGTGTAAGTCCCGAACGCCCACTTTTGAAGCCTGTGTCAGAGGAAGACAAATGCCATGTGGGTTGGGCAGTGGTTATCTTAGAGGTCATGACAGTGGGGCTTTGGTTCTGCATCGCAAGGATCAGAAGTTAGAAATGAGAGACAGCTACTAAGAACATGAAGGAAGCATGAGCGAGTAGCTCTGTTTCTGATTGTTTGCTTTTAGCTCTATCTTAAGATAAGTTTAAAATTAATAAAAAATGTTTCCCACTGATTATTTTGTATGTTTCTTAATTTATGATCACCAACAAAGAGAAGTGTTCCCTAAAAGCACATATGTCTGTGTATACCAACAGTTATTTACAGTTGTGTTTATCTTGGAAGGTAAAATTTTTAAATTTGTAACTCAAACCAGTGGCATTTATTCAGAAATAATGATAAAGGTAATGCACAATGTGCATATATGAGTCTGATTTTAAGTTTGTAACAGACCATCACTAAATATGTCATATCTTCTCAGTTGAAAAACAAAGATGAGTACCATTAAGGGCATATATAATGTCTAGAATATATAAGGGTCAGCTGATTCACACTTGCAGCTGTACCTGGGTTTGGTGGTGCCCTTTTTCCCAGTTCTTGGGAAGTGAAGGCAGAAAGACCAGATGTTCAAGGTTACCCTTCCATGTAATTAATTCCTTCCATGTAAGCATGTGTTAATTGAGACCTTGTCTCAAAAAAGCAAGCAAACAAAAACTGAAAAAATAGGGCCGAAGAGATAAGCCAGAAAATACGAATGTGTAGTGCTCCTGCCAAGGACCAGTGCTGGGTTCTCAGCACCCGTGCCAGGTGGCTTACAACCTCCTGTGTGACCCCAGCTCCAGGGGCTCCAGTGCCTTTGGCCTCTGGGCACATGCACTCATATACACATACTCACGCACAGACATAAAATGAAAATAATCACTTCCCCCCAAACAAAATTATGTAGAATCTATTTAATCTTAATCCAGTGTTTCTACCCCACCTTTGACCATTTAGTTCCCAGATAAAAGACACACATAACCTTTATATTTACAGCAAACCTTAAACTGCACAAGAGCTGGGCAGATTATATACCATCTGTGCTATTAGAATCTACTTTCCTATCGATCACCTCAGTTATTACTTACTATGTTTCACCTGGGCTGCTTCTAACTCCAGTTGGCCAGTCCTCAGGACTACATTTTCCTGACTTACCTAACCCATGGTGGCTTCTCTTCCCCCTCCTCCCTACCGTCTCTCCTTCCTCTTTCTCCCTCTTGGTTCCCCTTTGACACCCCCCACCCCCCACCCAAGAATCCTAAAACCCTACCTATGTCTCCTCTGCCCAGCTATTGGCTGTCACCAATCAGAAATAACTTGGGGGCAAGGTCACAAAGTGTTAACTTTGGTCTTAGAACCGGTGTTGGCATTAGAATACAAGCAGCATCAGACTCGATGGTCAGATTTTTTCTGAGGGGATTTTTGCCTGAGACCAGAAGTGAAGAAAGGGAGCCATATTTAGGGAGAAGCTCTCTATAGGGAAATAAAAGATACAAAGCTTTCCCACAAGAGTGAATTGTGCTCTTGGAGTTTATTCGGGAAGACTGGTGTGAAGCTGAAGGAGGCACGTGTGAATGATGTTAGGGTCCCTGCATGTTTTCTCTTGCACTCTGAAGGACTCAGCCATTTCCTGAACTGACCTTTAGCAAGGTGATCCATTTAAAAAAAAAAAAAATATCTTTTTCAGACCAAGTATTTGGATCTAATCTTGCTAATCTGTGTCAGAGGGAGAACGGGACAGTGCCAAAGTTTGTGAAGTTATGCATTGAGCACGTCGAAGAGCATGGTAAGAGAACACCTCCAAGTTTTGTTCTTCACATTAAGCAAAACCTCTCATTGGTTCAGCATCCAAATTCTTAGATCTGGGCCACAAGGTGGCTCAGCTGATAAAGGTGCTAGTCACATGGCCTGAGGACCTGAGAGAGAACAAGAACTATTTTCTACAAGGTGTCCTTTGACCTTCACTCAAGCACTGTGACACTCACCCTTCCCTACACAAACACACACACACACACACACACACACACACACACACAGTAAATAAGTGTAATAAAAACCCTTAAGAGATTTCTTGGATTTTTTTGGGTGAACAACCAGAAGTCCTAGAGAGGGAGAGGGAGAGAGAGAGAGAGAGAGTATGTGTGTGTGTGTGTGTGTAAAAGGAAGCAGTTTGTTTGCAAAAAATTACATACTTGCACCTGTTTTGAATTCAGGCCTTCAGGTGTCATTTAGTGTTTGATATGTCACTAAAGTATCTGCCCAAGGCATTAGGAGTTGCCAGTGCTTAAATGAGAACAGTGGTGACTGATACACGGATGTGAGTGCTCCAAGGATGTTCACTCAACAGGAGAATGCTTGTTGTGTCATAGTAGAAAGGGGAGCTCAACTGTAAAGTATCTAAATACAGAAGTCCCCGGGAAGAACACAATTATTTGGTATTTTTATTTAAATTTAACATGTAATTATACTACCTTCTTATGACTGACAGTGCATTGACTATAGTCACACCATCATGTGTGCCAGAAGCATCCGGCACAGTTAGCAACTGCTGTTACTTAGCTTGTAACTTCTGCCAGTTTCAGATGTTTTGCTGATTGACTCTGTCAGTGTGACAGTCAGTGCTCTGCACTATTTACTTGTTTTATGTGAAGCTAAATGATTAATAGGACATTAGAAATGTGTTTTGTTAAATATGTAAGGCTTTGTTATTTAATGAGTATTTAATTTTTAGGTTTAATTATGAATTTCAAATGATTCTGGCCCATATCTGAAAGATGTATTATCATGTGATATGTTCTTTAGAGTACCACTAGATAAGTCTACCATAAGCAGTTGGTGTGGCAGACACTTGTGAAAGAGTGCCGGGTTCTTCATTATCTGCACTTAAATTATAAAATCATGTGCAAAAAAATGAATTGGGCTGGTTTTTACTTTTTTAAAAAGAACTATCTCCAGGTGTTACTAATTTTTTCTCAGTTATTGGTTTTCTGAATTTTGTGAGATTTTTTTTCATGTGCTTAGCTACAGGGTATACCTGATAAAACGTAAAACTGCTGCTTATTAAACAGAACTCAGAGTAAATTGTTAGTTACCTCGTTCCCCTGCCAGTGTCTGAAAAGCTGTTTAAAGGAAAAGAGCATTTGCCCATATGATTTTAGCTAATGTTAAGAATATGAATTCTGAAGCCGGGTGCAATGTGTCTGCAGCTCCAGCTGCTTGGACAGCTAAAGCAAAGGGTTGCTTGAGCCCAGGATTTCAGGGCCAGCCTGGGCAATATGGTGAAATCCCCAAATGGAGACATTCATGTATCTTTAGACGCCGTAAATGAGTTTCTTTCAAACATGAAGTATTATTTCCTCTTAGGTTTAGATGTTGATGGTATCTACAGAGTGAGTGGCAACCTTGCGGTGATCCAAAAGCTGAGGTTTGCAGTCAATCATGGTAAGAATATACTCCCTACTTTTACGCCCAGAAGCATTGCCATGACTTAAAGAACTGGTTCAAAGCAATCTTCTAATGTCTTATTCCTGCTGTTTTTCAGATGAGAAGTTGGACTTGAATGACAGTAAATGGGAAGACATTCATGTCATCACGGGAGCGCTCAAAATGTTTTTTCGAGAATTACCAGAACCTCTTTTTACGTTTAATCATTTCAATGATTTTGTTAATGCAATTAGTAAGTATGCTGCTCTGCTCGATTTTTTTTCTTAATATTGAAAATCATTTTACAGATTAAGCTATTGCATTATTCAGTCTTTTTTAAACAAGTTTCTCAATAGATTGTGTAACTCTGTAGAGATTTTAAATGCAACCACCAGATGTCACTGTGCATTACCAGACACCGGCTTCCAAACTATGTCACTGTCTTTCGTTCTGTAAGAATTCATTGCAAACTATCTGCTTATTACTTTTTTTAGAACAAGAGCCGAGACAGCGTGTCACTGCAGTTAAGGACCTAATTAGACAGTTGCCAAAGCCAAATCAAGATACGATGCAGATTCTGTTTAGACACCTTAAAAGGTAAGAGGTTGCACAGGTGGGATTAAACAGTGGAGAGCACACAGGGACAGGGCCATCCAGGCCTCATCCTGTTCCCAAATATGTCCCTTGATGTCTGTCTTTGTAGGTTTTGAAAAGAAACTTGACTGGTAGCGTCTATTTCTTCTAGTAGACTACGTTGGTGTGAAGCCTTCGTTAGACACGTTTATGTGAATTGTTCATGTAATGCTCACCACACAGCTGCTCTGACGACACTAGAGGTAGTAACAGAAGATGAGGCAGCTTGAGTGAGGTGTTACAATAGTACAAAACAACCGCCACTTACGGCTCAGGGCCACCACTGCACAGCTGCTGTAAGAAGTGATTCTGCCCACACTACAGAGGACACCTCAGGAACAGTGAAGTGACAAGCCGGCTCAGCATGGCAAGGCTGTGCAGTCCCGTGCTCAATCCCCAGGACCCACATGACGGACACACATGACGCACAGACATGACGGACAGACATGATGGACTCCCACAAGCGGTCCTCTAACTTCCTCATGTGCTTCGTGGCACGTGCGCACGCACGCGCGCGGACACACACACACACACACACACACACACAAGTTAACTGTAAAAGTAAATGAAATAATAAAGTACGTTAGAGAAGAAATTTTAATAATATTAAATTGAAAGTTTTAATTTCTAGTCCCTGAAGAAATACCCTCTCCATATAAAGGATAGATTATTGTTACTTAAATTATAACAATTCTGAAAACGAAGCTAAAATATCACACTTTTAATGTTTGCCAAAGCAAGCTTCATGTAGCAGCCAGGCGAAAGTCTACGTGGCTAAACACTGTATGTGTCATCCAGCACATTGAGTGCTCTCTTTCTAAATACAGGCTGTTAGCTTTGTAATACAATTCAAAGTTTTCCTCTGTTTTTAAAATAAGGTTGTTTTCTCCCCGTAGGGTTATAGAAAATGGCGAAAGGAACCGGATGACCTATCAGAGCATAGCGATTGTTTTTGGCCCCACCCTTCTAAAGCCAGAAAGAGAGACTGGTAATATAGCGGTTCATACTGTGTACCAAAACCAGATCGTAGAGCTGATTCTCCTGGAATTAAGCACTGTCTTTGGACGTTGACTCTCATGAAAGACAGCCTGTGGAATAGATGCTGGATTCCAAGATTTCAAGTCTTATACGTGGTGTGTTTCATTTTGGACCAAGCAGTGACTCTGATTTTGCACTTTTTTGAGGGTCAGAGAGGAAGAGGAGAGTGAAGGCGCTAGCTGGGCCCTCATTTGCTGCTTTGTTGCAAGCAAACAACAAGCTATGACTGTGTAAATTTGGACTCATTTTATCCTAGATGCTTGCATTTCATCCTCTGAATATCAGTAAACATCAAAACTCAGAATTCTGACCAGTCGTATACACTGGATAATTTGGTAAGGACAACCATTTGGGTCCCCTGTGGTATTGTCCTTGCTGTCACCAAACTGGATAATGTAAATTCCTTCTCATGCTCCGTAAGCTCTTTACATGGTACAATGATACTGTCAGTTGTTCTAAAAATGCTCTTGGGCATCTGAGACAAATGAAGTTGCTCCATTTGAAACCCGTGTCCTGCTTTTTTCAGGGTGTTTGCATGAGTGGCAGTCTTGAGTGCCGATGCTCATAGCCCAGATAGAATCCCTGGTGAAGGTTTGCTGTCTGATTTTACTGTCTCACAGCATTCTTGCTTGATACCTTAGTTATCTGTTGGAGCAGCACACTGACAGGACTTAAAACACTGTGATATACTGGAGTTCTGGTTAGTCTAAGTTAAATCAGGGTATTTGGTACCTGTCCTGCTGTACTGAATTATAGCTAACAATCTTCATTATATTTAGTGCCATATTGAGTTTTTGGTTGTGACCCTGTGGAAACAGACATTGTTTGATGTGAGTATGGGCTAAGGACCTAATATAATTTACCGTATGTATATAACTGTGTTGTATAGGTTCAGGGGACATCTAACTCAATGTTTCTAATCATGACATTGATAACTGTTTCCATGGATATTAGGCTGCCTGCAGACGGAGGTCATTATTTGGGAAAGTTAAACTGCACTTTTAGGTTTTAATTCCACTTACACGCAGACCACTGCAATGAGAATGGTACTGGAAATCCTGAACAGACTTGCTAAAGAGTGGGCACACTACAGGAGCAGCTCCTTAGGGTATTTAACATGTACAGAAGACATTAGGAAAATCATTACAGAATTCTAACCCAGCTCAAATAGTGGAAACCTGTAAATTGGATGTTGGATAGAAAATGACACTGCAAAATTTGAGTATTTTCTTTTTACATTGCTAATGTAGATTGATTTGTATAATAAAACAGGGTTTGGAAGGTGTTGTCACGGGGAAGCATGGTCTGTTGAAGATTTTTAAATGTATTTTTCTAGATTAACTGCTGTATATGAAATGTCTAATCTAATAAAGGAAACTACAATATGCTTAGAGTTTTTTTCCATTGGAAATGTGCATTTTGGTTCTTAATTTTGTTGTTGTTTTGTTTTTATTTACTGGCATACTTTTATACCTCATTTTAGAAAATCAACCAAATCCATATTTCCTGTGGCGGATTGACTTTTCTCACTTCGTATGTTTTCTGACCCTCCTGTACCAACATTTTCCTGACAGCACACTTCCTCATCATCAGTGTTTGAAAGGAAATGATTTCTGACTATGATTCTCTTTCTTAAGATTACATTTATAATTTCCAGATTGCCTTCCTGGGGAACAATCTGTGTGTGTGTGTGTGTGTGTGTGTAAAATGATCTGTCCAAAACCTTTCTCCTAAGTCTTGTGGCTAAGATATTGTGTGTGTTGTTGTAATCTTCTTAAATAGGGAACAGACTAAGCTGCTTGACAGCTCACACAGATTGCTTTGGGTGGGGAAAAATCTAAACCAGAATGTATAGACCTGAAGGTGCCATTAATAATGCAGTGTGCTTTAGGGCTCTTATGTCTTGACTGTGTACCAGGAAATCAATTAGACTCAAATCTGTGATCTGTGGTGTTCTTTCTCTTGGTGATCATGAACATGTCAAAGGTTTAAAATTGTCCTGTGTTTCTTGTTTCAAAGTACATGTGTGTATGCAAAGTCTTTAATGTTGTGTTGGTCTACCACTAATAATTGTATTGTAATAGAATATGTACAATGAGATAAGTGTCTTGTGTTCTCATGCTTTGTGAATTAAAAACTATCGATTGTTTTTGTAATAACAAAACCAGTAATAGTTTCCTTTCTTGACAACTTGATATTTTAGCAGAAAATATATTAAATGCTAAAAATAAATATTATTAGTGGAATTTCATTTACTGATAGACCTTTTTTCAAAATAGCCAATTGAAAGGAAAAGTGTATTCAAATCACTGTTAAAATTCTAGTTAGAAAAATATTTCCTTAAATTTTGTTTCACTGAGATATTTTATACTTTACTCCGAAGACTATGAAAGAGCTCTGAAAAGATCTTATGTTTTAGATAGAGGCAATTTTTTTCTTATGTTTTAGATAGAGGAAATTTTTTTCTTTTGTGAAGATTACAAATAAAATCATGAATTCAGCCAAACTTCAAACTTAGTGGCATATAGGCTATGATCATACAAATACATCCATACGTAAGTGTGTGCACCGCTATTGCCCAGAGAAGTGAAAACTCACCAAACCCAGTAGTGGTCCATGCCTGGAGACCAATGACTATTTTAAAGTCAGCACTTGCATCTTTAAAAGCTACAATATTGGACAGTTAGTTAGTCTGCAGCAGCAAAAAAAGTTAACTCCATTCTTGTGCCACGAGTGTGTTTCAGCTTGTGAGAGAAGCTTCTAATTAAAGTAAACATGGAGTTTCCTATTAACACTAATTCCACAGACATCTGTTTAAGAATATGCAGAAGTCTGCAGACTACACAGAGGACAGCCTGCTCCCACTGCTCTAGTAAGATACGTGTTCCAGTGCACCACCTGGACAGACTGACAGTGCTTAGGAAATAGAAGTGCAGTTTGCATTGTGTCTAAGCTCCAACCCTCAGCTCTGATCTGAAATGTATTCAGAAAATGCATCTCCAGTTTATGACTAGAAAAGGTATTTAATATGCCTGGTGTTCGTTTGTGTCAAAACAGTGTTGGAAATGGAGCACAGGGTTTTTTTTGTTTTTGTTTTGTTTTGTTTTGTTTTAAACATTTTCTAGTACATTTTCTATGACTTTTAGTAGGAAATGAAAGAACGAATAAGCACATAGATACAGAAAGCCAGCAGACTCATAACAAAGGTGTTTTGAAGGCTCTTGGAAATTTGTGAGCTGTAAAGTCATGCTGAGTAGGGTCAAACAGAATACTGGAGAAAGGGAGGTGCAGGGTGCCTGGTGAAGACGGTCTGGATTGCCAGGGCAAGGGGGTCTCCTCCGTGCACCTCTATAGGCCAAGGGTAGCGGCGAATGTACCCAGCTTGATTGTGCTTTCACACTTTTCCTTATGTGGTCTGGCACTTGAATGATCCCTTTGATTTCCTTTTTTGCTGCCCTGCCCCCATGGGACCGTGTGAGCAGAAGCTCTGTTGTGGTTGCTCATGCAGCATTTGCAGAACAAGGTAATGATTGAACACACCAATGCGCGCTTAGCAGTGTCTGATTTCTTTTCTCTCCTAAACTCCTTCCGTATTTTACTTCTTGTCATTCTGTTTAGATCTGCGGGCTTTAGTAATGATGTATAATTACTGATGTTGGTAGCCAGCACTTGCAAATAGTGCTGATACTTGTGGTTCAAGAAGCAAGTGGCATTGAAGCTTGTCCTGAACCTTCCACTGTTGATGAACTCCGTAGATGCTTCATAATGACACACGATGGTTGAGCAACAGGCCTCTCTAGGTGGAGTCATGGTTCTGCCAACATCCAAGGCCTCTTATCCCTTTGGGGCATTCTGAAAGTTCACTTTTAGGCAAGGCAATGGGAAACTCAGTCTCTGATAGATCAAAGTAGGAGCCTTCATAGTCACAGTCACAGTCTGCTTATTTTAACAGATAAGTTATCAAGCCTGGATTGCATATGAATCCCTAATTTACAAGTAAATTTCATAAATGAAAGCCTGGGGCTGAAAGGAACTAGTTTCCTCCCCCCTCCCCCAATAAAACTCTATTAAATATAGCCATACATTCTGGGCTGTTTGATCAAAATTATTTTAATTAACATTTTATATGGTATATTTTGATCATGTTTTGCAATTCCCAAATTCTTCCCACCTCCCTACACCTCAGAGTTCATGTTCATTGAACCTCAAGAAAGGACAAAGCGAAAAATGGAAATCAAAACAACGAATAAGACAAAAGATGCCAAAACAAAATTTGAAATGAGCAACAATAAATATCACATTGAGTTCATTTTAGTTTGGTCAACTAATCCTGGGCATGGAACCTGCCCTGAAGTGTGGTTGGTATGCGGTTGGAGAAAACGGGTTTTCCTTTTCCCAGTGGGTATCAATTGCAGATAGCTTCTTAGTCAGTGGCGGGACCCTGTGTAAACTCCTCTTGCCCCACCCTGCCCTATTTTACTGCTGGGACCCTATGTGGCTTGAACACGTGCAGGTCTTGTTTAGGTTGCCATAGTCTCTGGGAATTAATATGTATATCAGTCCTGTTGTGTTTTTAAGACACTTTTTGACGTCATCTACCACCTCTGGCTCTTAAAATCTTTTCTGTTCTGCATAAATCCCCCTCTCCTTAGAAGATCCTGAACCCTGAGGATTTTGATGAAAAACATCCCATTGGGATCCTCCAGGATCCCTCACTGTATTTATATTGTCCAGTTGTGGGGCTCTGTTGATTTCCTTGTGCTGTAAGAAGCTCCTCTGAGGAGGATTGAACAACGCATTCAACTATGGGGTTTAGCAGCATGTCATGAGGAGTCATTGCTATGAGGAACTAGTCTTGATTGTTAATTTAACATGAGCAATTTAAGTTATTTTGTGCCGTATTCACAAGCGATCTCTACCTTGGCGGATGCCTGAAGCCTTGGGCAGTATCAGACTATATCCCTATGCCTACATTCATACACATTTGTTTCTCTTTATCTGTGGGCTTTATATTTGTGGATTCAGTCAACCATTGGTCAAAAAATTCAGATCACACATATTTATGATTTTAAGTAATCAAGATGACTTAAGTTGTCTGGGAACATGCATAGGCTCAATACTGCAATACAGTAAATGCTGCAGCATTAAGGGACTTGCGCTTCTGTGGATTTTAGTATCTGCTGGGGAACAGTCTCAGACCTGATCCCTGTAGGTACCGAAGAATGGAAGCACTGATTTTTTTCCAGTGTGCCTGCAACATTGCCACATACAACCTGCACTGATCTGTCCTTTGATGTTTTGTTCTTATGACTGGGCATTTCCTGTGTATCCCTGCACTTGCACTCTGGGGCCATCATTAAGTAAACAAAGTTAACTTGAAAGCCAACACTGGTACACAGCAGTTCATCTGAGAGCCCAGATTATACCAGGTGATGCAAGTAGTGTACACAGAATGGTTTCTCCAGACAAAAGGATGGCTTGTGTCTCAGGTGGGATGGAGATTTTATCTTCTTACTCAAAAAGTGAACAAACTTGTAAACTGTTTTCTGGGGTTTCCATTTAATATTTTTGACTACCACTGCATGGTTTGTCACCAGCAGCAATAGCAATAGTCATGGGAAGAAACAGGAGAGAGGGGGTCACTGTAAGGCACATTTTATTAGACCAGTACTCTGTGTGTGTGTGTGTGTGTGTGTGTGTGTGTGTGTGTGTGTGTAACTTCTTTCATTTTGTGGTCTTATCAGGCTAAGATAATTTTATGTGACATTAAATTTCTATTCTTTTATACATTGTGCTTATTATGTAGATGGCATGGGGTAGGGCCTGGCTTCTGTTCTCTCTTCATTCTGGGTGCATAGAAAATAAACCAACCTCCTCCTCCCCCTTCTCCTCCCTCTCCCTCTCTTCTTTCCTCCTCTCCCCCTCCCTCTCCCCTCACCTCATTCCCCCTCCTCCACCCCTCTTCCCCTACAAACAGGGCTCTGTTTATATCCCTTGATGTTCCTGGACAGACCAATGTGTGCATTTGGCTCTTTAGTGTGTGGTGGGCTTTCACATATTTCTGTATATCAGAGTTGCCTGAACACTGTAGGTGCTAACCACATGTGAAAGTTCTTTGTGGTTTAAAAAAGAAAAAAAAAGTTAAAATTTGCTAGTTTAAGTGTGTCACTCTGCATGACTGAACAGTCATGGTGTGCAGCTGCTGCTGCTTCCTGTCCACAATGTCACCTTACAGAAACTCTTGCCCATTGAGCAGTAACCCCACATGCCAGTTTGAGCCCTTGGCCCATACATTTCTGTTTTCTGTCTCTGTAGTTGTAACTAAACCATCTGAATGCAATCATACAGCATTTGCCTTTTTATGACTGGCTTGTTCATTTCCTCATGCATTTATATTTATTATTTATATAATATTTATAGTATATTGATAGGTTCCCATCCACTTATACGCTAAATAACATTTTGTTATCTATTGTCTGTCTGTAGGCAAAGTGGTTTATATTGGTGGATAATGCAGAAGACACTATAGGTAACTGTCTTGTTAAGACATGTCCTATCACTTGGTGGGAGGCAGAAGCAGGAGCTGTGAGTCAACAGCCAAACCTGTTCTAAAGAATCAGAAACAGCTTTGTGAGGCCCTGACTGACAACAGCAACAGAAAAGACTCTTGGCAGTGGTATTGAATTTGACACCAGAGATAGCAAGATAAGACAAATTGAGCTTCATAACATTTTGTGTATTAAAAGAAATCAACAAAAAAGGGGGCACAAAGAGGGGTGGAGTGTTTACAGTCATACCTGGTAAAGAACTGAGACATAAAACTAAAAAAACAAAAACTCAGAACAAGCAAAGGTCTTGAATATGGAAATACATAGATAGTCAATGAGCCCATGAAGAGAAGCCCAGCATCTGGTCAAAGAAGTCAGTTTGAAAAGAGCTAGAGCTTCACACCACTGCACAAAAGAAAAAAAAAAAAAATATATATATATATATACACACACACACACACACACCCATACACATACGCATACGCATATACATACACATATATGGATGTGGAAAAACTGCACCACCTGTACCAATTAGTCCCCTGTTGAGGATGTAAAACAGCTGGCATTTCAGAAAGGCTGTTCTCTCAACTCCTCAGTCACATTTCAGATGCCTACTAGTAATATCTTGTGGTCAGCATTATGTCATCCTCCGAGAACATTCCAGTAGATTGGTAGTGAAGAATAAATACAAAACTTTTTTTTCCCAAATTCTTAGATACGAGAACTAAGGCGTAGACTGTTTGGTCCTTGTCTGAGACACTAGAGTTTAACCATAGGGAAGGAATACAGTTTAAGAAGAGAGTTTCTGAGCCTAAGGACCTGTCATAGCATGGGCCAGTGTATCGGGGCTATCGGAGTGGGCAGAATGTGGTGTGATTTCCAGCTATAGCTTTATCAAAATTGGATTTAAAAGACACTGAAATTATCTTGAGAGAAAGCTCATTCTTTTCTCGGAAGATGGATGTACCCATAAGGACTATGGTACTAAAGCTGTGATACATGCTTACATTCATACTTGGGTGGGAAGGAGTTTCTGAAATCCTATTTAAGAAACTCTGCAGACCCAGTGAGAGCCTTGGGCTCGGAGTTGCCTTACTGAACCCTCTGCAGATTGCAGTGACGTACTGGAGATGGTAGGAAGGTCTCTAGATGGCTGACTTCCAGGCATGAATAATAGAGCATTGCTGATATTCTCAAAACAAATCACTGGGTCTGCACACGACTCCAACAGCTGTTTGCCGAAGCTGTTAACAGCTTCAGGAAGAGCCCTTAGAACAGGTGGGCAATTCATATTTTTGTTTTTTGTCAAATTACTGTTCGGATTATTTTAAGAGTGCAGGCCATGTGTTATCAGTGGTAATACCCATGCATAGTTAACATACAATGTTCCAGAGAAGAAGCTTCTGTGGACATATTTTCAACTCTGTTCTAGGCTTTCTATAGATACGTTTTTTTAAGTTTTAAAAGGGAGTGTAGGTCCCTTTGGTCCAGCTCACATGCTGCAGTTCAGATCTCGCAGCCTTGCCCTCTCATGAGGTAGGCTCCATCCTGCTTCTCATCAAGTGCGCAGGGACACCAAGCTCATTGTCACCTTCTCCCTTCCTACTCTGGTTCCCATTAGTGCTTGCTTTTTCACAGTCAGTTGAGTCACTCCCCTGGAGGCTGTTGTGGGACTTCCTGATGACCATTCAAAGTGTCATTCATCCTGGACAAGATGGGCTCAAGTGACAGAGGCATGGCATCTGGGGGTTTCAAAAAAGCCAACACTGCCATGTTGAGAAAGAAACAAGATTATTTCTGTCAAGCAAGAATTCCAGCATTCTTGCCTAACAGTTCTGTGGATTCTCTGAATCCATCTCCTGGTTAAAGAACCCAATCTGAAGGAACATCCTGATACACAGCCACATGCTGTTACTGACCTATGGTTATACCCTATCTCCTGACCTGCTATTGGTCTGAACCCCTGAAATTTGCAAGTAGCACTGGCTGGGCATCCTTAGACATCAGGCTCTTTTAATCAATGCTGCCAGCAGGCCCAGCCACCATCAAGCTCCACAAAGCAAAATCACCCAATAAGAGGTGACTATTTTAAACCACATGTCCAGAAACACCCACATAAAAAAGTCTGAGGACTAAGCAATCTACCTGGAAGCCACCTTTCTGAACAAATTCTGTGCATTTGTTTTGATATTTAAGTATGAAGCATTGTGCTGTCCTCTGGGGTTACAGTAGTGACCAGAACAAACACCAGTGCTTACATTTGTTTGTTAAGATTAGGGATGGCTGCTGCATCTACAACATGTCTTCATGACACGTTGTACTTGAAGACAACCAGTCTTCAGTAGCTTTTTAAGAATTTCCCCAGAGCTGAGCATGATGGTCAGCAACTTCACAGAGCTCCAGGATGAAGCATCGTACTGAAGAAAACATTCTGAAGGCAAGAGAGCACAGTGACCATGATAAGAGCTGGTGTGGGTCACAGTGGGGAGGCCAAGTAGGGACCAAGAAGACACCAAAAGCAAGCCACAGGGTATTCTGACAGCACAAACAGTACCAGAATACACTCTAAAGCTGACAGGAACCTGGGTCTAGCCTCATCTCAATACTTCGGGATGAGTAATTTTGCAGAAAAGTAAGCAAAAGTAGATCAGGGAGCAGAATAGCACATCAGTGGAAAGAACCCAGGAAACTGCAGGTCACTAATTGTAAACAGTGGCACAAGTATCTAAGATTAGAAATGGGCTGGTAAGATAGCACAGCAGGTAAAGACCGAGTGGCTTATGGTGGTTCCATGTGTACTGTGTCCGTAACAGAATCAAGAGTGATTCTATTTTGAGGAAAGAAAACATCTCCGAAGCATTGAAGGCATGAGCATAATATCGGAAAGTGAAAATGAAGATTTTAAAGTAAAATAGAAAACCTGAGTTTTCTTTTAAAGATTAAAAGATGCATTGAGATGTACAGCTTGGTCTTCATGTGGGTCCTGAACAACTAAAGTGGGGGCTGCCTTGTCTGGCCTCAGTGGGAAAGGAAGTGCCTTGCCTCAGAGACTTTCAATTGCCAGGGTTGGGAGATACCCAGAGGAGCCCCCACCTGCTCAGATGAGAGGGGGAAGGGGGTTGAGGGAAGGATTGTAGAAGGGGTTGACCAGGAGGGGGGCAATGAGCAGCAGGATGTAAAGTGAATAACAACAACAACAACAAAAAATTAAACTAAAAAACAAATTAAAAAAGATGACACTGAAGAAAGGTAAAATCAGACAGGAATATGTAAAACCAAGGCAAGCAAAAGAAATATTAAACATTTTTCAACTATATCTTACTGAAATTGTAAAGGAAACATTTTAAAAGAATACTGCTGACCTTGACCTCAGTAATCAACTACCAAGGTCTAGTCTAGTAAAATCACTGAAGAAATAGAAGCAAAACTTGTGGCTGTTTACTTGAAAGAAACACCTGCTAGCCAGGGGAGGTATAAGAGCATATGATTTTTAAACAATGCCTTCTACCACATGAAACACAGTGGTATAGTTAAGATTCCAAAGAAAGGCAGGCAAGGATTTTCTACCTAGAAAAATTCAATCTCTAGGGCATAAAGGTGCTACTGATGAAAAGGATGCTCTTCCAATGAGCCCCACTTCAAGACTAAACATATATTAAACACCATAAGGATACCTACATATGACTGAACCAGGTCTGGCAGAGCATATCTGGGGGGGGGGTGAGGAGGAGGGTCACAAGTTTGAAAGCCAACCACAGTTGTATAAGAAGGTTCTCTCTCTCTCTCTCTGACACACACACACAGACACACACACACACCTGATGGTTGATGTATAAGCTTCTCACCACTACAGTGAAATACCCAAGGCATTAAGCTTACAAAAGGTTTATTTTGGCTCAGGGTTCCAGAAGTTCTACTCCACCATTTGGAAGCCCCATTATGATTCTGGCAAGGGCTGTACATCCTCTCAAGAACATATAAGAGAGCAAACTTCACCCCAAAGCCAAGCAGCAGACATAGGACTCCATAGTTCCTTCAGGATGTATCTCCGCTAGGTTCTACCCTTACCCCAAAGCATCCTCCTAGGGACCAGCCTTTACACAGTGTTTGGGGAGGATCTCATAAATCATAGAGTTTGAACAGGAGATATGTATTTAATTGGTTATGTAAGTAAGAATTTGATGAAGAAATTATGCTATATGCCCTCACAGAAATGAAAATGTTGTACTGTTTTTACAATGGAGATTCAAATTTTTAATGTTTTCAGCATCATATTGGTGGTTTCTATCTGGTGTATAATACATGCAATCGAACAAGTGTGTTCTTGTGGGATATTTGGGCTTTGTCCAGATTTATTATCTGTGCCTACCAAAGAGAGCTAAGGGGGAGTCCCTAGCATCCACACTTTGAAGTCCACTCCTCATTAACTGACAGCACAGCTAATAGCCATAACACTGACTGGAGGTGTGGAGCAAGAAGTGACAGATGATTCTTCAAGGCCTGGTCTCAGCAAAGAAGCTACTAAATGTGATGAGGCTTTTGTCAAGAGTGCCAAGACACCAACTCGAATGCCACCAAGCAGAAGTGGGGCAGTTAAGCTCTTTCACAATAACTGCAATGAATTAAACCTGTGCCTGTGCTTCAGCCCAGGATTTCACAGTGGGATTGAAGCCCAGATTGGTCACCTTGAATGCTGAGAGGGGATCTTCTCATCTGGTAAGGAAAGGGAAAAAATTCAGTTCATCTTACCCTTGTGTGTACTAAAGACCAGTGGTGGATGAGGGAAAGCAACTACTGATAGACAAGGGAGTGAGAATCTTAGGCAGACTCCACATGAGTCTGTAGCAGTTGACATCACTCTGCCAATTGGCCTGAGTTCACAGAAGCACCAAGAAGCCACCAGAACACCACCAGAAGTTTTTTGGTGTGGATTTTTTTCTATGAAGTCATGACAAGTGGAGCTCAGCAATGCAGTGTAAAGCAAACCAATACACATGTGTCGTTAGCAAAGACTCCTTCACGAGACCTTTCACGTGCTTGCTTTAGCAAAACATCCTTTAATCTGTGTCTACTTTAGTGACTTTCCAAAGAAACCAGAAGTTTCCACTTCAGTTTTTTTTTTTTTTTTTTTCAGTTCAGACTTATATATCATTTAGAAACAATGTCAAAGCCCAAAATTTAGTTATTTGGCATTTTGGTACATTTTCCTATTATCTGCACTCTTTTGTTTTTGTTTGTTTTTGAGATGGTGTCTCACTAAGTAGCTTTGGCTGATCTGGAATACTCTGTGTAGACCAGGCTGGCCTCAAACTCACGGAAGTCCATTTGCATTTGCCTCTCCAGTGCTGAGATCAAAGGCATTTGACACTTTACCCAGACCACACAACATCTGTGCTTGAAGGGCATACTGTATGGGGTGGAACCCTTCAACATTGTGTATACCCCACATGGTTCTCCTAATCTGTGTGCTGCCAGTGACATCCTAATAGTTTGAAACAGTCTGTGATGGTATTTAGACTAACTTGGATTAATCATGGAGTGTTTGATTTGTCAAAACAGTCGCTGGAAGAAGTCTTGAGGCTGATGAGAGTTGAAATTGCGCCTGTCTGGTTCCCACGTAAGCGGGGACAAAACTGACAAAATATTCACCCAGTACTCAGACGTCGATGACCTACTTCATTCAGGGGAGGAAGATAGATGACCCTCGAGTGAACAGCTGACACATACCTTAACTGTCCTCATTTGTTTTCTTGTTGATGCAAATGAAACATCTGCCAGATTACACTCACTAATCAGTTGTAAATGTGGGATGGCTGCAGGTACAAGACTTTTCGGAAAAGTCAATAAAAACCCTGAGAAATTGTTCGTGTGGAATTTACCATAAAGCGTTACAAATGAAATATGTATCGCTAAATTCATTTCAACTACGGATGTGTGTGCTGTGCTAGTTACTAAACAGTCACATTCCAGAAATGTAAGTGTAATGAAAGTTAGTTGCTTTTGCTATTAGCAAGGTAATAATAACATTATCACAGATACAGAGTAACAAACTAGCACAGGAACATGGAGGGATGCTACAATGAAGCATGACAGCTGCACAGTGCCGCCCTAGGGGGAGGGCGGTTTGTGTACTTAGCATGGACCACACAACTTGCTCAGATATTCATAGAGTCAAGGCGGTTCCTTCATTCTGATGGAAAATAGAGGCCTGGAGTCAAGTTCCACCTTGCCGATACCTTCAGAAGGGGACAGCTGTGTGGCTACTTTTAACAATGTTAGTGTAGGTATGGAAATGAGACTCCTTTATTCTGAAGTTGGCAGGGTAATGGAATATGATGCTGACTTTAGCCAGCTATGCAGAGTCTGGTTTCAGCGCCCAGAGACCTGTGAGTGTCAAAGCAAACCGTCCCATGGGAATGTGTTCAGGAGGTGAGATTACAAATACGCTTTAGTGAGAGCAGAGGTGGGAGATGAACGACTAAGCAAGCAGCTCCCCTGACAAATGCCTGTGCCAAACAGGAAGCCAAGCTGCCTGGGCGGAACACATCACCAAAATGCCCAGGCATCAGCATGGCTTTTTGAGGATAGTAGAAAAAATTCATGAAGGTTAAGAAAGCTGGTCAGCAAAAGGCACTTCTAAACCATACTCAGGATCCCAGCAAGTGGGACTGAAGACAAGGCAGAGATGGATCCCAGAGGCAAGGAAAGCCATGGGAAGGAGCCAGTAGCTCAGATGGGCTCATCTCCAGAACCAGACTTACTCCAGTGCACTTCACCTCTTGAAGTTCCTGCCAACAGAAACCCAAAACATGTCCTCGATCCTGGTGTAAGAGCAGAGAGAGCATTCACAAGCATCTGTTTAGGAAGGTAAACTTGACCATGGTGTTGGGCCCATGCAATCCCAGAGCTAGGGAGATTGAGGCAGGATGATTATGGGTTTGAGGCAAGCCTGTGCTGCATGGTGAGGCTCTGGAAAAAAAAATATTTGAAAAATATTGGAATCAACAAAACCTTGGTATGAAATTACATCCAACGTCTCAGATAATACTTAGCCTCTGGTACTTCTCCGTGTAGTAACTGCAACAGATAGGAATAACTGGCGTGTGGGAGCTGTACTGGTATTAATAAAGCTGGCTGGTTTACTCTATCGCATACTGGATAGTCAACACTGAAAAAATGAACACTCTGAGCCAGCGCCATCCAGTGGGGACCAGTGTGTGATGGTGTAGGAGCAAAGGAGGAGACCTGCTCAAGCTGCGTGGTGGGTTTTAATTTGCAAATGGAGTATAGAAACCACACCTTCTACTTGGCCATGTTCTGGTAGTTTGAAAGACACACTGCCTATGATTATTAGAAAAAGTGATTTAAACACTCCTTTTTCTTGCTACAGGAAGTTTAACTGCCCCCAAACAATCAGAGCAGCAGATCGGTGCTGAAATGGACATGGTAACACCTTTCTCCTGTTGGGAGTATTAAAGTATTAAAGAAATTTATGAAACTAAATTTATAATTTTTTTTTTTTTTCGAGACAGGGTTTCTCTGTGTAGCCCTGGCTGTCCTGGAACTCACTCTGTAGACCAGGCTGGTCTATAAATTTATAAGATAATAACTGTTTTGTTTTGAAGACATTCTTATTTTCATAAAATGTGGCATGAAATAGATTTATTTTAAGCTCTGTGTTTTTTTGCTTTTGATCCAATGAACAGCAGTAGAAAAAATCCAGAGAAGCAATTCTCATTCTGAGCTCAGTAACCCACTGCCTTTGAGTATGCAGCACCCCTGACTCAGCCTCCCAGAAAGCTGGACTCATAAGGGTGACTTCACGGTGTGAGTAGTAGTCTTTGAGGCTTTGCTTGTTTGTTTGATTTTTTTTCTTTTAAAGATTTATTTATTTTATGTATCTGAGTACACCATTGCTTTCTTCAGACACACCAAAAGAGGGCATCAGATCCCATTACAGATGGTTGTGAGCCACCATGTGGTTGCTGGGAATTGAACTCAGGACCTCTGAAAGAGCAGTCGGTGCTCTTAACCTCTGAGCCATCTCTCCAGCCCCCTGTTTGTTTGATTTTTAAGGTCTGATCATTTATTTGGTGCTTTTAAAGACTTCTTGTTTCTGACTAGACTCAGACGTGGAAGTAGAAACCCCCAGAGAGAACAGCCAGCATCTCATCCCTGCATTCTCTTTGCCTTCCAGAAGTTTAGCATAATCTGATGCTCCCTCCTTAGTTTTCTTCAGAGCAATATGTGGGTTTTGTGTTGCAGGACTTGTGGAGTGAGAAGACACTGAATCTTGAGTGCTTTGGTCTGGGCTTCTTGCCCTCTTCGTTGAAGGGCTTTCTGACAACTTATTGGCAGACATCATCTGTAGAGAGATTGAGATGCTTTCAGATTCTGCAGCTCTTGGGGCCCAACTGTTGAGGCACAGCAGTATCTGTCAGTTCGTGACCATCCTTCTCTCTCCCCACCCCACAATTTCCAAGTTGAGAACACTCAGTACAACCCCTACCAGACTTCTGCTTCCTCTCTCCCATTCCCCGTGCTAGAACAAGAGTACCCCCTATCTACCAGCTTTCTGCAGAGGCTCAAGACACCTTGCTTCATGGGAAACCCTTGTTAGTCATTGCCACCACTGATTTGGATTGTATGACCCTTCCACTCTTCACCCTGAGCGTCAGCAGCTACTTCTGTGGTGGGTGCACCTCTCAAGAAAAGTACAACACTTCCGTCTCTCCTCTGCGCCAGTGAGTTTCTAACAGCCAGTGGCTGGGAAGAGGTCTTCCCAATTTCATCTTGGTGAATCCACCTGTCTAGAAGGTGCCACAAAAACAAAAACAAAACAACAGCAAGAAAAAACCAACCAAACAAACAAAACTAATTTTTCTTTGTCAATTGATGTTACTTAGCATTTTTCTTTAATCCTATAGATAACTTTTATATGGTTTATTTTAAAATTACTTTTATTTGTGTATATGAGTGTTTGCCTCATATATGTATTTGCATTAAGTGTATGCCTGTTGCCTATGGAAGCAAACAGAGGGCATTGGGTTTTCTGAAACTGGAGCTGCAGATGGCTACGAGCTGCCATGTGGATGCTGGGAATCACACCCATGTCCTCTGCAAGAGCACAAAGTGCTCTTAACAGCTGAGTTGTCTCTCCAGGCCCAAAGAAGTAATTTTTTGAAGCGACTGTGATACCACTGGTCTATCAACGTATACCTGTTGAAATTCGTAGTATAGTTTTGCTAGCCTGTCTACCCTGTTATCTCTTCTTTCATCTACTCTCTTGGTTTACTCATCCAGGTGACTTTTGTGACACAAGATGTGGGGAGCTGAGTCTGCTTTTGGGGTCATCTGGAATCAATCTTGCTTTGTTAATATTACGGCAGCAGAGGGTGAAATGAGAAGAATAGAGATTTATCATCACCACCATCATCATCATCATCATCATCATCATCATCCTCATTGTCATAGTCATCATCATCCTTGAGTTCAATGTAATTCAGTGGAGAAGTTCCGCTAATATAAACTCATAAAGTTTATATTAGCTTCCATATTCTCTTACTTATCTTGGCTACCAAGTTGGTACGGTCTAGACTGAGAGATGACTTTGGTCCAATAGGCTCCGTGAGTGAGCAGGAGGACGGGGGGGGGGGTACAGAGAGAGACAGAGGGACAGATAAAGATTCTCACTTGTGTCATGTGCCAATGAACACATCATAGGATGACAAGAGTAGCCTGTTAAGCATCACTGTGCCGCCTTGCCCGTCACCGTGAAGGTGGGAGGAATGAGCCCACAGCCGAGCAGCAGAGCACTGGATTCATGACGTCTGCAGGACCATACGGTGCTGCATACCCCGGGTAGCCATGGAAGACCATACAGAGAGGGGCGAGCAGGACCGGTGTCCGGGAAACTTCTGGTTCCTCACGAAGTGTTGGCTGGCAGCTTTGTAAGTTGAGGACCACCGGTGAGGGCATAAGTACAGTACTATCTCATGGTTTGAAGGCATAATTTCACCTAAACTGTTCTGTTTCTGGATGAGCCATGACTTTAGGTGGCCTGAGTACAGTGCCTGGGAGCTGCTTTTTGTGAGCTCAGACTATGGAGGGAGTCTGCAGTCCAGTCCACTGCACCAGCATCCCTGCTCCTGTCGGCTTTATTATCAGTACGATTGTTCTCATTGTTCAAACATTTGTGTGTGTGCACGTGCGTGTGCATGTGTGTGCTTGCCACAGTGTGCACATAGAAACTGGAGGATGACACCTGAAAGTCATTTCTCTCCTTCCACCACATGGGTTCCAAGTACGGAGCTCAGGGCCTCAGGGCCTTTCCCTGAGCTATTGCACCAGCTGTTGTTGTTGTTGTTATTATTATTATTACATCATCTCTTCTCCCATAGGTTCTTCTCTGAGGTAGGATGAGCCAGGACTACCCTTCTTAAGCTTCAAGAATGTAACTGAACTTTCTAGAGAAGGGAAGGAAAGGTCCTCCCTAATGACAACAAACCTTGTAGACCTCCCTACCCTTAATAAAAAGGTCTGACCAAAATTGTTCCAAAAAGTACAATTAAAGTTTAATGACCTAGTTTCCACCTGTAACAACCAGCCTTACTGTTAGTCCTGAGGTGACTTACAAAGAGAAAAAGTGATTTTTGAGTCACAATTTTGAAGGTCTCAGTTGGTGGTCAGCTGGCTAAGTGTCCTTGGGTGTGTGAGGCAGCACACTGACTGGAGCAAAGGGGTTTACCTCACGGCAGCTGGGAAACGAAACAGCCAGAGGAAAAATCACAGTCTGCTCTGAGAAGATGCCTCAGTGCTTTGACAGAACCCCACTTTAAGTGTTTACAACCTCCCAATAATGCCGAGGCTGTTAATCTGTGGGTGCCTGGGGAATATCTATTCCTGATGGCTAGTCACTTCCCTGGTGGAACTGTGTGGCTCCAATTAGTACCTTTTCACTTCTAGGATAGCACCATCTTGACATAAGATGAAGATCTGCTTGGTGGTTGGTGGAACACAATGATTGCATTGTGTAGGGAACTTAGGATTTCTCCACACGAAAAGTCATATGCAGTTATTCTTTCAGAGTACATATTGGAAACAAAAACTTCCCATATGAAAAAGAATCTGAGATTAGTCAGATGGCTCAGTTGGTAAAACTCTGGCCACACAAGAAGGAAGGCCTGAGTTTGGTCCCCATCACCCAGATTTTAAAAAAAGGAGCTGGGTGTGGTGATGTTTCCAACTCAAGAGCTGGAGGGCTGGAAATGGGCAGATACTGGGCCTAATCAGTGAGGAACTCTCTCTAACCTCTGTGGATGGCTTCTCAGGAGCAACACCTAAAGGTCTTTGTCTCCCACACCTGTGGACACAGCTGTGGGCACATATTTGCCCATCCCCACTCAATGGGTCTGTGTTTACAACATCAATTTCTGAAGGCAAAGGGACATATTAAGACCCTGTCTCCATCACTGTTGGGTGAATTTATACCTGTGTCTAGAGCATTTGAGGCTTTTTATGTTGACATAGGTTTGGTTTCTATTTTTTTTTTCTTTTCTTTTTTTCAGAGTTACGGTCTCACATGTAGTTCTGGCTGTCCTGGAACTCAATATGAAAACCAGGCTGGCCTCAAACTTACTCGGGAGGCCTGCCTCAGTCTCCTCATGGCTTGCTCAGCCTACTTTCTTATAAACCCCAGGACCACTAGCTTAGGGTGGCACCACCCACAGTGGGATGGGCCCATATCAACCACTAAGCAAATGCCCCACAAGCTTTCCTGCAGGACAGTGTTTTGGGGGCATTTTGTCAATGTGGCTTCCTCTTCCCCAATAAACCCAGCTTGTGTTTAATTGACCAAAAGATGACCCAGGACATACATGGTCTTCTCTAAGATATCAAGCTTACACTTTGTGATATTGCTTTTATTACTGGGCTGCTTAAACCTTTCCTCCTAGATAATGGTATATTTTGTTGAGAGTAACTGTGCTGTCAGGTAAAGGGACATAAACATTAAACACTAATGCTATCTTCTCCTTGACATCTCTAATTTCCCAGGTTCATAATGCACTGTGGCTCGGCTGGTGAAATCAACCGGGAATGGTAAATTACCTGTCAGATAGATTTGTCTGCTCTGTTCATTATCTTTGGTGTACATACTTTGTGATGACTCTGTGCATACGTGTGTTTGCTCGTGCATGTGTGCATGAACACATGTGCGTGTGTGCATGTGTTTTAATTTCCAGGAATGTAGGCTAGTAGCTGGAAATATCTCTTTGCAGTAGGACTCTTGGTATATATAGCCCAAAACTGGCTGTACATAACCAGATCTCATGTTCAAAACTGATCAAGCTTAGTTCTTTTTGTTTTGATGGTTTCTTATGAAATTATGGTTTCCTTTCTAATTGAAACTGGTTTTCTTAAGGAATTCTACAGCTATGCATGAACACATTACTAAGCCACGTACCAAACACAAAGTTTTCCCTGTTCTTTGTGTAGTTGAACTTGAAAACCTCATTGTACAGTGTACTCAAAGGCTTTCCAAAGTGAAACAAAGCAGATCATAGGTAAGATATATGGTCAGCAAACTTGCAGGAGGTGACCAGTCAGGATGTACTGTGATCTGGGTATTGTCTAGCTGCATATGTTCCAGGGACCACTGTGCCTGAAGCCTTGATCCTGCAGATATTGCCCTTGGGAAGTAAAGCTTGTGGGAAGTCAAGCCAGTAAAGATGAAGCCAATCAGAATTCTAGCACTGGTGGGAGAGACTCTCATGAGGCTCCAGCCCATCTGAGGAGCTATAGGCAGTTGATGGCTGCTGGAGCAGAGTCATCTTTCTTCTGAGGTATGGCTACTGGCAGTTGTCCATGTTTGTGTAGGCAGCAATAATTGGACATATATATGGCATGAAAGTAGGGGGGGTGTGCTGTGTGGGGCAGGGGGGAGGAGGAGGAGGTGGTGGATGTGGACACAATCATTACATGCATGGGTAAAATCACCAAGTAATAAAATTTTAACTATTTTATTTATTTACAATCCAGCCATTATCCCACTCAGTCCCCCCTCCCACAGTTCCTCATCCCATTTCTCCTTCTTCCCCCCCACCCTGTCTCCGAGAAGATGCTCCCCTCCCCACCAGGCCTTTCCCCTCCCTGGGGCCTCAAGTCCTTCGAGGATTAGGCACATCTTCTCCCACTGAGACCAGACCAGGCAGTCCTCTGCTATATATGTGCTGGGGACCTTGGATCAGCTCGTGTATGCTGCCTAGTTGGTGGCTCAGTCTCTGGAAGCTCCTTGGGGTCCATGTTAATTGAAACTGCTGGTCTTCCTATTGGGTCACCCTCCCCTTCAGCTTCTTCAAACCTTCCCCTAATTCAACCATAGGCGGCCCCGACTTCAGACCAATGGTTGGGTGTAAGTATCTGCATCTGTCTCAGTCAGCTGCACCATGTAGGACCTCTCAGAGGACAGCCATGCTAGGCTGCTGTCTGTAGCATATCATAGGATCAGTGTCAGGCCTTCGAGTCTCCCCTTGAGATGGATCCCAATTTTGGGGAGTCACTGGACCTCCTTTCCCTCAGTCTCTTCTTCACTTTTTTGCCCCTGCAGTTCTTTTAGACAGGAACAAGTCTGGGTCAGAATTTTTGACTGTGTGATGGTAAGCCCATCCCTCCTCTTGAGAGATTCTTGAGTCTTTCTACTGGAGGTGGACTCTTCTAGTTCCCTCTCCCCAATGCTGGGCATTTTGGCTAAGGTCATCCCAATTAAGTCCTAAGAGTCTCTCACCTCCAAGGTCTCTGGTACTTTCTAGAAGGTCCCCTACCTCCCACCCCCCGAGGCTGCATGTTTCCATTCATTCTGCAGGCACTCTGGCCTTCTCTCCTGTCTCCTGATCTGTTCCCCTTAAGTAAAATTATTCTTAAAAATTCACTTATATTTATCCACCACAGGAAGTAAAAAGTTATGATGGAATTAAAACTAGAGGAAGCCTATTTTCTTTTGTGACTTGTGAATAAAATGTAATTGATAATGAGAATATAAAGTCTTTAAGTGAAGCTCTCTAATGAACCCAGAGAGACCATTCTGGCCATACAGAAGTTCATTGAGATGCATAGCAACTGGGAGTGGCTTCTTTAAACTAGATGTGCAATATTTTTATTTGTGAGTTAATAAAGATAAAGTAATGTTATTTATATAAGAGACAAAAACAAAACAAAACAAAACCCATTAATTAAAAATGATCTACGGACCTTCCGGTTTCCATCTGTGGCGGGAGATCTCTGCCTGGGCCACCAGGACTCCATAGCCAAATAGCACTGGGAGAAAGCTAGCCTCCCAGGAGTGTGGACAAGCCTGTCTACTCAGAGGGACACAGAGACTGAGGAAAGGGTTTCTGGTTTCTTTCGGTGGCTGGAGAGCAGATCCTGTGACACAGGGCTCCATACTCAAATAGTGCCAAGAGAGAGCTGGTATACCAGGAGTGCTGACACACCTTCAAACACAGGCAAGACCATCACTTATTTTCAAATTCACTGGACCAAGAAGGACCCTTACAGAGCCATCAAGACACAGGAAACAAGGGATAGCTGGGGATTAGATCCTTCTTGTTTCTGTCTGTACCCCAGAGCTGACCCTGCACCACAGCTCTCCAAACCCAAATTCTTCTCAGAGATAATTGGTCTTCAAGGAGTATTGGTACCTAGGCTTGCAGGAAAGACAAGCCACACTCCGAGAGAGTAAGACCAGGTAACACCAGAAATAACCAGATGGCGAAAGGCAAGGGCAAGAACACAAAGAACAGAAACCAAGGCTCCTTGGCATCATCAGAACCCAGCTCTCCCACCACAGTCAGCCCTGGATACCCCAACACACCAGAAAAGGAAGACTCAGACTTAAAATCACATCTCAAGAGAATAATAGAAAATTTTAAGAAGGAAATAAATAACTCCCTTAAAGATACAGAAGAGAACACAGGTAAACAACTAGAAGCCCTTAAAGAGGAAACACAAAAATCCCTTAAAGAATTACAGGAAAACACAATCAAACAGACGAAGGAAATGAACAAAACCATCCAGGAACTAAAAAGAGAAATAGAAACAATAAAGAAATCACAAAGGGAGACAACCCTGAAGTTAGAAAACCTAGGAAAGAGATCAGGAGTCATAGATGTAAGCATCACCAACAGAATACAAGAGATGGAAGAGAGAATCTCAGGTACAGAAGATACACATAGAAAACATGGACACAACAGTCAAAGAAAACGCAAAATGCAAAAAATTCCTAACCCAAAACATCCAGGATATCCAGGATACAATGAGAAGACAGAACCTGAGGATAATAGGTATAGAAGACAGTGAAGATTCCCAACTTAAAGGACCAGTAAATATCTTCAACAAAATTATAGAAGAAAACTTCCCTAACTTAAAGAAAGAGATGAACATAAATATACAAGAAGCCTATAGAACGCCAAATAGACTAAACCAGAAAAGAAATTCCTCCCGTCACATAATAATCAAAACACCAAATATACAAAATAAGGAAAGAATGTTAAAAGCAGTAAGGAAAAAGGGCAAGTAACATATAAAGGCAGACCTATCAGAATTACACCAGACTCCTCACCAGAGACTATGAAAGCTAGAAGATCCTGGGCAGATCTCATACAGACTCTAAGAGAACACAAAAGCCAGCCCAGGCTGCTATACCCAGCAAAACTCTCAATAATCATAGATGGTGAAACCAAAATATTCTATGACAAATCCAAATTTTTGCACAGTATGTTTCCACAAAGCCAGCCCTACAAAGAATAATAGGTGGGAAACGCCAACTCAAGGAGGGAAACTACACCCAAGAAAAAGCAAGAAAGTAATCGTTCAACAAACTCAAAAGAAGATAGCCACACAAACATAAAAACAACATCGAAAATAACAGGAAACAACAATCACTATTCTTTAATGTCTCTTAACATCAATGGACTCAATTCCCCAATAAAAGACATAGACTGACGGACTGGATCCATAAACAGGACGCAGCATTTTGCTACCTCCAGGAAACACACCTCCGGTTAAAGACAAACACTACTTCAGAGTGAAGGACTGGAAAACAATTTTCCAGGCAAATGGCCCCAAGAAACAGGCTGGAGTAGCCATTCTAATATCAGATAAAATCGACTTTCAACCAAAAGTCATCAAAAAAAGATAAGGAAGGACACTTCATACTCATCAAAGGAAAAATCTGCCAGGAAGAACTCTCAATTCTGAACATCTATGCCCCAAATGCAAGGGCTTCCACATTCATAAAAGAAACTTTACTAAAGCTCAAAGCACACATGGCACCTCACACAATAATAGTGGGAGACTTCAACACCCCACTATCATCAATGGAAATAGAGATCTTGGAAATACAAACTAAATAGAGACACGGTGAAACTAACAGAGGTTATGAACCAAATGGATTTAATAGACATCAATAGAACATTTCATCCTAAATCAAAAGAATATACCTTCTTCTCAGCACCTCATGGTACTTTCTCCAACACTGATCATATAATTGGACACAAAACAAACCTCAACAGATATAAGAAGATTGAAATAATCCCATGCCTCCTATCAGATCACTACAGAATAAGGCTTGTCTTCAATGGCAACAACAACAACAGAAAGCCCACATACACATGGAAGCTGAACAACGCTCTACTCAATGATAACTTGGTCAAGGAAGAAATAAAGAAAGAAATTAAAGCCTTCCTAGAATTTAATCAAAATGAAAGTACAACATACCCAAACCTATGGGACACAATGAAAGCATTGTTAAGAGGAAAATTCATAGCTCTGAGTGCCTCCAAAAAGAAACTGGAGAGAGCATATACTAGCAGCTTAACAGCACACCTGGAAGCTCTAGAACAAAAAGAAGCTAATACACCCAAGAGGAGTAGAAGGCAGGAAATAATCAAATTAAGGGCTGAAATCAACCAAGTAGAAACAAAAAGAACTATACAAAGAATCAACAAAACCAGGAACTGGTTCTTTGAGAAATCAACAAGGTAGATAAACTCTTAGCCAGACTAACAAGAGGGCACAGAGTTAGACATTTCTAATTTCATTTCTAACAAAATTAGAAATGAAAATGGAGATATAACAACAGATTCTGAGGAAATTCAAAAAATCATCAGATCCTACTACAAAACCCTATACTTAACAAAATTGGAAAATCTGGATGAAATAGACAAGTTTCTAGACAGATACCAAATACCAAAGTTAAGCCAGGATCAGATAAACCATCTAAACAGTCCCATAACCCCTAAAGAAATAGAAGCAGTCATTAAAAGTCTCTCAACCAAAAAAAGCCCAGGACCAGATGGGTTCAGTGCAGAATTCTATCAGACTTTCAAAGAAGACCTAATACCAATACTCTTCAATCTATTCCACAAGATAGAAAGAGAAGGAACACTACCCAACTCATTCTATGAGGCCATAGTTACACTGATACCAAAACCTCACAAAGACCTAACAATAAAAGAAAACTTCAGACCAATTTCCCTTATGAATATTGATGCAAAAATACTCAATAAAATTCCCACAAACTGAATCCAAGAACACATCAAAATGATTATTCACCATTCTCAAGTAGGCTTCATCCCAGGGATGCAGGGATGGCTCAATACCAAGAAATCCATCAATGTAATCCACTACATAAACAAACTCATAGTAAAAGCAATATACAGTAAATCAGTGGCCAACATCAAACTAAATGGAGAGAAACTCGAAGCAATCCCACTAAAATCAGGGACTAGGCAAGGCCGCCCTCTCTCTCCCTATCTATTCAATATAGTACTTGAAGTTCTAGCTAGAGCAATTAGACAACAAAAGGAGGTCAAAGGGATACAAATTGGAAAGGAAGAAATCAAAATATCACTATTTGCAGATGATATGATGGTATACTTAAGTGACCCGAAAACTCCATCAGAGCTCTGCTACAGCTGATAAAAACCTTCAGCAAAGTGGCCGGATATAAAATTAACTCAAGCAAATCAGTAGCCTTCTTATACTGGAAGGATAAACAGGCTGAGAAAGAAATTAGGGAAATGATACCCTTCACAATTGTCACAAACAGTATAAAATATCTTGGTGAGAATCTAACCAAACAAGTGAAAGATCTGTATGACAAGAACTTCAAGTCTCTGAAGAAAGAAATTGAAGAAGACCTCAGAAGATGGAAAGATCTCCAATGCTCATGGATTGTTAGGATTAATATAGTTAAAATGTCTGTCCTGACGAAAGCAATCTACAGATTCAATGCAATCCCCATCAAAATTCCAATTCAATTCTTCATAGACCTAGAAAGAGCAATTCTCAAATTCATATGGAATAGCAAAAACCCCAGGATAGCAAAAATTATTCTCAACAATAAAAGGACTTCTGGGGGAATCAGCCTCCCTGACTTCAAGCTGTACTAGAGAGCAGTGGTGATAAAAACTGCATGATATTGGTACAGTGACAGGCAGGTAGATCAATGGAATAGAATCAAAGACCCAGAAATGAACCCACATACTTATGGTCACTTGATCTTTGACAAAGGAGCTAAAACCATCCAGTGGAAAAAAGACAGCATCTTCAACAAATGGTGCTGGTTCAACTGGCGGTCTACATGTAGAAGATTGTGAATTGATCCATTCCTATCTCTCTGTACAAAGCTCAAGTCCAAGTGGATCAAGGGCCTCCACATAAAACCAGATACACTGAATCTAATAGAAGAGAAAGTGGGGAAAAGTCTTGAACACATGGGCACAGGGGAAAAGTTCCTGAACAGAACACCAATGGCTTGTGCTCTAAGATCAAGAATCGACAAATGGGACCTCATAAAATTACAAAGCTTCTGTAAGGCAAAAGACACTGTAATTAGGGCAAAACGGCAACCTACAGATTGGGAAAAGATCTTTACCAATCCTACATCTGATAGAGGGCTAATATCCAATGTATACAAAGAACTCAAGAAGCTAGACGCCAGAGATCCAAATAACCCTATCAAAAAATGGGGAACAGAGCTAAACAGAGAATTCTCAACTGAGGAAACTCGAATGGCCGAGAAGCACCTAAAGAAATGTTCAACATCCTTAGTCATCAGAGCAATGCAAATCAAAACAATCCTGAGATTTCACCTCACACCAGTCAGAATGGCTAAGATCAAAAACTCAGGTGACAGCAGATGTTGGCGAGGATGTGGAGAAAGAGGAACACTCCTCCATTGCTGGTGGGAATGCAAGTTGATACAACCTTTCTGGAAATTAGTTTGGCAGACCCTCAGAAAATTGGACATAATACTACCTGAGGACCCAGCTATTCCACTCCTGGGCATATAACCAGAAGAAGCTCCAACATGTAATAAGGACACATGCTCCACTATGTTCATAGCAGCCATATTTATAATAGCCAGAAGCTGGAAACAACCCAGATGTCCCTCCACAGAGGAATGGATACAGAAAATGTGGTACATTTACACAATGGAATACTACTCAGCTATTAAATTCAATGACTTCATGAAATTTGCAGGCAAATGGATGGAATTTGAAAATATCATCCTGAGGGAGGTAACGCAGTCACAAAAGAATGAACATGGTATGTACTCACTGATAAGTGGTTCTTAGCCCAAAAGTTCGAAATACCCAAGAGTCACTTCTCAGCAACCGTAGGGCTGAGTGTGAGGTCCCAGATGGAGGAGTTGGAGAAAGGACTGAAGGAGTTGAGGGAGTTTGCAGCCCCCGGGAGGGAGCAAGTGTCAACTGGCCTGACCCCTGGATGCTCCCGGAGACTGGATCACCAACCAAAGAATACACATGGAGGGACCCATGGTGCTGGCCACATATGTGGCAAAGGAGGGCCTTGTTAGCCATCAGGGGTAGGAGAGGCCCTAATATAGGAGAATGCCAAGGAGGGAAGCTGAGAGTGAATGGGTGGGTGGGTGGGGGAATACCCCCATAGTGGCAGGGGAAGGGGGGAGAGAATAGGGAGGTTCCAAAGGGGAGACTTGGACAGGGGGAAACATTTGAAATGTAAATAAAGTATCAAAAAAGTAATCTAAGGCTTATCAGCTATATGCTTTTACATGCTAAATATACTTATTTTTGCAGCCAAAAATAAATAAATAAATAAATAAATAAATAAATAAATAAATACGATCTACGTAGGTGCATATAATGTCTGTGTGTCTCTGCATTCACACATAGAGACCAGAAGAGGACATTGAATCATCAATGCACCGGTGGGCCAAGTCTCCAGCTACGAAATTCTCAATGTTTTCAGACTTTTATTTCTTCATAAGTAGGATATAGATAGAAACGCCGCTTCACAGTTTTAAGAATAAGGACTAACTCGGGGCTATCTGTGGAGTAAGTGTCTGGTTTATAATGTACTTGGGGTGACCAAGCCATTGAGCAAAATGACTTCAGCTATAATCCAAAAACAACATCCCATACTTTCTGTGTGTTGTCCCTATGTCTGAGCACAGGCATGTGGAGGCCAGGGATCAGTGTCCAGTGCCTTTCTAAATGGCTGCCCACCTTAGGTTTTTGAGACAAGGTCTCTCTCTCTCTGAACCTGGATGTCATTGGCTGAGCTAGAGTGACTGGCCGGAGAGCTGCATAGTGCTTCCTGTCTCTGCCTCCCAGCTGGGAACTCCTGGATTCAAGTCATCCTCTGGTCTCAACCTCCCTAGTAGCTAGGACTACAAGTGTGTGCCACCTTGCTGGCATAATATTTTATAACCGTAGGTGCAAAGCAAAGCTAGAGAGTTGGAGCTGGAAGCTTGTTCTGGAATTTTTGCCCACTAAGCATCATTACTTTAAGCTCTAAACTGGTGACATTTTGCTTCATTGTCACTTCAGAGAGGAGATTTCAGAAGTGTAGCTACACAGCAGATGCTTGACCTTTGACATCCCGGTGGCCATTGAGAGATGTAGTTTTTAGCCTTAGCTTTGCCATGAACTCGTGGCAATAGTGATTTCTAGAAAGCCGGCCTCCTGCAGAGCTTGGGGACACAAGCCTATAACCATCAACACTGAAGAGGGTGAGTGAGGAGGAGCTGAGCAGAGCCGATGTGGGCCACACCTGAAAGCAAAACAAAGTGAAAAGCAAAGAAAGAGGAGGAAGATGAGAGAATCAGAGATCCAGAGAGGACAAGGGAGGTAAGGGGGGGGGAGAACCGTAAGGGGGCAAAGGGGAGGGGAAAACGTAAGGCTCCATGATCCTGAAGAGTGATACCCAGGACTCAGATAGTATGTAAACTGAAAGAGTTTTTATTCTGCAGTAGTCTACCATGCTGGGGTCTACCATCTACAAAGATGGAGACCTCCAAGTGAGCTCAAAGACCCAATTTAAAGCATATTAGGGGGATTCAAGGGAGGAGTGGGTAACCTCTATCTTAATTTGTGGGATTTATCTCTAGGGACACTCCAGAATCATTGCTGGGACATGGGGGACTGGAAACTGTTGCTGACCCATCGTCCTTGCCTCAGGCCAGGTGGTGGGGCAGTTTCTGAGGCCTCAAGTTGCCTGGACTTGCCCAGTTCTTGGAAAGGGAGATTTAGGCCTAGTCTCCTGAACTGTCAATTTGAAGCCTGTCATGGAGTCAAAGGGAAAGAGAGGAAAGGAGGGGAGAGGGAAGGGAGGAGCAGGAAGTCAGGAAGTTGTGGGCACAGAGAATTACATAAACTAGAAGGATGGAAGGAGGCTAGCTCTGTGCCCCATTTCATAAATGAATCACCTCAGCTCTCAGCCAGGTGTGTTGATCCAGATCTGCCTTGTACTGAAGGAATCACCCCATGTTTCCCTCCCAGCTGTAGGGACAGTGGGGCTGATTCTGCAGTGGGGCTTAATCCAAGCCTTGGTGTGTGGATCCACTGGCTTGCAGGAGCCTTTCTGAAGAGGGCCTGTTGATTTACAAGGCCTGCCTCCTGTGTGCATAACTTAAGGGGATCTGTCACCTTCAGTGGGCTCCCACACAGCTGCCACAGCAGCAGCTGCCTCCCTGGCTTTGTTTGGTCTCAGCTTTCCTCTTATCCTGCAGCCCTGGGGCCCTGTCTACTCCATGCACCTTTATTAGTGCTGACTGTCTCTTGCCCACCCACTGCTTTGGATGGCCCATGAATATACAGTGTCATACATACAGTTTAGATTAGCAATAGTGGGCCAAGGGCATCCATCAACAGTGAGTTGTGGGTGGCAGCATTTGCTCTTAAAAAATCACAATCAACTCTCCAGGTGGCCTTTTAAGTTTGTGTGGGGCTTTCCTGCTCATCCATAAAGCAGATCCCAATGCTGGGATGAGCACAAAATGCATGTTTGGTCTTTAAGGATCCCAAACTAGAGCACAATTCTTTTCAGGCTAGAGGGACTCTAAACACACATGCACACACTCAAACCCCTCTCCCCCTCCCCCTCTTCTCCCCCTCCCCTCCCCTCCCCTTCCCCCTCCTTTTCCCCTCCCCCTCCCTCTCCCTCTCTCTCTCTCCCCCATCCTTCTTCCCCATCATCACATGTAGCAGTGCCCAGAAGAGGGAATCTGATCCCTGAGACAGGATTTACATACAGGTGATTATACATTATATGTGGATGCTGGGAACCAAACTCGGGTCCTCAGCAAGAACAGCAACCTTGAGCTACTTCTCTTGTCCCTGCAAATAATTTCCTGACTCCTGAGTTCAATTCCCTCATCTAGAAGAATGAGATGTGAGAGTGAACCTTAGTGGGAATGTTCATTAGATCATGGGGGAAAAAATGTGGAGATCCCCACATCCTCTCTCAGTCCCAGCACCTGCGGCTAGAGTAAAAAATACTATGATTTTATCATGTCTCTGGCTCAAAGCTTCCATTTAGGAAGGAGGGACTCTGAGGCTCACACTTGTTCAAAGAACCCAGTGTGGGCCTCAGTGGTGGGACCACAGTCCCTCAGATTTCTTTTGCAGGTCTTATGGGGAAGTTTTGTGGAGCCATTCCTCTGAGCTAAAACATTCCATCTTAGAGAAAGGTGCCTTAAGACACAAGATGTTCTAAAGGGAAGTGGAGCATTCCATCCCTCTGGGAAGCTCCTAAGGCTCAGAAAGTAAACCATTCAGAGGCTTTAGGCAGTCCCTGAAACTGATCAGATTGCCTAGGCCTCTTCCTACCCAAGCGTCTAAGCAGTAAGACTTGCTGGGAGACACTCTTAGACAAGCTATCTGTTTGTCTCAAAGAGGCTTAGATCAGACCAGCCATGGAAACGAGCAGAGACCCACCCAGCTGCCTGGAAGAAGAGATATAGAGCTGCCTGCACATCATGCAGTGAACTCCAGGGTCCAGCTTTGGGGAGCCTTTTCCCATTCTGGGGTGGGCCTTGGTGATGCAGTGGTCTTTGGATCATCTCTGTTCCTGTGTTTAGTCCTTTACCCATACTTCTATAAGTAGTGCCAATAAAACTTATTGGTTTGCTAAGTTGGATTTTGGTGGCATCCTGACTTTGGGCTGCTATTGAGTTACTATCTGGAGTGAATACTTCCCCCCTCCTTGCTTTAGCAGAACATCCTTTCTCCTGTGTCTGCTTCAGGAAAACACTTCACAAGTTTGCCCCAGCAGATCAACATCTGACACAACTGACTTTCCAGAGAACCCTTACGTTTCCACTTCAGACACTGAAGAAGGAAGCTTCGCCTTTTGCCTGCTAGCTCTTACCTCCTGTAGTGGCTATTCCTGGTTGTCAACTTGACTATATCTAGGGTGAACTACAATCCAGAATTGGAAGGCTTACCTGTGATCCTGATCTTGAGGCTGGGAGATTCAAGTTTCTGACCTGGATCTTGGCAAGGAGAGCTTGAAGCATAGTGGCTATGGAGATCTCTGAGTTCAAGGTCATCTGGGACAAACCAAGTCCCAGATCCAGGCATGGTTGTACATACCTTTAATCTGGGCCACACCTTCTGGTGGAAACCTATATAAGGGGACCGAAAGAAGGAAGATTCGCCCTCTCTTCTTTGCCTGCTTGCCTTGTGGGATTGAGCAACTGCTAGATTCTTGGACTTCCATTCACAGCTGCTGCTGACCATTGTTGGGGAGTTGGACTACAGTCTGTAACTCATCAACCAGTTCCCTTACTATATAGAGATTACCCATAAGTTCTTTGACTCTAGAGAACCCTGACTAATACACCTCCCTAGCAAGTCCATTCCTTCATTGGCATTACAGCCTAATTCTTTAGGATTCCACCATATACTGAAGACCAACTTAGATGGCCAGCCTTGTGGACTGAGCAACTACTAGATTCTTGGACCTTCCATTGTTAACCAGTTATTGTTGGATTAGCTAGACCACAGACTGTAAGTCATTCTAATAAATCATCTGTGTGTGTGTGTGTGTGTGTGTGTGTGTTTATGTATTCATTCTATAAATACTGTTACTCTAGAGAACCCTGACTAATACATTAATATGCATAGAAAGAAGTTGCTGAATATATGAAGAAACAAATATTAGAATCTGCAGTGTGAAGTGGGAGATCTGTCACATACAATAGTACATATTTCCAAAATGATTCAGTTTCATTTAAAGATAAAACATGCCAGAAGGTGGTGGCACTTGGAAGGCAGAGGGAGGCAGACCTGTGAGTTTGAGTCCAGCCTGGTCTACAGAGCAAGTTCCAGGATAGCCAGGGCTACATAAAGAAACCCTGTCTTGAAAAACAAAACAAAACAAAACACAAAGAACACATTCTCTCTCTTTTTAAAAAAGATTAACCTATTTTTAAATTTTATGTGCATGGGTGTTTTGCCTGCATGTATCTGTACACCATGTGTATGTTTGGTGCCCAGGGAGGCCAGAAGAGAGCATTGGATCCACAGGAACTGGAGTTACAGATGTTTGTGAGCTACTATGTGGGGGTTGGGAGTTGAACCTAGGTACTCTGGAAGAGCAACATGTGCTCTTAACTATGAAGTCGTCTCTCTACCCAACCAAGTATATGTTTGTAAACCACTGTAAGAAAGATAACTGAAGGACATATATTTTCAATAACAACAAGATCAATAATGCAGAGAAAGCATTTCTGCTGTGATAAGGAAATACCCGAGAGAATTAGCTTACAAGAAGAAGAGACTTATTTGGGGTCACAGTATGGTCTTAGTATATGATCAGCTGACACTGATGCTTTGAGCCTGTGAGTGGAGCTTTGGTGGATCAGAACTGCTTACTTCAAAGCCAGGAAGAGAGTGAGTACCATCTGCTTTCAAGGCAGAAGTACAAAAGACTTGGAGGGTTCTTAATAGGTCCTACTTTGTTGTGGATGGGCATGATGTTGTTTATATTTTGATGCTAATTCTGTTCTCCTGGGAGGGGCTGTGGACAAGGATTGAGTCATGTACTCAGGTGACTTATTGTGAACCAATCCCCTAATGAATAAAGGAGCCAATCACTGGGTGAGTAGGAGGGACTTCTGGATCAGATAGGGGAAGGGGGGGCATTTTGGAATGGGGACAGCATAAGGGTAAGCTAGAGTTTCCTGGCATCTTGGCAGATCTGCAAAGATTCACCACTGGAGGAATCAGACTTTGATGAGGTTTACAAGATTAAGTTTCAGTTGTTGCACCCAGAGACTGAGGTACCATTGTTTCTGAACTGTGTTGTGTCTTCCTTCACGTGGTGGCTCCTCCGAGTTCAAGAGAGAAAGGCAAAGTGTGGGTTTGTCTGATAGGCACCACAAAGGCTGTGGGGGTTTTGAAGCACGGGGCTGTCGTGGTAGCGACCCCGCCAGTGGGAACTTAGTGAGTTGGGTGGAGAGATTTTGGAGTTCTGAGTCATAGAGTCTCCATGAGATAAAACAGGTCAGCCATTTCCTGCCAGCTCATGGCTGGCCAGGCCGCTGGGCAGAGAGTTGACGGCACTAGCTCAGGAACATGCCAGTTCATTTTTTAATATTTCCCACAACACTACTTTATTTTTATTATTAATCATTCTATTTGTCTACATCTTAAATAATATCCTACTTCCCAGTTACCTCTCCACATCCCCATCTCATATCCACCCTCTCCCTCCTTCCCTTTGCCTCTGTGAGGGTGCTCCCCTACCCACCCGCCCTCTCCAATCCCTCTGCTCTAGTATCCCCCTACCCAGGGCATCAAACTTCTACAGGACCAAGGGCCTCCCCTCGAACTGATGTCAGACAAGGCCATGCTCTGCTACCTATATATCTGGAGCCATGGATCACTCCCTGTAGATTCCTTGGTTGGTGGTCTAGTCTTCTGGGAGCACTAGGTGGTCCATCCAGCTGATGCTATTCTTTCTATGGGGTTGCAATCACCCTCAGCTCCTCCAGTCCTTCTGCCAGCTTCTGCTGGCAGAACGACCCTAGGAAAAGCCACATCAGGTTCCTGTCAGGAATCACCTCTTGACCACAGCAACAGTGTAAGGTTTGGTGTCTGCAGGCAGGATGTGTCCCCAGGTGCGGCAGTCCCTGGATGGTCCTTCCTTCAGTCTCTGCTCCATTTTTGTCCCTGTTCTTCCTTTGGACAGGAATATTTCTGGGTTAAAAACTTTGAGATTAGTGGGTACTCCCATCCCTTGACCGGGGACCATGCCTATCTGCTGGAAGTGGTCTCTACAGGTTCTATTTCCCCTTCTCTTGGCATTTCAGCTAGAGTCATCGAGTAGGGTCTTGGGAACCTCTCTTTTCCATGGTGTCTGGAATCCTCCAGTGGCTACCCCCTTTCCTCATCCTCCCCTGTTACACATTTTTATTCGATTTCCTGACCCTCTGTACCTCTCTCCCATCCCCCCAGTACCTGATACTGCCCCCTTATTTCCTTCCCCTCTTCTATCCCTCCCAGATCACCAACTCCCTTGATGATCCTGTTCCCCCTCAAGGTGGGTCTGAAGCATCCATACCCTGGTCTTCCTTTCTCCTAAGCTCCAAATGGTCTGTCGGTTGAATCATGGGCATTGTGATCTTTTTGGCTAATATCCACTTATCAGTGAGTACATACCATGTGTGTTGTTTTGTGACTGGGTTACCTCACTCAGGATGATATTTTCAAGTTCCATCCATTTGCCTGTGAATTTTGTGAAGTCATTGTTTTTAATTGCTGAATACTACTCCATTGTGTGGTTGTACCACATTTTCTGTATCCATTCCTCTGTTGAGGGGCATCTGGGTTGTTTCCAGCTTCTGGCTATTATAAATATGGCTGCTATGAACATGGTGGAGCATGTGTCCCTGTTATATGTTGGAACATTTTTGGGGTATATGCCAAGGAATGGTACGGCTGGGTCTTCAGGTAGAACTATGTCCAATTTTCTGAGGAACCACCAGACTGATTTCCAGAGAGGTTGTACCAGCTTGCAATCCCACCAGCAATGGAAGAATGTTCCTCTTTCTCCACATCCTCGCCAACATCTGCTGTCACCTGTGTTTTTGATCTTAGCCATTCTGATTGGTGTGAAGTAGAATCTTAGGGTTGTTTTGATTTGCATTTCCCTGATGACTAAGGATGTTGAACATTTCTTTGAGTGCTTCTCAGCCATTCAAGATTCCTCAGTTGAGAATTCTCTGTTTAGCTCTGTATTCCACTTTTCAATAGGTTCTACTTTTTAAAGGTTCCATTGTAGAGAGAATCTCTTATACACTGTGGAAGCATCACTGTCAATAAAAGCCTATGGCCAATGAGCTGAGGCAGGATTAGAAGGTGGGGTATATGATAGAGAGATTGGGATTATGGGGTAGAGTCTGGCACAGGGAAAAGAGTCTCCCTGAATGCTGATGGAGACAGACTAGCAACAGAGCAGGAGCCTGAGGAGAGGTAACTAACCATGTGGCATGGCTGTAAATGGGATAATTGAGTTATGAGCTAGGGGAAATGAGCCAAAACTATTGGACTCCACATTTATTCATATATAAGAGGTCTCAGAGTTGTTATTTTGGGGACAGAGGCCAGGTGGAAAGCCTGCCTCTAAATTCCACTATTCCAAATAGCATCCCAGGAATCAAGATTTTAACTAATCTGCCCTTAAGGGACACTTAGCATTCAATTTAAGAAGGAAACACATTCCTGATACTATAAGTCTGCCCCAAACCCATGGCTAGGTGTGGGGCAGTGATCTGGCAGGCAGTCTGGCACACTGGTTGAGCACAGGCAAACTCTGGAAGACCCAGTGAAATAATTCGCAAAGGACCGGAAACGTTATGCTAAGGCTCCCTGGAGGTCCAGTCACGGTCACATATCATGCCCCGGGGAAGAGGCGTGGTCACGCCCCAGGTAGAGGTGTGTTCCCAACAGCTAGGGAGTTCACAGGCTCCATGGATGAACCTACAAACTGTTAGTTTGCCAAATGGACATAGCATTAAACTGACCTCTAAATTCTTCTCTACTCATAGAGTACTGCAGGTCTCAGACCCCATCAGAAAAGTTTCCGTGTTCAGTGCAAACACAGGAACTCAGAACTAGTCAGGTTTTGAGAACAAGTGTCTGTGGGGTCTGTAGGCTTAGACTTTTCAAAACTTGCCTTATTTAGGATTCTTAAACACTTCAATCTGTCTTCTAGCCCACCAATCAGCGGTAGGGGAGAAAGAATATTAAAGGAAAAGGGTGTCATAGACCTGTTTAGAAGGAGTTCCTTAGGGCGATCTCACTGTTGTTGTCAGGATATAAGTAGCCCAGTACAATAGCAAACACCAAACACAAATCGGCAGTGGCAGTATGATCCAGCAAAAACAGCAGGGTTCTGCCAAATTATCAAGAGTCAGTGGAAGCAGCCAGAATCAGCTGGGATACCACAAGAAGTTCTTTAGCATGTTTCTCTACAAAGTGAAGGCTAAAGAAGACCAGCGAAGTGTTGCATGGCATAGCAATGCAAGAGCATCCTTTCACTGTGTGTGAGGTTCTATTTATACTCTTTCTAAACACCACGTCCCCTCTCAAGTGTCTGTTTTCAGCAAAACATCACATGCCCTCTCCAAGACAGCTTCCAGAAAACATCACGGTGACACGACCGAGTTGTTAAGAAACTAGAAATCTCCACTTTGGGAGTGCTTGGCTACAATGTGACATCTATACCATTTCCCTCCCCACAAGGCTCAGGGACCATCAGGGGAAGTTGAGGTGGAGAGAGTGTAGGAGCCAGAGGTCAAGGAGGACCCATAGTGTGCAACAGCATCTTCAGTGGAATCTTCAGGAGATTACAGGATCACCATGCTCAGGAAATTGCAGCAGCTGTGGTCACACAAAGACCAACTCAGCCAACACTGCAGCATGGTGAGGGGAGGGCACACATCCGCCCCGTAGCTGAGGAGCTAGGAATATTTGGTGATTTCTAGAGGTAGGTCGGCTTTGTTTTTTTTGTTTTGTTTTGTTTTAAGGTGCAGCCTGAGGGGAGCAACCACACTCTAGTGGATGGTCTCATACCCATGAGTATATGGCAAGCAAGAACTAGACATGGTCAGTCACTTTTTAAAAAGGGATTGGAGCAATACAGAAGATTCAGGCTTGGTTCCCAGCACCCACATGACAGCTCCAGTTCCAGGGGATCTGATGACCTCTTCTGACCTTAAGGGACACTAGGTACACACATGGTGCACTTATGTACATACATTATACATGCATACTTACATACATACATACACACACACACACACACAGGCAAAATACTCACAAAATAAGATAAATCTTTTTCTAAACTCCTGGGTATATACCCAGAAGATGCTCCAACATGTAATAAGGACACATGCTCAACTATGTTCATGGCAGCCATATTTATAATAGCCAGAAACTGGAAACAACCCAGATGTCCCTCCACAGAGGAATGGCTACAGAAAATGTGGTACATTTACAGAATGGAATACTAGTCAGCTATTAAAAACAATGACTTCATGAAATTCGCAGGCAAATGGATGGAACTTGAAAATATCATCCTGAGCGAGGTAACGCAGTCACAAAAGAATGAACACGGTATGTACTCACTGGTAAGTGGTTATTAGCCCAAAAGTTTGGGATACCCAAGAATCACTTCACAGCAACCATTGGGCTGAGCATGAGGTCCCAGATGGAGGAGTTGGAGAAGGGACTGAAGGAGCTGAGGGAGTTGGCAGCCCCATGCAGGGAGTAACAGTGGCAATTGGCCTGACCTCCCAATACTCCCGGAGACTGGATCACCAACCAAAGAAATACACATGGAGGGACCCATGGTGCTGGCCACATATGCGGCAGAGGAAGGCCTTGTTAGCCATCAGTGGGAGGAGAAGCCCGTGGGCCTGAGGGTGTTAGATCCCCCTGTATAGGAGAATGCCAAGGAGGGAAGACCAAGGAGGGAGAATGCCAAGGAGGAAGAGTGAGTGGATGGGTGGGTGGGTGGGGGAATACCCCCATAGAGGCAGGGGAGGGAGGAGGGAATGGGGAGGTCCCAAAGGGGGAGATCTGGAAAGGGGGAAACATTTGAAATGTAAATAAAGTATCAAAAAAAATTTTAAAAAGTCACATATCTTCCAAAAAAACCCAAAAAAACAGATCATAAAGTTGGGGATGTGTGGGGAGGAAGGGGTGGCTCTAGCAGAGTTAGGGGGGAATATAAATTTATTTTACATTGTATAGAATTCTCAGAGAATTAATACAAATATTATTATGATAATTGGGATATTATGATAATCGTTATCATAATTATCACTGTAGACGTAAATTCAAGCTGAGCACTGGTGTCAGCTGTGGTATCTAGAATCCTGACTGTATAACATCATGGATAACCTGCTGGATCCATGTCTGTAATGCTGTTATCTTGTGTGTCAGTCAGCTTGTGTTATTATAATGAAATGCCCGAGGTAGGGTACTTTAGAAGAAGGTTTGCTTTGACTCACCATTCTGGAAGTACCATGTCTAGGGGTCATTCTGGTGATGGCCTCCTTATGGGCAGTCTTAAGTGGCTCAGGACAGCATGAGGTGAGAGGCCGAACAGTCTAGGGCGTGTCTTCTAATCTTTCTCTCTGTCAGAGAGATGGCACTTTGCTCTAATGATCTTATGAATCTTAATCACACCCTAACTGATCCACCTCTAACCATTGTGCTTGGGTTAAACTCCTACTCACAATGTACTTTACAATGGCAATTAAATCCAACAGGTCATGCCTTCAGGGCTACTCACACCAAAGCCAACCACCGCACCTGCCTGTCTAGTGCCTCAGTTCCCTTGCCTATGGAACCTGGACAACTATATCCATGCGAAGGATGCTTGCAGACCTTAGATGAACTCTTATATGAAAGCTCAAACTGTGATCAGAGCATAGGAAGTGCTCAGCAAATGCTGGCTGGTAGCTTCCAGCACGTTTGTAATATAGCCATCAACCAACTGCTGTGGCAAAGAGCTGGAAGATGGGAGTGTCAGGTTCTGTTAAGAATGTGGTCCCGTGCATAGAATAAAACTTTTCACATAACGAGAATGTTATGTTACAGTATTCTAAGGACAGCAAAGGAGTACAACGTCCTTCTGTGTTGAAGTTGGGTGTGTGCTTTTCAGTAAGTTCTGAACAATAAAGATGCATTGCTTACATGAGGGAAGCATCAGGGTCTCGTCATTAAGTAGCTGATGCTGGCTTCAAACTTGTGGTCCTCCTGGCCCAGCCACTTGGGAGCTGGATATGGCTGCAAGCCACTGTTCGGCAAGTAAGGGATTTTGCGACTTTTTTATCTTCTGTTGCTTAACTTTAAAAATATAGGACAGCTATCTGTAATCTGCCTCCTCAATGCAATTGTTTGAAATATAAGAAATTTAAAACTATGATTGGCATCATAGAAGTAGAAATTCACTTAGCCCAACTTCAGTCAAAAGGACGATTGGGACAGTAATGTGCCCAGTTATGCGCTGGTGCTGTTTGTTTTCAATCACAGCTATCATACTAAAGTATTTAGATCACAGAGTTTTGAACTACAACTTTAAGAAGTAATTGAGCTGGGTGTAGTTTTCTGGCTTTCATCCCCACACTGAGGAGGCTGAGGCAGGAGTACTGTGAATTTGGAGCTGCACAGCAAGGCCTTGTCTTAAAAAAGAAAAACAAACAAAACAAACAAAAACATGCCGGGCAGTGGTGGCACAGGCCTTTAATCCCAGCACTCGGGAGGCAGAGGCAGGCGGATTTCTGAGTTCGAGGCCAGCCTGGTCTACAGAGTGAGTTCCAGGACAGCCAGGGCTATACAGAGAAACCCTGTATTGGAAAAGAAAAAAGAAAAGAAGAAAGAAAAAAGAAAAAAGAAAGAAGGAACATTGTATATATACAGTCTGATTGTGCTCCGTAAACACAATTATTTCATAGTATTAATGGAAAAAATGAATTTAAAGCATTGCTTAAAAGGTACATATTATGCATTTAATATGTGTGTGATATTTGTACCTCAATAGTACTCATGGAGTTTATTAAAAACAAGTGTCTTTATTAGCACATACACACAGATACTAATTTTGATAAAGTTATGTTATGGTTGACTCAAAGTACAAGAGAGATCTGAATCCCCTATTACTGAGTGTGTAAATTAGTTCTAGTATTATTAGTTTTTAATGAGATCGTGTTTGCCATAGTCCTGCTTCTTTCCCAGGGACGGACTCCCGGAAGTGTGGACAGTGCATCTGAGCAACCTGGTTAGGTTTGCCACTTTGGTTTGAAGTTTTCTTACAGAGGTGCCAATAATCGGCACGTTGACTGCTTTCGTGTTAGACAACTTAACGAAGGAAGGGTTTGTTTCACCTCACTGTTTCAGAGAGATTTCAGTTCTTTACTGTGGGGAAGGCATGGCAGCACATCGGTTGGCTGTAGGAGGGTGTGTCAGAGGTTCTTCACTGTGCAGGCCGGGAGGCCACAAGAGTGGGACTGAACTGGGCTGCGGCAAGCTTTGTCCTCCATCCAGTGCCCACTGCTTGGTTGGAACTCCTAACCCCCACTCCCATCACCAAACAAGCTTGGAAACCCGGTCTGCTTTCCTTCCCTCAACCACACCCACGTAGAGAAAACTCCAGCATAACCTGTCATCACTCCTTGAACCAAGAATGCCAGCCCAGGGGGTTCAGCTTTTGACCATGTATAGGCACAATCCCAGCTCCTAGCTGCACATTATAACCCCTGGCCTAAGACCTGTAAAACCTCCTGGCCTTAGCCCTGGTGCACAATTTCCCTGGCCCTTTTCGTTAGGACTGGTGAACCCACGCATCTAATAAACCTGCCTTTATCGTTTTTAATCTGGTCTAATCTGGCCTATATTGCATCAGTGGGAAACCTATTACAATTCCCTAAAAGTTGTGCAGCCTTCCCAAACCACTAGAGTGTTAGGGTCAAAGAATCACTGAAGGAAACCCCCAGACTCAAATAGTATGCAAAGGCAAATTCTGCACAAATTAACAGCATGCAGGGATCACTTATCAAAATGGTTCTACCAAAGGGGCTCACAGGCGTCCTTCTTATGCAGGGCTGGGGGAATTTCCGGAAGGGTTAGGTAGCCTCTAATATGATTGGTAGGGGTAGAGCAGTGACATTAGTACAGTTTTGATTGGGTACTATGTTAGTTTCATTATATTTGGTGAGACCTTGAAGAATTTCAGTAACCAGCTCTGTTCTGGTTATCTCCAGCTAGGTGTTCCAGGAGCTGACTCAGATCCAGACTTACCCTCCCTAAGTCAGGGCTCATTGACTAAAGGCCCATTGTCAGTGGCTCCTTCTGAGGAGCCTAGTATGCTTCCCGGGGAGTTGAAAACTTTTATTTCCAAGGTTTTTTGACCTCCAAGCTGAGGAATCAAGGGGACTCTAGACACAAGCTTGTAGGAGCCATTCCAGATTTTAAACCATAGCCGGTGTCCACCAGCAGCTCTTTGCTTCAGGCCCTTCCTTTGTGAGACTAAGCTCCCTGGGGACTCAGGTGGGTGGCCCTCTGGTCATGTGAAGGTAGTCTTGCAGAATAGGGTGGGGAAGCGGTCATCTCTGTTTAGAGGTAGTGTGGGAAGGATGTGAGCAGACTTTCTGGCTGTCTGCAGGAGGGTGATCATGTACTTCTGTGTCTGAGGATCACAGGCAAATGGGAAGAGCCTCCTCCTTTGCCATGTGGGAAGCATTTGAGTCAACTGCAAACCCTGCAGAAGAAGGAAAACAAGTCCTTGTGGAAAGCCTTTAGTCCTTGAACAAGTTCTGTGGCTGCCTTTCTCTGCCTTTGCCAAGAGAGCTCATGGGGCTTTCTCCATTCAGGGAAGCCGGACTTCATCAGTAGTAGAAGCTCCCAATCCCCACCCAGATTTGTTTTGCTCCATTCAAGAAAGCATATTGCTACTATGTATCCATTTAGTTTGTGTCTCTGTGTTGCTGTTGTTGTAGTTACCAGTGCCCTTAAAATGACTGTTAGTATTCTGAGTTGTTTGTTTGTTTCAGATAAATAGCTCCAGAGAAACTTATGGGAATCAGCCTAAATCACACCCCTCTTCCCCCCAACCCCCATACATGGACTCACTATTCAGCCTTGGCTACCCTTGAACTCACAGAGATCTACCTTCTTCTGCCTCTTGTTAGGATTAAAGGCAGTGCTACCAGATCTGGCTCAAAAATCTCTCAGACTTTTAAAAAAAAAGATAAGTTGGAGATTTGTTCGAATGCTTTGAATTAATCTGCCCCCCCCCCAACCAGGAATCTGTATGTCCAAATGCTGAAGGTCCTTGTCCCCAGTTGGTTTTTGATTATCAGTAAAGAGCCAACGGCCAGGACCTTTGGATTTGTGTGGGCTAGGAAGTGGAAGGAAGGGAGGAGGATCGCCATGATTTGGAAGATCAGATTTAGAGCTGCAGAAAGAAAATCATCCAAAATGTAGGTGGGAAGGAATGCGGCCCCAAAAAGGGCTGCCCTGAAGCATCTTGGGCAGCAAAGACTAGGGAGCCATCCAGAAGGATCCAGGGCAACGCAGATAAAATGTAGAATTAGAGGGCAATAAGCCAGGATCACAGGAGGGAAATGGGTGCTAGCTGCAGGGAGGATTAGAATGGCCCGGCCTCTGAGCTGGTCAAGACATTTAAAATTAACTAACCTGTGTGAGGGCTCTGGTGGCTGGCTCCGAGTGCGACCCGCTGGGAACACTGATCAGTTAGCTAAAATTACCACAGTAAAGGTAGCTATTAAATTCTCCACCCAGGAGTTGCTCCTGCCTGCCATGTTTTTTCCTCTTTCTTACCCTGTGATGTGTGCCCTAGAATTGAGCATGCACAGCTATATGTAAAATGATGGATCTGTTCTCTAAGAGATGTATGAGTTCCCCTAACAAAAGCCCTTTGCTTTGCTTAGAATTTCCCATTTTGGGAAATCCCTGCAGCCTCTCTCTATTTATGCAGGTACCTTTCTCCTGATCTCTAGTGATGTTTACTAACAGTTGATTCGTCAACAAACCAACCCTTGCACACTTTCTTTGGTGCCCAAGTAGCATGGTGGTGGCCAAGGGGGCTGGGGGAACTACAGGGACAGTAATTTGGTCAAAGGGCCGTTTTGGTGCTGCTCTCTATCACACTGGCACGCACATCCCTACTTCGGTGAGGCCCTGGGTCAGGTGAATGGAGAACAATCATCCTACAGAGGAAGGTTTGCAGGACTGGGGGTGGGGTGGAGTTAACCTTACAGGTGGTCAGAACTTGGGTCAGAATCCAGTTTACCACTCTGTAGGGCTAGGAAGTCAACTTTATATATCCACTCAGATTTGTTCTAACAGGCCATAAGACACTGAAGGCCAGAGATCAATTATGTTCCAGGCTAGATTGCGTGAGATACTTGCTGGGACATATTATAGTCCAGAAGAGAATGCATCCTCAGGCTCACTGAGGGGCCTTTCCTTACCCTTGTCCTAAGGAGCTCTATCTAGGCCTTGGTTATAATGGCTAACATGGTAATCACTAACTTTATGTTTAAACATTTAAAGTTACTGTGCTTAAGAGAACTGTAAAGCAAAAGTAGACTTCCGATGTTAAGGGCAGCTAAGGGTTAATTTTTATAATTGTCTTGTACAACTTTAACAAAACTGTTGTTTCTGCTTCCATAAACAAAAGTTTGCTTTCCCAGAGATGACCTGCTTGCTGGTAGACAGAATGTGACATTGTGTTCTTTGCCTTTAAAAGCCCGTGACTAAGGTGGCTAGGCTCTGCATTGAGGATCGCAAGTCCTAGGTGTAGACCAGTATATGAATACAAGCTTTTTCTTTGTTAAAATTTATTAAAGGTCAGACTGGTGAATCTCTGAATGACCTCATACCTATAACATTTGGGGGCTCGTCTAGGATTTGGTTGTTTAGTCAGATCCACCTTCTTTTTCTGGTGGGCCCTGGAACTCTGGAGGTCCTGATACATTAAGAGCCAAGAAATCCAACAGGCCTAGCATTTGCAAGGAGCCATCCCTAGATTATTAGAAAAGAAAACCAGAAAACTGGTAGAGATGTAGGTAAGGATCTTATTTCCCTGCAGTGTGCATCTGTGGAGCTGCGGAAAAGCTGGATGCAGGATTAGTTCCTTAGTTGGAGGGGCCACTGGGAAGCCTCTGTTTATTGTTGGAAAAGCAGAGGCAGAAGTTTGATGTTGGGCATATGAATAAAGGTGACCACCAAATGTTCGATTTTTCTGTCTTTTTAGTTTACTATTTGGTGAACCTGTGTTTTCTGGTGTGTCCCTAAGTTTGTTACCAAGATTTCAGGGCCAGGAGCCAGATTGGAATGAAGAAGTAGGCACAGCTACTGAAGCTGGTGAGTCTCTCAGCTCCCTCCAGCTCCCTCCTACAGCAGCCTCTCTCTATAGCCAGCCCTACCCCATTCCCGGAAAACAAAACAACAACAACAAACAAACAAACAAGCCCCAGAAACTTATCTCTAAGCCTTCTTGTTCTCACCTTACTCTGGTCCCTCTGCGTAGTCACTGGATTCAGTTTTACAGGGATTCTGGTATCTTTTAGGGGTGGACAATATTAAAATGCTGTTTTATGCTGTTCTACTTCAGTGAAAAGATGGCTCAGGAGTTGGGTTATGGCTCCCCTTCTCTAGACCCAAGCATACTTGTTTACAAAGTCTCTGTCCTATGTCAGGTGACTGTAACAGAGAAACAAGAGAAAACAAACAAACAAAAACAAAAAACAAAAAACCCAAAAGAATAGAATATTCCCATGGAGATTATTTCTACTCACTGCAAACACTTTTTTGGTTCCATTTATTTCTCTAAAACTTTTGCTAAAGTATGAATCTTAAGATTTGAGAGACTATTATGTAAACTTTATGTACCTCAAGATTTTTAAGTTTATTGGGCATGGTTAATGGTCTGTAAAATATGTAACAGGTTAAGTTCAAACTTATAGCAAGAGGGTTGAAGGTTGAAAATTTATACATAGGTAATCTTAACTTACTAAAGTGTAGTGTGTAACTTGGATTCAACTCTTGTTTTAGAAGAAATGGATATTTTTAAATAATAGCCAGTCTCCAGGATATGTTGGATTGGGGTGGATTTTTGTGTGGTGATTCTTATTCTGAAAATAAGAATAACAGATGACGGGGAAAATCATAAAAACACCACATTGAAAAGACTGTGATGACTTAAAATGTAACAATTTTCATTCCTCAATTAAGGCAACATAAATGAGGTTTTGTTTGCTGTGTTCTGTAACTCTTTGCACTTTAAAAATCATGCTTAATAGCAGGTTTTCTGGATGTCAGTTTTATCTCAGAATAAGATTGTGGGTGAAACCAACATGTTTATCCTTGAATGGTCTCAAAATTCATTGAGTCTGCAATGAACTGAGTCCGAATGTATCCAGTGGTTGGATGTATGCAAAGATTCTTTTACATCTTTAGAATTTTGCCAATTTAAATAGAGAGCTATGGCCATCCCTGAACTAATAGATTACACCAGCTCAGGACCCCGAGGACTAGGCCTGAGAAGTCACTTAAGAGGGCCAATACAGAAAATGCTGCCAAAAGTAGGGAAGCTCTAGAAAGGAAGCTATCGATCAATCAATCAGTCAATCAATCAATTAAGTCCCAGACCTCCCAGCTTAGGGCTGCTTGCCTCTGGCTAAATTTTTATGCCAACCTGACAGTCACTATCAGGGACTGACATCTCTTGTTAGACATTCTGTTTAAAATTTTAACCTAAAAAAGATCAACAGAAGTTTGATGTCATGAGACAAGATCTGGCCAAACGTTTTTGGATGGACTATATGGCAGCGAGCTGTGAAATTCTAGCCAGAGAATAACAGAGGCTCGAGAGACAGGGTGAACGAGGATGAAAAGGAATACAACAAAAAGATATGTGGAAGGAGACGAGAAGCTAAGGAGTTGGGGCCAAAGCTACAAGCACCACAAACTGAGATTTTCCTATCTTATGACGTAGCAAGACAATGGCCTAAGCAGTCTGGGAAGAGCCTATGGAATGTCTCTCCTTACCTAAGGTCTGTTCAGGCTAACAGAAACTGACTTGAAAATGCATTATCTGGCCTCTTTGTCTTTGCTAACTTTGTGAAGCGTTAGCTATTTTGGGGAAACTGAGTCATACAAGAAACTGTGATATTCTTTAATGCTTTAGTATAAAGAGATTTTTAAAAATAAGATTTTAAGTTTCTGTAAGGATTGCATTCATGGTTTGAAGTCTTATTTTGGTGTTAATAGAGATGCACTTCAAGAATTGTAATCTTTAAGGCTATAATTAGGACATGTATGTTTTTTTGTTTGTTTGTTTTTTCAAAACAGGGTTTCTCCGTGTAGCCCTGGCTGTCCTGGAACTCTGTAGACCAGGCTGGCCTTGAACTCAGAAATCCACCTGCCTCTGCCTCCTGAGGGCTGGGATTAAAGGCGTGTGCCACCATTGCCCGGCAGGACATGTATGTTAATAGTCACTTTATAAATGATCAAATTCAACATGCTCAGAGCTATGCTTATAACCATGCTAAGAACAACTGTGATTCATTGACAGGGATAGGTTAGATCTCATATATGTTTTCAAGGGTAAGCCTAAAATAAGTAACTAAAAACAAGCTTGTTTGAAGTCAGACATACTTAATAGATGGCCTTCAAAAACTCTTCAGAGATCTGCCGAATATGGCACTTAAAGTGTTTAATGAAAAAGGCTTCTTAGGATAGACAAAAATGCCAGCTCCTATCAGCAACCCTAAGGTCTCCTCCAAGGAAGATGATGCCACCTTCATTGTGGTAACACCAACCACTAGGCTAAACTGCCCAGTACTTCACTAGCCGCCAGGACCCCACCAAGACTTTGAACAAGCAGGACACTGGAGAATTGGCTACCCCTCTTTGCCCTGCCAAGGTAGGCTAGTCTCAAGTTCCTCAACCACAGGAAAGTCTCTCAGATCTGTTGGGGTTGGCAGCAGAAGGCTGATGCTGTCCTTGGGTGACCACTGGGGACTGAGGCTTCTCTGCCACCATGGAAACTGCTGGGATTGCTGAGAGGGAGCAGTGGGTAAATGCCCAGGAAGCTGATAAATCTGTCTGGTAAGCTGGCTAGTCTGCTGTTCGTGTTCTACTTCATCCTTCTCAGATCTCTGATGGTATCGATGGTTAACTGGAGCATTATCAGTTTAGCAACAGCTGCCTGATCAATGCATTTCTCGGATGAAAATCAACTCTGGCTTTTTCTAGAGCCATCAAGTCTCCTGGTGAGGAAGGCAAGCTCACAGAACAGGCTTCAATGTTTTTGTTTTTACTACGCCTCTATTTAAAAGAACTTGCTTTGCAATGGTTGCTCAGGTCGCTGTCCCTTCCTTCACCTCCCAGCTGAGACGGACGGGTTTGCAAGTGCTGACAGGTTGCTTCCTTGCTTGGCAGGAGCATCAATCCCCGAAATGTTGTAGCTTGGTATCCCCGTTCCCCTGGGCATATTTTTATGATGGTCCAGCAGGGAGAAAATACACATATGCATGGACACAGGACCTTCCAGCCTCCATGCTTAGGGGAAAATATCCAATTTGCATTCTCTTACCCACCATAATAAGGTTAGGATCAGGAACAGCAGGAGCCACTCCACACAAAGTACAGTAATGGCTGGCATTAACTTAAAAACCAAAAAAACCAAAAAAACAGGATGCCAAATACACCAGGATCTGTTTATATTAGAAAGGACTCTATTGCTGGGCTAGAAGAACAGATGGACAGATGTTATGGGGTGATTTTCCAGCACAGGAAAGCCTCCAATCTGCTCTATGCAAGGAAGTTTCTGTATGGCTTTAGCGGAAGTTGTTTCTATGCGAGCCATTAGGTAATCTTTAGAGATACTTTGGGTATGCTCTGGAAAAAAAACCTGGCAGAACTGGAGAAGGACCTAAATGAAAACAAAAACAAGAAACCCTGACAGGTTCCCATTCTCATTCTAAGGTTCCTCTTGGCTAGTAACTGCTGTCAGTCATTGCAGGGCCCTTAGCTCTCCTGCTCCTGCTGATTATGGTTGGCCCCTGCCTTAATCAGATATATAAATTCCTGATTGGGAGCTATTAAACCAATGATAATTAAGTCCAAATATGAATAGGCATCCACCATAGAGTCAACGATTTGACTCAGGATACAACTTGTCTTATTTAGGGTTTCTACTGCTACAAGGACACATCATGACTAAAAGAAAGCTGGGAAGGAAAGGGTTTATTCAGCTTACACTTCCGCAGCACTGTTCATCATTAAAAGAAGTCAGGACAGGAGCTGAAACAGGACAGGAACATGGAGGCAGGAGCTGATGCAAAGGTATGGAGGGGTACTTCCTACTGGCTTGCTTCCTCTGGCTTGCACAGTTTGCTTTCTTAAAGAACCCAGGACCACCAGCCCGGGGGTGGAAACACTGACAATGGGCTGGATCCTCCCCATTAATCACTAATTAAGAAAACAATTTAGCTGGATCTTATGGAGACATTTTTCTCAGCTGAGGCTCCCTCCTTTTAGATAACTTGCATGTCAAGTTCACATAAGAATAGCCAACACACAACTAAAGGGAGAAATGTCATGGCTAACATTATGGGAAAGGGTAACATGTTTAAAAGTTTCGGATTACTATGTTTAAAATAATTTTTAAAACAAAATGGGCTTTCAAATGTTAAGGGCCGTTAAGGGTTAATTTTGTAACTGCCTGGTAGTCTCTTACAGCTTCGATAACTCCACCTTCTGCTTCCACAAAGAAAGCTTGCTTTGCAGGAGATGGCCTCTGCTGGTAGACAGTATGCAACTTTGTGTTCTTTGCTTTTAAAAGCCCCTGAGGTCAGGCTGGGTGCTGCATCCAGGAATCCCCAGTCCTTGTGTAGACCAGGAGCCAATATGTGAATAAAAGCCTCTTCTTTATTAAAATTTATCAATGGTCAGACTGGTGAACCTTTGAACGACCCCATACTCATAACAATGCTGTGACCGTTGACCACACGACAGTCACTATCCGTGAACATCAGCTTCTTCCTAGCTTGGACCAAGGCAATGGCTTTTCCATAGAAGACTTCATCCTTACATCTAACTACAAGAGTCTGTGAGGTCTGGTTTGCCTTCTGCAAAGCCCTTTCTCATCATTTCTGAAGTCTGCACTTTTCCAAGCTGAAGGCTTCACACTGTTCCCGACTGCAGCTCTAAGGCTCCACGGAAGACAGTGTGTGCTCTTCCTGTCCAGCCTCCCACCCAGGGCCAGCACCAGGGGGTGCTTGAAATGCTGAATAAATGAAGGTGCCAGTCATTGATGGAGTGCGCTGTCTTGGAACATGGTGGGGAAAGATTCTGAACTATGACAAATTGGAGGAAGACTGAAATGCATTTGGCCGCTTTTCTTTTTTCCTTTCCTCATCAGGAGTGACATAAATTTAAGCTGACTAGCCCAGTGGACTGGAAAGGACAGCCGTGATTCCCTAGGGAGTGGGACTCAGTCCTGGTCTTGGCTGGAGGACTCCCAGGAATATGCCCGAGATCCATTGTTACCTCAGTTGCTGTCACACCTATGAATATGTGGCCTCTTATGAGTTTCTTAGCTGTACCAGTCCCAGAAACCTCCCCAGATAAAGGCTGGGCCTTAAGTGGGGAGAGGGCTTGGAAACCATCTCTGGCAATGAGGAAGTTACAAAGGTGTTTCAGGTCCCTGGATCACAGGTGATTACTCAAATAGGCATTGCCAGTTATTACAGATTAGAGACTAGGAGCCACCTTCATCCCAAGTAGGAGAGGGGTAATCACCTAATACCCAAGCACTAATATTGAGAAACCTCATCTGTATCCTCAGACCACGTGCGTACACTTTCCAGATAGGTTCATTCCGGTTGTTCTGGATGCTCTGTCTCATCAAGTCAGCAGAGTCCCGTGGGCAAGTACTTTTTGTGAAAGTGGCAAATACAGCATTTGAGGAGGGCATGGTGGTTCTATAAAAGCTTGGTGCTGGGTTAGAGGAGGCTGCCCAAGAAGCAGGGACAGGGAATTGCCTAGGCTTGGTGACACGCAGAAATTTGTCCCTGAGTGGCTGCCAGGTTTTTCAGGCACATTCTTTGTCATTTGGGAAATAAGAGAATCTGGCCACCAGTCAGTATGCTGCCAACCTAAAGCTTTATAGCCTTGCTCCTAGAGGCTTTGAAACTTGATGAAACCTGTGGCAAATCCTTCAGAGGCAAAGCCTGCTGGTTGCAGAACCACGGGTATAGCATAAACAGCACCGATTTCTATCTGGGCTCTTGTATATGTTACTTTTTAAAGTTACATTTTAATCTATTTTGTGGGAGACACATATGTACATTTGATTAGAGAACAGCTTGCCGGAGTCTGGTCTCTCCTTCCATCATGTCAGATCCAGGAACCAAACTCAAATTGGCAGGCTAAGCAGCAAGCGCCTTACTGGCTGAGCCATCTCACAGGCCCTCTCTCTGGGCACTCGACAGCTGGGTGTCCTTGTACAAGTTTTCTCACATCTCTGAGTCTCCTACTCACCTCTAAAGCCTAGGGGTTGGACTAGATGACAGCCCCATCAATCCTTGGCCCTTGTTCCATATCTCCTTGGCTTGGATGAGAAATTCATCTCCCTTGCAGATTAAAAACCTATTGATTTTCCCTCTTTGGCAAAGGGGAATGAGACAGCGATTTCTCTCCCTGCAGAGATAAATAAATAGTTCAGTTCCCATCAGGCCTGAATGCCGAACAGCCCTGTTTTAGAAACCTGGAGTTGGTTCATACATACGTTTTTTTAAGACAGGATTTCTCTGTGTATCCCTGGCTGTCTTAGAACTCCCTTTGTAGACCAGCCTGCCTCTGCTTCCCAAGAGTTGGCATTAAAGGCTTGGTTCTTCTTATTAGAGTCCAGACTTGGGGATAAGCCCGTGCTGGAAGCCCAGTTTGATGGTTCTTTGTCACTGGCATTGTTCAGAGCTGGTTATTGGGGCTTGGCACTCGCAATGTTTCCTCGACCTACGTGGTTAAGTAATGCTGTCACTTTTGGCCTCTCTAGCTGCAGCTTGCATTAATCTCAATTAAGACAGGTTTCTCTAGCAGAGCATCGCTTTGGCCACGAGGCGTCTCCCCACCCTTTGTAAGGTGATGCGAAGAGGATTGGTGGCCTCGTGGAGCGCCGGGGTCGGCGGCCAATGGGGACAACGGGGAGGAGGAGCAGCCTGGTGGGAGGAGCCAGAGCTCGCGAATCAGGGAGCGGCCGGATGGCCCGCCCCAGCTGCGAGCCGCAGCTACCGCTGGTGTGCAATGTGGTTAATAGCCTAGCTCCATCGCGGGCTACCCAGGAAGAGGCCCGGGAGGGAGGGACGATCCCGGCGTCCTGTCTGCCTGTCTGCAGCGCAGTCGGACCTGTCATAGCTGAGCAGAGACACCCTACCCTGGATGAGGACCAGTCACCGCCCAGCTGGACGGCCACGCAGGCGCACCTGCTACACCAGGGTCTAGCGCTCAGTCTGGGAGCCGCGGGGCGGCCCTTCCGCAGCCGCGTGGGGCCCCGCCCACCACCCACTGCCCCACCCTGGACTGTCTGAGAAAGCCGGAGACTCCCAGGGGCGTGCCGCTAGGTCCTCTACTGCGCGACCCTTTTACCCTCTGTTTACACCTGCTCCTGCACCCTCTAGCGGGACCCAGGGGGCGATAAGTGCTTCCTTTCTCTCTTGCTTTTGGTCTGTATTTATGACCCTCCAGTCCTCCCGGGACCATTCCCTAAACACACATCCTGCTGCTGCCTCTCCTGACCCAGTCCCCCGCCCTGCCCCCCCCCCTACCCTCCGTCCCTCCCCCCCCCCCGCCAGCATCTTCTGGTCTGTATATTCTGCAGTGTAGAAAATGAGGCTGACTGTACAATCTGAAGTGTGCGTGCAGAACTTAAAGTCCTCTCTCCTAAAGTGAATATGATTATCCCTACCTAGGACTGCCTCCAGTCTTAGCAACTGCCTTTGGATTCCACGACTGTTCCCTTTATCTTTGCCCATCTTTAGTGGTCATGCAGGCCAACTACAAATTTCACCAAGCAGAAAGCGGATATATCAGTCTTGAGGGATTGTGTATGGAGGGACAGGCTAGGCTGTGAACCTTTCACCAAACAGAATCTCCTTTATTTCTATCCTTGAAAAACAATTCGTTCTCACAAATATTTGTGTTCATAAAAATTGTGGTTTTTCCCAGGTGAAACCTGGGAGTATCAGTCACAAGGTCCCTGCCTGTACAATCTGAAGTGTGGGGCAGGCTCTGAGAGAGGCCTCCGTTTCCCTCAGTGTCTGCCTACTTAGAAGATCCAGCCTGGTTCTGGACATTATGTGCCTTGTGGAACATTCTGGGAAAGTCGGAGAGAAATGGGGTTCATTTGTAGTGACTGTGTGTGTTTCTGCTGATGTGACAAAACACCCAAGAGATGTAACCTACAAGAGGAAAGATCTATCTGGGCTCAGCGTTTCAGGCCGTGGTAGCTTGGCTCCAATGCTTTGCGGCTTTGGTGAGGCAGAACATTATGGCAGGAATCATGTGGAGGAGCAAAGCTCATTCTGGCTTTTCAGAAATGCTGAGAAGGAGAGAGTAGAAGCTAGGGTTCCAGCATCCCTTTTAAGGGCCCATGGCCAGTGACTTAACTTCCTTTTAGTGGACCTATCTAGTTACTTTTTCATCATTTTGACCAAATACCAGACAGAACAACTTATGGTAGGAAAGATTTCCTTTACCCCACAGTTTCAGAGGGCTCAGTACATCTGAACAAAGTGGTTTATGTCGGAGCAACTGAGAAGGGCAGATGGCAGTGCCTGGCAGGGTGGGTGCTCTCCCATGTTACATGTGCTTCGCCAATCTCTTAGGGCATTTATAATCTAGTCACATTAACAATGAAGACAAACTTCTGAAGCCCCACTCCTAACGATCCCAGCATCTCCCAGTGGCCCTGTGAGCTGCCTTCAACACAGAAGCAATTATGATCCAAACCGTAGCAGCCAGCAGGAATGAAGGGGAAGCTGGTCCAGGTCAGTGTCTGCAGCACTGAATCCTGTTTGGGATTTGTCCCAAATGCCATAATAACCTCACATAAAGCACCAAAATAATTTGGAGAGCTGTGTTTTTTTCTCTGTTAAATTAGGACTGGCCATGTCTGGCCAAGAAAAAGGTGGAGGAACCAGGCCAGGAGCAACTTGCCAGAACACTTGACAAATAAGGCTGAGTCTGAATCAGGCAGATCTGAAATTGCAATTAGTGTGGAAATGAAGATCTTTTCAGAAAGGAAAATGGCCCCAGAGCATGTCCCTATTGTCTGTCCTATCTTCTGGCTCCCACCCAGGCGTCCCTGAGACAGCCCCTTGGCTCAGAGTCCTGTAAATATCCAGCCCACAAGAAGGAGAACAGTCGCCATCTTTACTGCTGGCAGTGCACTTGGCCTGTGGGAAGGAAACCCAGGCCTCTGGAGGCTGGAGACAGGCTTAACAGGGAGGAGGATGTGCAGCCCTCAGTATCTACAAACACTTGGTCAGAGTTCCTTGCAAACGGTGTTCATTACATCACTGACTAAACTTCCTGTTGGAAACTTACAGAAGGAGAGACTTATCTGGGCTTGTAATTTAGAGTTTCAGTGCATTATAGGGGGATGCTCACCGTGCTGGGAAGCAACAGAGTTGGACAAGGAAGGAGGCTGTGGGAAGGAGAGGGTAAAAGTCTGGGGGAGTGTCTGTGAGACCTGTGTCTGGATAGGAGTGTAAGGAGACAGATGAGGGGACAGGAGTGGAGCAGACAGCCCCACCTCCAGCCAATCAACATCCACATTATCACTATTTTTTTTTTGATACTTTATTTACATTTTAAATGTTTTCCCCTTTCCAGGTCTCCCCTTTGGAAACCCCCTATCCCATCCCATGTCCCCCTGCCTCTATACGGGTGCCCCCCCCACCTACTCCTGTCTTCCCTCTATACTGGAGCATCTAACAACCCAAGGGCCTCTCCTCCCATGATGTTCAACAAGGCCCTCCCCTGCCACATATGCGGCCAGCACCATGGGTCCCTCCGTGTGTATTCTTTGGTCAGTTGTCCAGTCTCCAGGAGCATTGGGAGGTCAGGCCAGTGGACACTGTTGCTCCCTCCATGGGGCTGCCAACTCCCTCAGCTCCTTCAGTCCCTTCTCCAACTCCTCCATCTGGGACCTCACGCTCAGCCCAATGGTTGCTGTGAAGTGACTCTTGGGTATTCCAAACTTTTGGGCTAATAACCACTTATCAGTGAGTACATACCATGTTCATTCTTTTGTGACTGCGTTACCTCACTGAGGATGATGTTTTCAAGTTCCATCCATTTGCCTAAGAATTCCATGAAGTCATTGTTTTTAATAGCTGAGTAGTATTCCATTATGTAAATGTACCACATTTTCTGTATCCATTCCTCTGTGGAGGGACATCTGGGTTGTTTCCAGCTTCTGGCTATTATAAATATGGCTGCTATGAACATAGTGGAGCATGTGTCTTTATTACATGTTGGAGCCTCTTTTGGGTATATGCCCAGGAGTGGAATAGCTGGGTCCTCAGGTAGTATTATGTCCAATTTTCTGAGGGTCCACCAAACTGATTTCCGGAGTGGTTGTACCAGCTTGCATTCCCACCAGCAATGGAGGAGTGTTCCTCTTTCTCCACATCCTCACCAACATCTGCTGTCACTTGTGTTTTTGATCTTAGCCATTTTGACTGGTGTGAGGTGAAATCTCAGGGTTGTTTTGATTTGCATTTCCCTGATGACTAAGGATGTTGAACATTTCTTTAGGTGCTTCTCAGCCCTTCGAGTTTCCTCAGTTGAGAATTCTCTGTTTAGCTCTGTTCCCCATTTTTTGATAGGGTTATTTGGATCTCTGGAGTCTAGCTTCTTGAGTTCTTTGTATACATTGGATATCAGCCCTCTATCAGATGTAGGATTGGTAAAGACCTTTTCCCAATCCGTTGGTTGCCATTTTGTCCTATTTACAGTGTCCTTTGCCTTCCAGAAGCTTTGTAATTTTATGAGGTCCCATCTGTCGATTCTTGATCTTAGAGCATAAGCCATTGGTGTTCTGTTCAGGAACGTTTCCCCTGTGCCCATGTGTTTGAGACTTTCCCCCACTTTCTCTTCTATTAGATTCAGTGTATCTGGTTTTATGTGGAGGTCCTTGATCCACTTGGACTTGAGCTTTGTACAGGGACCACTATTCTTAAAATACGTTTTTATCCACATCTTATCACCTTTTGTGCTGTGGCCAGCCCAAAAGGCTGTACGCAACCTTCTCAGGCCTGCCACAGTCTCATGATGGGTTCCCTGTCCCTCCTGCTGCCTGCTTTAGTCTAAACAGTCTGAACAGTCTGAACAGTAGTTCAGTGGGGAGGCTGACTTTGTGTGCCTCTTCTTGCCCCTCCAGCTCCAGCCTGCATCCACATACCTCACACCTGACCTTCCCCACATTTCCTGCTGTCTTCATTCTCCACTCTGCTTTTGTGCAAGGGCTGTCACTCCACTCTCTGCCTTGCATGCCAGCCCTTCTCCAGATAACCAACCTGCTGTGTTCTTGCTTGCTCTGCCAAGTTTTCACTCAAAAGCAGCTTCCAGAAAGGGTCTCCCTGGCACCTTTATTTCAGACTTACACCATCCTCGTCCCTTCATATTTCTTGCTCTGCTTTTTTTCTCTCACTGGCACTCTCCTCGTAGGTAGAGATTTTAGTCCAGGTTGTTTATTGGCTGCCTTGTCTACCGTACCTGACGTATATCATATATTTACAAAGTACGTGTTGGGCAAATGGATGTGTGGATGAAGCCACAATGCACCCCGTGTTGTAGAAAGACTCCAGAATTTTCTCACCGGGCAGGAGAGGTACGAGTAGGGGATGGTGGAAGGAGAAGTTACAGAGGCCACATGGAGTCGTGAGAGGGTTCCATTCAGGGACACAGTGGGTGCAGGACTCACTACATCCTCTGATTCCTCCGCACTGCCCACTGGGGATTCCTAAGGATACCTGGCTTCAGGTACAGTAGCAAAGATAAATAGGCTAAGGTCCTCAGGATGCCAGGATGTGGGACAGAGTGCCCATCACCATGATAGTGGGAAATGACTTTGTCTCAAGTGAGTAGAGACAAAGGAAAGCAGAGGTTAGGACAGGGGCATCTCCTCCTCTGTCAGGGCTGTTCTGGCCATGGACACCCCAGACAATGTTATCTGAGAACTCTCATGAGAGACCCAAGGGGTTATCAGCATGCTGGTCCCACTCAGAGAGTTTTCAAAGTCAGACATTGTAGATTGCAGTACAAAGATGCCTCACCAGACCAGCTGTGGCCACATGAGTTGCTGGCCCCCATCTCACCCGTGTCTCTTAGCGCCTCCCTTGGTATAGACTTCTCACGCCCAGATGATGGGCATGGAGCAGAACAGGCCTGGGAGCTCTACCTCCACCTTTCTGGTGTGTAGGACTCAGTAAGGTTCTTTAACAGAGCGGGGAGAGGAAGGTGCCAGAGCTAATCTGGGTGATGTTACAAAGGGCTGGGCAGGCAGTTGCTCAGCAAGGCCTGCCAAGTCTCATTTCCATTTCTGTCAATCATATTCAGAAACTGGATGTAAGAGATAGATGCCAAGAGCAAGAAGGGAACACGGAAAGGGGGAAGCCTGGGCCTGGGCCAGCTCCAACTAGTTATAGGCAATGCAGGGCGAGCTGATTAGTTTTTGTCAGCTTGACATAAACTATAGCCACCTGGGAAGAGGAAAACTCAGCTGAGGAATTGCCTCCATTAGACTGACCTGTGGCCACATCTGTGGGCCATTTTCTGGAATGATTATTACAGGGAAGGGCCCACACTTCTGTAGGCAGTGCCATGTTTAGGCCTGTGGTCCCAGGTTCTATAAGAAAGCAAACTGAACAAGCCATGGAGACCAAGCCAGTGAGCTCTATTCCTCAATGGCCTCTGCTTCAGTTTCTGCCTCCAGGCTCCTCCTTGAGTTCTTGCCCTAGATTTCCTCAACGATAGACTGTGACCTGCAAACCAGGTAAGCTCCTCCCTACCACCTAGCTGCTTTTGGTCACGATGTTTATCAGCAACAGAGAAGCAAACTAAGACACGGAGTGATACTGCTCTGTCCTTAGAGGTAACAAGAGAGGCTTTAGCTGCAGGAGGACCTCATGTTGCTTTCCAGCCTCACTATCCTGTGAATTGTGTGCTATTCAAGCTGAGGTCATTTTTCATTGGGCTCCCTAAGCAGAGGGAGTCTGAAGCAAGGGCTCATCCTGCATCATGAGGCAGTTCTCAGGACACGCTGGGCATTTGTGTTTTAACAAACAGTGCCCTTTGAGCAGCTATGCCCATAACCCGTCATCCCCACCTACATCTGACTGAAGTGCAGCAACACCCCCTCACCATGGCAAGCCACTTCTCCATCCCTGAATTGAGCTGTGCTGTGGGTCCCCAAGGTGCTGAGAGCCAAGGTTCTCAGACTCAGCATCTCTAAGGGAGCTCAGGAGTCAGCGCACATTGGTGATACTGGATAACTTGTGGCTTGGGATCCATTGGAACAGGTACTTCATCACTGGCAGGAAGGTTCAAGGTGGACAGGAGGCACACTCTCCCAACTGTCTCAGTGGCAGTGGAAGTTGCTCCTGTGGATGGGGGCATCTAGGATGGATACTGACACCTTGGGTAAGCCCTGCAGGGTCTGATGGGAGACTGGGCCTAGCATTCAGAACTTGCTTCTCGGATGGTTTCTGAAAACCTGTAAGATGAGTCAGTAGCTGAGCCCTGGCTTAAGGCAAAGCTGGATAGAGGAGGCTGGAGGGCCATGTCAAAGCCACACATACTTACTTTCTCACAGTTCCTGAGGCTGCAAGTAAAGGTCAAGGTGCCTGTAGGGTTGATTTCCCCCAAAGCCTCCCTGTGCCTTCACATCGTCCTTCCTTCTGGCTTGGTCTGTGTTCTCATCTCTTGTAAGCATGCAGGCCACAGTGGAGCAGCCAGTCCCCCCCCCCCCCCCCCCGTTACTCACTTTAATTGAATTGCCCCATTGATGGCCCTGTCTCCAAAATATAGGTAGATTCTGAAGTCTGGGAGTTAACATTTCAAAGTGTGAATTTCACATGGCTGAGGGAACAGCACACAGTTCAGCCGACAGGAAGTACACAGGAAGGGTGCAGCTGAGGGGGAGGCAGGCCAATGTCCTTTCCTTTTCTTTTGTTCCAAGGTTCTCTCCACCTGGTCACCTCAGAGGCGAACAGCCACTGTGCTGCAGAGGCTCTGTTTGCTAAAGGGTTAAGGTTCTTACCCGCTCACTCGCTCATTCTTCAGCCACCTTCTGACACAGGGCAGGGATCTATCTTCCTTTGAGGGACTGGAGGCTCATAGGCTATAAGCGGCATTCCTGGGGGCACCATGGCGGTCACCTAGACTTCTTGTTGTTTTTTTTTTTTTCTTTTTTCCATAGCGATGTTGGGTCTCTGCTACCTATACGGTCCTTTCCTTGTCTTCCCGAGTCTTGGGGTGCAAAAGCTACCAAGGAGTAATGCACAAGATTCCCCCTTTTCCCCTTGAGCACATTTCACACTCTGCTCTGTATCCACTGGGAGAATGGTCCCATATAGGGTGTTTGGCTAAATGCCTTCTGTTTCTCATCATGTAAAAGCAGTGCTCCTCTTTGGTTTTGGTGCAGATGCTTTAGAGTCCAGGAGTCAGGGTGAGCTCATGTTAGGCGGTGACTTAGGAGCCTGGAGGTTCATAGCTGAGCCGAGAACCAGTGGCAGAGCCAAGGGATTCAATTTACCTGCCAGCACTTGGCCAGTGCTGGCTGTCCTAGGATACTGTGACCAGGATGCTGTCCCTGCTGCTATCTTGAGGAACTACAGGAAGAGGGAGTAACTGGATGAAGGACAGAAAAGGGTGTTACCAAAGCGATGGAGAAGGGGCACAGTGGGGGCAGAGGGCTCAAGTTTAGTAAGGGAATAGCTGCCACTACTTATCTGTTATTTTGAGATTTATATTTTACTTTTAATTATGTGTATTGCTGGTGCGAGCACATGCACTTGAGTGTAGGTACCCCAAGGAGACCAGAAGACAGTATGGGATTCCCTGGAACTGGAGTTACAGAAAGCTGTGAACTATGTAACATGGGTGCAGGGAACTGAACTGGGGGTCCTCTGCAAAAGCAACAAGTGCTCTTAACTATTGAGACACCTCTCCAGTCAGATGAGCCATCATTTTGTGTGCCTAAGCCAGTGCTAGCTTTTGAGACTCACAGTGCCCATCTGGCCTGAATCATGTGTCTTCCCTGGGACCTGCACCACAGCAGGTGAAAACTGTACAATGCACAGAATTGGAAGCCACACTGGGCATCATTGGCCACAGTGTGCTGCAAGTGGCCAATGACCCTGGGGAGCCATATTTAGGGGTAGGCAGAGCTTTGGTTGCCTATAAGACAAGCTTGGTATCTATGACAAGTTTCTCAGTCACCAGGGGCGTGGGAAGGAAGATCAGAGCCAGGAAGTCAGTGGGCAGACAGTAGATGATAAACGGGACAGCACCAGGTTGCTGGCCAAGGAGCAACAGAGCCAGGGTTGTCACCAACGCTACTGTACTCTGTTTGGAACATCTCAAAAGGAGCACCCACAGGCTGCTTATGGCAGCAGGACAGTACTTTCTGGAACACATGGGTGCCACTGGTTACTAGGGATGATGTCATCTCCATGACTGAGCTGGGAGACCACCTTCAATGCTGTCTCTCAATAGGGTCGGAGAGGTTGCTCTGACAATAGGCAGCAGCATATGTGGATGAAAATATTGGAAAATATTGCAAGATACTTCAGGGCTGCAGCCTCCTGTCAGTTTATAAACTGGAGAGGCCAGCACAGCTTGTTCATTTTTAAATCCATGCACTAATCAGAGAGTACAGGCTTCTAATCAAACTTGTAGAAACACTTTTAGGTCCTCAAAATTAGTGCTCAAACCAATTCCTTCAGTTCACAGGAGCTGGAATTCCAGTGTCCAGCAAGCATGTGTGTGTGTGTGTGTGTGTGTGTGTGTGTGTGAGTGTGTGTGTGTGTGTGTGTGTGTGTGTGTGTGTGTATGTGTTGGCTGTTTTCTCTGAGGCTGCCAATCAGTCTCCAGATTCGTGATTTAGTGAGGATTTAGCCCAGGTTTCCTCTTCCTCAGTCCCTCCATTTCCTGAGGCAGCTGCTTGGCCTACAAGGCCTGAGTCCTGTCACCTGCCAGGGTGTCAGACTAGACCATAGAAGCAAAGAGGTGTCCTATACTGACCTGGCCAGGTCCCAGGGGCTGCCTGGGGGGTGGGCTCAGCACATTGGGAAGGGTCTTTGGTGCTCAGTGAGCTTCACAGGGGGAGTAGAGGCCAGGCTGGGACAGCTGCCAGCCGACAGCTTTGTTTTCTTGTGACACTTCTCTTTGCTGAGACGCCAGCTGACAAGGGGGAGGGGAGAGGAGACAGGCATTGAAAGGGGACAGGCTGCAGCCACCTCCAAAGAGTGGGAGCAGTGTGGGGCTTGGCAAAGCTGCCCTTTGTCACCCCACCCCCATCTCCTGCATCCGCCCTTCAGATCTCCTGGCCAGGGAAGCAGATGTCTTGCTGGAGATGTCCCATCAGGACACCCCCTCCCCTGCCCACACTGGCCTCCTCTCCTCTCCAAAGCCTAACTGAGAAGCTTGCCAGCTGTTGGGCTCCCTTGGGTGCAGGCCCTGGCTGGGCTTTGTGTGTGCCAGGTGCCAGGTGCCAGGTAAGGTACTGGCCCTGCAATTTGTAACGAAGGGCTGGAGGGGCAGAGCAGGGTTACAAAAGACATTGATTGGGGGGTGGGGGGGACTACTAGACATTGCAGGTTCAAGGGCAGATGCCTCTTCTGGATCTGTATTTGGAGGGCTTTGGAAGGTCCCCTGATAGGAACAGCTACAAAATGGGCTTGATGCCAGGTGGATAAGGGGATAAAGTTTTGAGCTAAAGCTAAGATTCCACATAATTCAGTTATCAGGAAAGAAAAGATAGCTCCGGCTATGGGCTTTATCTCAGACACCAAGACTTTCCAGGGAAACCAACCACATTGGTTCCAGGAGACATGTCTTAGGCGTCCTAGCAAAGTCTTGCTCTCTAGAGAATCCTGACTTTTGCTGGGAACCCTGAGAGAAGCAATTGGCTTTGCTAAGTCAGGGGCCAGGACTTCCCTGGGTTTGGACTCAGCTGGAGCTACCCACTGCCCACAACCCTTCTTTGGAAGCCATTCAGACACCTTTGTAATGGCGGAGCAGCTGCAGGCTGTGAGGTCACCATGGTGACGGGTGATAGCCTGTACTCTCCACCTGCGTCCTGTTGTGGTTCTGGCAGGCTCTTTGGATGAAGAGGGCCTGCAGGTCAGCTGCCCACCAGCTGCCCTGAGCTTGAGTGAGCATCCTAGTGCCCTCTGGCAGCATCAACTCTATACAGGCTCTGAGCTGAGGCAAGTGGGTTGGAAAGTGCTCCGAAGGAGCAGATGAGGGTTACACGTGTAAGTTATTGTCCTTACAAATAAAATCGTATGCACTACTTAGGAGCCAATACAGTTATGATGCTAGAAAGATTGGGACCATTGAGATGGCTCAGTGGGTTAAGGTTCTTGCTGCTAATTCAATCCCAGGAACCCACATGGAAAGAGAGAACTGAACTGACTTTCACAAATTGTTCTCTGACTTCCACACAGGTGGCACATTTACACACACACACACACACACACACACACACACACATGGCACATTACACACACACACAGGTGGCACATTTACACACACACACATATACACACAGGTGGCACATTTACACACACACACAAACACATACAAAAATTAAAAAAAAAGGATGGTGGGCCGAGTGTCGAAGTAGCATGGTTCTGTGAGCTTCCCAGGCCCCGTGGTTGCTCACCCACCAGGTCTCCCTGGCATTGCATGAAAGCATTGTAAGGTCATTTGCTTCCATGTTGGCTGGAGGATGAATAACAATCGGATTTCTTAAAAACCTTATGCTGTTTTAAGGCCAGTCAAGTTTTATACCACTGAACCAAGGCGGCCTCGACTATTTTAGCAAGTGAATTTAAAAACCAAATAGCTTTTTTCTTTTAGAATGCCATGAATATACTCAATCAATTAATGTCAGCTGGGTTATTTGGTCTTTATAAGTTCACTGGTCAATAAAGGCAAGAAGACAAAGAAGTGGAGGAAAGAAACCAGGAAAGTCATTTTGATAATATAGCAGAAACAACACCCATTTTAAACTGTTTTCAATGCTGTCCAAGGACCTAGTTCCCTTAAAAAGCACTCTGTGTATTTTTATATTTAATAATTATATAATATATAATACGTAGTTATATAAAACATATTATTGATTGATTGATTAATATTGTGTGGATCCATGATAGGGTGTGGAGGTCAGAAGACAACTTGGAGGAGTTGGTTTTCTTCCTGTCGTGTGCGTTCTGGGGATCCTCAGGTTTGGCAGGGTGTGCCTTAATCTGCTGAGCCACCTCCACAGCCCTGTTCCCTGCAGTTGCCTTTGCTCCCAACACACCCCCTTAGTCTTGAGTACCCTTGTAAAGTACTTAGGAGAGTCATCCCCTTCCTAACCAGGGACCAAACTGCTGAACTTTGGTAGGATTGTTTCCTCATGGCTGTGAGTTATGTATTCTTGGCTCTAGCCCAGGGATAAGGTAGCTTGTTGGTTTTGGTTTTTGGTTTTTTTTTCGCTTCTAGTGTCACAAATGTGTTATTTTTTGTGTGGCCAGTGTCTACCTACCTGGTCTCTTTGGGTTACTACACCCCTCTGCCACCTTACATCAAAATGTCTCACTGGATCATAATAAACACATATTCAAAACAACATACTTGTTATAAGAATGCAGTTTGATGAATTTGTACATAGAATAGCCATGTGGCCAACATAGTCCTCGGAAGTCCCTCCGTGGTCCTTTGCTATCCTATGCTAACCTCTCTGCCTGACTGCTAGTGCCAACAATTAATTTTGCCGGTTATATTTTTATAAAGATACAGTGACACACTGCTCCTTATTTTGTATTTATTCTCTTGGCGGCTCACTCTCACTTCCCTTTTGTTTGTTTATCAGATCTAGAAGGATCCAGGTGTCTAAGAACTAGAGCATGGCATTCTAGCACTGACTGCTTTGACTAAGTGACATGGTCCCTGTGTTGTGTCAGATCCTAGAGATCTTAGAATTAGATTAGGTGTCTGTGTATCTGTGTGTGTCTGCTGGGAACTGAACTGAGGCCCTTACTCATTACAGGCTGGTACTCTACAACTGGCCACCTCCCAGCCACTTACTAGTTATTTTGTTTCTTTTACTGCTCAAAATCAGCCACTTGGCCCACAGTGTAAAGATGAATTCTTACATTGGGGAACTCCAGAAGACACAATGTGTGTGTGCATTGAATTTAGTTGCTGTAGCAGGTGTTTTTCTGAGCAGAGGAGGGACGTGGTTATTTGGAGGTATGGAGGCCTTTAATCCAGGTGTGCAGCTCAGCTTTTAATCCATAGTGATGGTTTATACATGTGCTGTAAGGCAGGGCAGGGATCAGAGGCAGAGGAACGAAGTAATGATGTCCTGGAGGGAGGTAGCTCAGTCCATAAGGCATGATAGGAAGTGATCAGACGGAAATCTAAGAAAATGGAAGAGAGATTTTTGCAGTAGTAGGTGAGAACTTGTAAGACAATGTTTGACAATATTCAAATACGTATGTATGTATCTACCTTTAGATACTATGTGTAGCATGTATATATATGTTTATATTTAGAAAATATGTTTATTATGCATTTATATTTAAGGAGTTGCTTAGCACTTTCTTTATGCAATGCCGGGGTGATTTTCAATGAGTAGAATTTTAAATTCAAACTAAGGTATTTCACAACTATTATTGTGGAACAAAGAACTTATAGCTTCCAGAACATTCATGCATCAGCTATGTTGGGCAGCAAAGAAGAGGAACAGCACCCGGAAACACGACAGAAACATCCAGTGTGCCGGGGACAGAGAGACAGTGGAAATAATGTGCCGTCTGAGACTACCCCATGTGGCCCTCTTCGCCTGTGCACCATGCTTTTGGCCACATGGCACAGAAAGCCCTCCGCAGCTTATAAGCTCTTGGCTGCAGACCCCGTGGCTGGCTGCTCAAGTCCCCGTGGTCAGGAGGTGAAGGCAGAGCAACAGGTGTGCACGGTGCTCACCGTGGCTGTTTCCCACAAGCCAGAGGCCATACCATTAGATCCCCATTGTTCCTGGATGCCTTCCAAGAATCCTTAGCCAACTGTACCCCTGCAGAGCCAGACCCTGCTCAGCTGCCATGTGGAACCTGGGTCACCTCACAAATATGCCTGGAACTCTTTGTGGCTTTCCAGTTTGTTCACTGTTTAGAATAGTTTTAAAATCTATCTTTGTGTGGGTGCACACATGTGTGGAGATCAGAGGACTATCTCGGATGTCATCCTTAGGAACATCATCCAACTTCTTTGAGATTGCCCTGGAGCTCACGGAATGAACGAGGCTGTCTGGCCAGTGAGCCCCATAGATCTTCCTATCTCTACTTCCTCAGTACTGGGAATACAAGCATGTGCCTCCACACCTAGCTTCTTACTTGGGTTCTGGGGATTGGATTTGGGGGCCTCAAGATAGATTAACAAGCACTTTATTGACCGAGCTACGTCCTCAGTCTCTACCATTTGAAACATTCTTCCTAAGATGATTAGTGTTGAGACCCAATATTCTATATCTAGACAGGAAGACCCTCTTTAAACCAGTGTTCTGCTTATAAAAAAGGTTTTTGAGTGGTGACTGCATACATATGGGGTTGAAGACCTTTACACAGATACAGGTAGGTGAACTACAGGTTCAGGGAATGTGAAACTAGCAATCGGGAGGGTCCGACCTGAGAGCAAAGATGGATTCTATTTTTTTGTTTGTTTGTTTTTTGTTTTTGTTTTTTCGAGACAGGGTTTCTCTATATAGCCCTGGCTGTCCTGGAACTCACTCTGTAGACCAGGCTGGCCTCAAACTCAGAAATCCACCTGCCTCTGCCTCCTGAGTGCTGGGATTAAAGGCGTGCTCCACCACATTCTAAATGTGGCCACTCAAGTGGCTCAGCAGGGAAGTTGGCAATACCAGCAAATGGCACTTGAGAGAAGGCAAGAGTGACTGGCCTGGGTTCCCGGATGGGGCTTTTCTGCTCATGTTCTGTAACAACACTCTGTGTTGGCTGCTGACTCAGTATAGCCGCATTTGTTAGCGCAGTATCTGGCTTAAGGTATTATACATCCCAGAGACAGCATCAACTCTTCAGAATGTCATCTCCCAACAGGAACTTCGTGGGGTCACCCCATTGTAGCACCAAACCATCTGCTGTTGGATGCCCTGGTATGTGGGGAACACATGGACTTCACTTTCTGTATCTTACGATGAATGGTGATGCTGACGGTAAGATGTCCTATAAATAGAGATGGTGTGGAAAGAGAGCTGGGATCTGGGAAAGCAAAACCATATAGAATATAAACCCGTTCAGAATAAGTCAGTCTTTGCCCCATCAACCTGCCACCAGGTGGCCCACTGGTCACTACAGGAATCATGCTTCTGGTAGAACTCACCACTGCCCTCTGCTGTGTGTGGCTGACCCTGTATCAGAATCTCAAAGGGTGGAAGGACCACAAGCTGCCTCTTCTTACTTCATAGTAGTTAAGGCTGGGCTTAGGTAGGGAGGTGTTGCCTGGGTTCTTGATAGCCTCATGGTCTGCACCTGTTCAGTGAGGTCCGCGTGCATGTCCTCCCAGCCAGCCCTCCTTGTCACCAGTCTTCTGGTACTGTTGAAGTTCTTAGTTTTTGTGTATGAATTAATGCAGATTTACACTTCAGACCTTTCTTCCTCTGTTCACAGATAACCCGCACAAAGTGGTGTCCACTGGGGAACACCCCATCATGCTGGTCCGCTACCTCCTGTGGATGCTGTGTGTTCTTAACCTAGGCTTGCTGCTTTGTTTTTCTCCCCTTATCAAAGGAAATTGTCCACAGAGTCAGTCACATTTGCGGTGGGAGCGGCAGCAAGGCAGCCGGCACAGAGCTTGAGGGAATGTTGGTATTTTCAGGGGTCTCCAGAGAATAGGGTACACATATTGGTGACTTCACAAAGTCATATGAGGCTCAGCCATACCAGAGAGGGTCCTCTGCTTCTCTCAGTTGACTACTTTAAATGTGGTTCTCATCTGACCCCTCAGAATCTATCTGTAGAATAAGATTCTACCAGCTATATAGATATCATTGCCTACACAGATTGACACATAAATTTAAGCAACATACCATTTTTGGTGTTTAGTTTTGTAGATAACATACATCCCAGGTGGCTCTGCTCACATATTCAGTGCCCACTGACAGGGTAACCCATGGTTGTCAGAGCCTAGGGGCGAGCCTCGGGCTGCTTTTCTATCGGAGGATATGTCAGCAGCAGAGGTTTTTACTGCAGACTCTAGGGATCTCCATGCAATTCCCTGAGCCCTCAGCTGACAGCATTCCATACAGGCTGTACAGAAATGTCTCTTTTACTGCTTGCACCACACCAGAGGATTTTTGGAAGTGGTGCCTCCACAACGGGATTGGCAGCTTTACTGGGTCAGAGCAGCTTATGTTGCTGGGTCTAAGTGTGGCAAATGTCGTCTTTAACGCCCATAGTCTCCCGCAAACTGTCTCATTCTCTGTAGTTGGAAGTGAAAGATGCCGTGCTTTTTCACTGACCCCTGATGTCATTTGATTTCTGAGTCCCAGAAACCTCACAATATGGAGAGACTCTAAATGTTCACAAAATTTATCTCTTACCCCCCAAAATGAACCTCTATTACTAAGGCATGTAAAACACCTGCTAAATCCTGCTCACAGTTCCAGTTAGCACAGCTATGGTAGATACTCTGTCTGCATGATGTTCAGATGTTCTAGTCTTTGAAGATGGTTTATGATAAATGGCCCGAGTGCATGGAGCCCTGTGGGAGGCCTCAGTAGACTGATGTTCCTACTCTTTCGAGGCCGCTATCTTTACTACTTAGAACCGGGGAAGAGTTCATAGCACAAAAGCTGTATGCCAGGTACCAGGCAAGATTTGTTTGCCTTACTAAAGATTCCCGACACATGTCTCAGGATTCTGTATGATCTACAGGTGTGCTCTGTGGTCCGCCAGGCTTTTACACTAGCTGATGTGTTTATAAAAAGATACGGAGAGAAGGAATATGTTTGGTGGAGGTGTGGTCAGGTGTGGGGGAGGGGTGCCTTGGCGGGCCAATGCGGAGGCATCCCTTCCCCCGGAGGAACCAGTCACACAACGGTGGAGTATAGAGTAGAGTTTATTCAGGGCATGGGGAGGGGAGTCAAGAGAGTAGTAGAGGCAGAGAGAGAGGGTGGGGGGAGTCAGGAGCATGTGGAGAGAGGGGGAGCAGGAAGGCAAGAGCCAAGAGTGAGGAGGGGGCAAGCAGCCCCTTTTATAGTGGGTCAGGACTACCTGGCTGTTGCCAGGCAACTGTGGGGAGGAGCATACCTGGCTGTTGCCAGGTAACTGTGGGGAGGAGCCTTGACAAAATGCTAACACTAGCCAAACATGTTAGGAATCCCACACCTTCATCTTTTATGTGCCTGATTGCTTCGATTTTTTTCTAATCCCCTCACAGTTCTGGCAGTACTTTGGACCCACTGTCTTGGCAGTAGGGAAGGGGTGGGTTTGGTTGGAGGTGCTCTTTGGTTTTCTGAAGCAAGAAATTTGTGTATGAACGGTGAGTACACTTTCCGTTTCTGTTGTGACCTTGCCTACAGCATGGAAGTTTTCTGCCTTCATGTCTCAGGAAGAGCCTCTATAGTCAGTATTACAGTCCTGGGGACTCAGGTTAGCTCACTAGTACCAGCTATCCCTACAAGCTGCGGCTTACTGGGGGACACTCTGCTCCATTGCAATGCCTTTACTTGTCTGAGGTCCCCTTAAGATTAGGGGCCCAATACCCCCCACCCCCCCCAGCTTTTCCCAGGGCTGTTTCCTGCTTACAGACAGCCAGCAGCTGGGAAGTGCTTTTCCAGGGCACCCTACCTCACTAATGACATTCTTACAGGACTTGAAAGGAGTGTCCCTAAGCATACTGTATAGAACAAATCTCCTTCAACACTCCCCCTTTCCTGAAACTTCAGTTCCCTCAGAATTCTAGAATATTCCTCATTAATGGTGAACCACAGTTGAGTCCAGACTAACATTAGCCAAGGACACTAGGATGCCTCCCTCCCAGGTGTTCCTGCCAGCACAGCAAATTCCAGAGCAGAAGAGGCCACGCCTGTATCAGTGACTCCCCCTGCTTGAGCTTCATGCTTCCTCCTGCACGGAACACTCAGAACTCCTTCCTGGTCAGCTCTGCGGTCGCCTGCTGCTTTCCTTTCTGGGCTTTTGATAACTTCTTTCCGACATTCTTCCTTATATGGGAAAGGGAAAAAACCCCGTTATCATGGGGCTGGGACAAGGCAAGATATGAAAGTGGGTCTTGAGGTGACTTGATAGCCACATCTGGGGTTGTTTACATACCCCAAGTTCCAACCTATGAACAAAGGTCCCACCTTTGCAACCAGTGGAAAGCATGAGAAACTAGTGGGGTGGACATTTCTCTTTAAGAGCTTTGTTTGGTGTCAGTGCCTGGGCTTGGCCCCTGCTCTGTGTGATAGCCACCACCAGGGAATTCCTGCCTCCCTACCCTGCTGTGAGGTAGCTATTCAGGGACATTAGTCTGTCCCTTTCTGGATAAGGTTTTTAGGGCTGTCAAGAAGGCCATCTGGCATTTTACATGATGCTACATGCCTGTAATCCCAGCACTTGGGAGGCTGAAGCAGGAGGACTGTGCATTTCAGGTTGACCTGAGTACCATGGGGAGTTTCAGGTTAGTTAGGACAATATTGGGAGCCTGGGTTGGATAATTTGATAGCCAACCTGATGGGACATGTGAATTAGAGAGGGAGGCTGGAGTCATCAGCATGTGGCCCTTAGCTGGCATTCTGAGAGAAGCTAAGCTACTGAGAGCTTAGGAGAAAGACAGGTTATGTCCCCCACCCAATCTAACATATTCTGTTTGTGCCTTGGTAAATGCGTGTGCACTCACACGCACACGCACGCACACAGGCACACTCACATATGCCTGCACGCACATGCATGCTTCTGCAACACCATTACTAGCATGAGTGTACAGCCTTGCTTCTCCGTGTTGACTCCTCATGCTTAGGACAGGCTCCCCTTTCTGTCTGTCACAGCCCAGCCTCTTAGGGCTCAGCTAACCTCTCAGTGAGAGGCCACTCTGAAGCCTCTGGTGCCTTGTTAAAGCTGCACAACAGAGGTCCCAGCACCATTTACCAGCATGCTCCTGCCTCTGCTACCACACTATAGTCTGGAGCCAGAGCAGAAGCTCACATTGCTCTCCAGTGCCATGCTCAGTGATGCTCACACCACACGAATGCTGCTCCCTTCCCTCTCCCCTGTATTCCTCTCTAAGCATCTGACTTGATCATGTAGACACTAAGGAACCATGGAATGTTCTAGAATACAAGGTAACATATGTCATGTGGCAGTCAAAGCTCTTTTCTGTCTTTGTTGCTTAATCAATTTCAGCTTTTGAGTCAGGACCAGATCACTCCTGTCTACTGATCTTGTAGCTGGGGCATGGCCAGTCTCTCAGTAACATCTCCACTCATACAGGGGCTTTCTCTTGGGGCCAGGGAGGCTGTAAGTGTTGATAGACCCGGACTTCAGGGGAAAACCGATGCTTACTTCATGTGTTCACCACGGTACTTACAGCAAACCTAGGGAACTCCCAGCTGCAGCTCATTCTGGGAACCCATTCTGAGCTGCCCAGAGTAGTGGATGGAATACAGCTCCTAATTTCAAAGACATGCAAACTGGTACCCATAGAAGCATTTGGAGGAAATTAGAATTCCTCCAAATTCAAATAAATATCAGATGACCTTGAAAAAAAAAAATACTGAAGGAAGGAACATGTCATCTTTAGGCAGTTTCAATGAGGACATGGTATATTTATAATGGCTTGTCCCCAGAGGAGTATGTATGTATGTATGCAATGGAGAGCCGGTGGCGTTTACCCATGCAGAGAGGCAGGTGCTGCCCTTGGTTTAGTTTTCTCTCTGTGTGAACATTTTCAAGATATACGGGAAGCACATAAAGAGGTGACTGTAGCTTCCCATTTCCCCAAAGAGTGGAGCAACTGGGAGCCTTCCACAGCTTGGCAGCTGTCAGAAACAGTTCTCCAAGTTGTGTAAAGATGGCAGTCTGGCAAGAGGCAGGTTTGTGGGCACCACCATGAACTGCTTGCATCAGGATGCAGTGCAGGGCACCTTTATAGACGTGACTGATTCTCCAGTGGAGAATCACAGGTGTGGTAAAGTACCCACAAGAATGGAGCATTTTGTCCTGTCTGTTGGCAGCTGTTTTTCAACCTTGAGCAGCTTGCCTGACTTGCCTGAGTGTCAAGTGTCATCTGTAGGTGGTGATGTTTATGTAAAGCCATGTTCTCTTCAGTTTGATTTTCTTTTGTCTCCTGATCCGAATAGCAGTGAGAGACAGCTGTTTCAAACTGAGAGCTCAGACTACACATTGATAAGTAAGGGACAGGGGGTGTGATTCATCGAGACACGAATTGCTGTTATCTCTTTATAGAGGACACAAATAGTTCCCATTTGCTATTACAATTTATTACAAGTTTAGCGGCTCAAAACAACAGTGATGTATTGTTTTATAGCCACAGGATCAGAAATCATAAAATCAAGGTGTTGACAGAGCTGTGTCCCTTCTGTGCCCCCTCCTGTGTCTTTTGATTCATCTGACTTTGTGCTACAAGAGAGGACCAGTTTGACACCACTGTCTCTTTCCCAATCCCCCGTGTTCCCTCAAAGAGAACTTGACTCAAGGAACCACCAGTCTCTTCAGGGATCTTCTCTCCAGGGGCACCCTTCTATCCCATCTATCAGGCCAGAGGCCAGCCTGGATTTCATCCAACTTGCAGAGTGAACGTGGAATGAGACGGTAAATTGACCATCAAGAAAGCAAGACTCCCAGGCCTTTGTACCAGGGTGGCATGGCTCTGTTCTAGGGCACCACGGGTTGGATAGAGCACAGGAATGCCATGGCCTTTGTGACCTAGATTCCTCTGTGTGGTGATTAGCTTTCACCGCCAATCTGACACAACCTAAAATCATCTGGGAAGAGAGTCTTAATGAGGCATTATTTAGATCAGCTCGTATGTACTTACTTCTGTGGGAGGACGATTGTCTAGATCACTTTAATTGATGTGGGTGGGATCATTCTCCAGTTTGGGGCTCTGCATTGCATAAGAATAAAGAAAGCAGAAGGCCAGCAGGTGGGCTGGCAGTCAGGCCTGCAGACCGGCTCCTTGTAGTTATGGACTGTCTTCTGGAGCTGGGAGTCAAATAGCACCCTGGTCACATTTGTTACAGTACTTGCCACACTAACAGTTGAAACTGGAACAGCTTGGGCTGTTGAGGACAGATAACATGGTAGATAACAGCAGGCCGGAGGACTAACGTTCAGAACAGATTATGCGGGCAGCTCGGGAGTCACGGGGGATTTAGGATCAAAACACAGGCAGGTGATAAGGTTCTAAAACACAACAGGCCTTTTAAACTGTGGGAGTGACCCCATTTAAATATGGTATGAAGAACTTGGCAAGAATAAAAGGTTTCGGAACGTAAACTAGGAAATGAATTAGTATCTAGTACTCCGGGGTGTTTTTCTGGTGGCATGTGACCTCAGTGCAACTTGGCTCTGAACACAAGGTGTGGCACACTATGGTCGTGCACCACCAAGGAATGAGCACTGCCTGCAGCCACTACTGCTCAGCCTGAAGTCTGCTTTGCTTTATTAACAGGAAACAAGGACTTTAATATGTTCCTATTACTCTTCAGCCTGAAAGTGTCACATTAGTGTGTTAGACACTGCATTATGTTAGAATGTGTGAGTTAAACTAATTGCCATCTGAGCTAATCAGTTGAGTTTCATTAAAAAATTGTTTAATGAGTTTTGGCTTTAGATTAGGGCAGAATTTCCAACAATTTCTGTGACCTTAAGCACACTTCTGCCATGCCTCGCTCTGATTTTATGCAAAGCCATTATTCTCAGCATTGATCATTATAAATAGAAACATCTACAGCTAGGTATGACACATGCCTGTAATCCCAGTACTTTGGAAGCGGAGGCAAGAGGATGGTTTACAAGTTTAAGGCCAGCATAGGCTACAGTATAAAACCCTGCCTCAAAAACAAACAAACAAAACAAACAAACAAACAAACACCAAAACCAATAAAACAAACAATTAAGGTGCTGGGATGTAGCTCAGATGCTGAAGAGCTTGGCAGCCATGCAGGAAACCTGGGTTTGATCAAAGTTGGTGTGGTGGCACCTGCCTGGCATAACCACCGCTTGAGAGACGGAAACCAGAGGAGCAGACAGTCAAACATTTCCTCAGCTACCGGGTAAATTCAAGATCCTGGGCTACGTGAGCCCTCACTCAAAACCAAACTAAACCAGACCAAATCAAAATATCAACCAACAGAAAATGTTGAACATTAACTATGTCCAATAGTATTTTAAATATTTTCCAAGATTTAATTTTCTTTCTTTCTTTCTTTTTCTTTTTTTTTGTTTTGTTTTTTGAGACAGAGTTTCTCTTTGTAGCCCTGGCTGTCCTGGAACTTACTCTGTAGACCAGGCTGGCCTTGAACTCAGAAATCCACCTGCCTCTGCCTCTCGAGTGCTGGGATTAAAAGCGTGCACCACCACTGCCCGGCTAAGATTTAATTCTTTCAAAAATTTATTGTGTGTGTGTGTACATGTACATGTGGAGGTCAGAGGACACCTTGCAGGAGTAAGCTCTATCCTTCTACTCTGTGGGGTCTTGGAGATTGAACTCAGGCCCTCAGGCTTGGTGACGAGCACTTATCTTGCTGACCTGAGACTTAATTCTTTAATGTAAAAATAAAATAAAGCAATCCATCATTTTGATTTGCAAATATGGTTTTGTATTTATTTAATAACTGGAAAGATTCTGTGTATACTAGAGAATTATTTTAAGATAAAATCCTGTATAGTTTATATTAGTAAGTATTTGATTTGCATTTGAATGGCTTTCATGCAAAGCCATTACCTAATGTGTAGACCCATCCACCCAGGGGTTTATAAATGTTTCCTACGGGGAAGAGGGCTGTGTGTAGAAAGCCTTTAGGAAGTCCTGGTGTAGAGTGTAGTCAGTTCTGCCCTCTTGGCTGGACATGAAGGTTTGCCACTGCCCACAAAATCCCAGGGCATGAATGTGAACTGCCCTCCGAAGGCTCCAGTGCTGAGCACTTACTTCCCAGCTGGTGGCGCTATTCTGAGAGGCTGTGGAAACATTAGGAGACAGGGCAGAGGGAGGGAGAGCAGTGCATGCCTCAGTCTCACCTTGTCTTTAAAGGTGCATTTTATGAGCACCCCAAGCTCATTCTTTAATGGTGCCGCAGCTGAATGACACAGGTACTTGGACTTTCCCCCGCAACAGTTGAGCCCCAGCTTGGAAGTCACATCAAGAAGAGTTGCCCTATTGTGTGGAGTGAATATGAACTGTCTCTCATGAGCCCACATATTTGAACATTTGGTTCCTAGTTATTTGCACTGTTTTAGAAGGTTCTGGAACCTCTAGGAGGTGGTTGTACAGGAGGAAGTGAGTCAATGGGACTATGTCCCTCAACCTGTGATCCCCAACCAAACCCTTTCTCCCTTGAGTTGTTTCATGTCAAGTATTTGGTCCGGGCAACAAGGAAAGTAACCAACACATAATTGCACACATGACTATGCTTGCCGTGAAGTCTGGACCACAGTAACGAACAGTTTGAAAACACCTTCCTTTTAAAAATATTTTATTTTTTGTGATTATAATATAATCACATCATTTCTCTCTTCTGTCTCCTTTCTTTCTTCTCCCCAACTTTTTTGGGGGGGAGTTATGGTATTTTGTCACAGTAATAGTAACCCTAACTAAGATAGGGGGAGGATTTTCAGAGGCCCATATCTTCCAAAACCCACCAGAGACTAGAGATCAAGTCCCTAGGGGTGTCCCTTAGTGTTTTGTAATAATTAACATTCCAGCCAACATTCCAGCATGGAGTCAGAAGGAGCATGAGAAGTTACACCAGGATGGAGGAGCTCTTTGTAGTCGATGGCTGCGTGTGTGGGGGGCTGAGTTTGGATGCAGCACCTGACAGACTGCTCATGCTCAGTGCTGGCCCTGCAACCATGCGCTGATGTACTTAGTGCATTTAAAAAAAAAATACATGAAGTTGGAGGGGGAAATTGGCGGGGGGTATGGGAGGAATTGGAGGGGTGGGATTCAAGATATGGAACCCCAAGTGAGACCAACAAAGGGCAGTGAGGGTATGGCACGATGTGTAGAGTTTATTACCTCTTGGAGGAGCTAGATCCATGAATGGAATCTGTCCTGAATTCTAAAAAAAAAGCCAACAACAACAACTGTTCAGAGGCAACACTAAATTCTGAAGGAGGGATTTTTCCCTCCTTAGGAAAATATCTTGAATAAGCTCTTTGGGCTACAAAAGGAGACTTTGAAAGGCATGGTTTTGGCAGAGAACCAAGCAATAAAAAAGAGCCCTTTAAACTTCAGTGCATGAGGAAATGGAAAAAAAAAATCTTATTTTGGCTTGGGAAGAAGAGGAGAGTAGACAGTGAGGTGGTAAAAGCCTGTTTATCCTCAGACTTAAGTCTCTGTAGTGACCCCCCAAAAGGCTCAACCAACGCCGGACACAGGGTTGAGGCAAGAGACTTATTCAGAAGTGAACAAGAGAGAGAAGATGGTGGGTGAGTCCTGGCAGATCTCCTCAGCACAGGGGCAGGCTGCTTCTGTCTTGAGGAAATGACTGATGATGCAGGAGGCTGGTGACCTGTTGACTTCTCTGATGTCTCGGAAGGACGGGTCCACAGCAGGTACACGTCTGGCCAACCAAGCTTGCTGTTAGCTTAGATGGTTGAAGAGGGCTGTGGTTCAGGGAAGCCGTGGCTTTTTGTAGCCAGGGGCAACCAAGAACATGACTGTTTTAAGTCTACAACGTGGAAACTACTGTGCTGATATGGTTATACCAAGAGAAGGCTCAGTGGTCTCCTGGAGGAAGACAGCCCAAGGCGGATGGTTCTAGAGTTGTGGAGACAGTCTCTCAGGAACTGTCTGCTGCTCTCAGCTTGGTGATGCTCCCTCCTGTTTGGAGTCTATGCGGCTCATATCAGTAGGCCCTTGGCCTTTTTATAGCTAGGCTTTCTTTTTCCTATTATTTTACTTTTTACCAAGCAGGAAAACAATTTCCAGAAACTTCCAGAAGTTCTAGAAATGCCCAGAAGCTTCTAGCATTCAGATCTCTGGTCAGATCTGATCTGGTTTCATGTGTGGAGACCCTTCTTCCACCCCTGCAAGAAGGAAATGGGATTGCCATGGTCCCTCAGTCCTCTCATGGCTCACCAGGCGGGTTTATTTTTGTAAAACATGGAAGTTGTGATTGGATGAAGATGAAGCTTCCCTAGCAGGGAAAAAGTGGGAGATGATTGTTAGATTGATAATTTGTGGTGTCTGATATGTCTGCAGAACCAGAGAAGGGAACCCCTGACGAGGGATCACGGCCCAAATGATATTTTAGACTCAAAATGTTGAGCATTTTATTATGGTGTATATCCACACAAAGGCCTCTCTCATCCTTTGGCACTTTGTGTAGCTTCCTGGGCACGAGCCAGTGTGTGACCACTTGCAGAACTCATGTTCCCTGGTACACAGTGTTGGTCTCATTCCATCAGCACGTTCGCCTATCCTGATGTAAGGCACCCATGCCATGGTAGCTAAACCTAATGCCATCCTGGGTATGAGCAAACCAAGGAGGGTATGACTTTTGTATCTGAATCAGCATATTATGAGCCGAAGACATAAGGAGTAGATCATAGATGACCATGATCACTTCAGTCTCTGCTTCGGACATGCATGGGACATGGGGAAAAAAAAAAGTCTGAGCCCACCCTCCTTCCCTGTGAATGACAGGATGGCTGAGAGGACTTGGAGGCACTGCTCACCTACCACTGTATGGGGAACACAAGTTTGGGGGATTCTTAGAGGCATCTTAGGGGGTCTAGTGAAGCCAGTATTGCTCCTTCTGGATCTGCCCCTCAGTTGCCCTAGTCTCTTGTTCCTGGAATCCTTGGGACTTGTGGGGCTCTTGTGCAGCTGCGGCCCCTCAGGGTCTTCTGCAAACCACCAGTGGGGAAGAGTTTACACAGTCTCATCCCCTGAGCATCTGTGAGGGGCACAAGGCTGGGGTCTATGCTCCTGGGCATCAGGCAGGGGACTGATGCCAGTGTCTTCAGTGAACAGGGCTCTTGTCTGAAAGGTGTTTTAGGGGTACATCTGGCCTATGTTGACTATTCCCACGCAGGCTTCTGAAGTTTGCTGGTATTTAATCCTCCTGCATACAGAGCCAACAAAGTTATTTGCTAGCAATTGTAAGAAGCTCTGAATAAGACTTACAAAGACAGTTATTAAAGTAATCCAGGATAGAGGCAAGAAAGAGTGTTAATTCTACCTGGCTCAACACCAACAGAATTTTTCTGGCATCTTTGTGTGGCTGAAAGTGGGCAGGCACTTAGCTATTACAAAGCAGAGCGGCATTTGGCTACACAGAGTGGGTGACAGCTGTTATTGCCTCTTTGAAGGGCACAGTGTCAACCTTTGCTGGGAGGACCTAAATCTCAGGCTACTGAACTTTCCTAGAGGGTGGGTCAGAGCGTCCCATGGAAGAGGACAGCAGTGCTGAATCTATACCCTTCCCCCACTTCTTAGTGACATTAGATTCAGTGACAGTGTCACAGTCTTTGGAAAACTGTGTTTCTGAAGCCCAGCTACCTCCTGAGCTCACTCTTTGTATTTTATTGTTATTTGTTTTTTTTTTTTTTTCATGATTCAAGATGGCTGCTTCATCGGAAGAATGGATTTACTTCAGCTTGCAGGCTACTGGCCAACACTTGAAGGAAGTCAAGCAGGGACTTGAGACTGAACCCACGGGGGATTTCTGCCTTGCTGGTAGGGTTAACAAGCTTTCTTACACAGCCTAGCCCACCAGTTCAAAAGATGGTACCTCGCCCCATAAACAGTGGCACCCTATATCAATTAACAGCTGAGACTGTCCCTCACAGATATGCTCTCAGGCAAATCTGACCCAGGTAACCAGTCAATTGAGTCTCCTCCCTTCTAGGCTGTGTCCAGTTGACAGTTAAAGCTAAGTATGATTCCTAAAATCCAGCCAGCCAAAAGGAAAAAGGAGGAAGAGAGGGCTCACTCCTTTCTTTAATAGAAGCTTCAAATCTGAGCCACCAAGATCGGGTCTTGCAACCCGGAGGGGGCTGAGAAAGAGAAGCTGAGAAACAAGGTATTCCTGCAGCTAGGGGAGGCATGTAGGTTTTATGAGGAGAACTTGCAAAGCAGTGGCACACAGCAAGGTGGCTTGTGTGCACAGTCTTGATGGTAGCAAGAAACAGTCCATCCTAAATGGCCTGCATCCTTCTGTCCGTCCTTTCCTTTGAGAACTCCATACATGTAGGTCATAGTCTTGCCCCAGCTCCTCTGCCCACTCTCTAGTCTCCTACTTTCCAACCTTGTGCCCTCCTTCTTCTGAATGCCCACTGAGTCCACCACTCACGGGTGTGAGGTCAACCTACCAGGAGCCACACCTTTTCAGAAACCTGCCTCTCCCTCTCACAGAGGATTCCTCAGTTAGGGGTGGGGCTCACAAGCTCCTCCTCCCTCCATGCTGCAGCGTTGATTGGCTTGTTCTTGTGTAGGCAACCATAGCTGCTGTGAGTTCAAGAGCATAGCATTCCTGTTGTGTCCAGAAGGCACTATTCACTCTGGTTCTCCCTGACCTCTGGCTGTTACAGCCGTTCTTTCTGCTTTTCCTGAATGGTCTCTGAGTCCTGGAAGGTGTGATATAGGTGTTTGATTGACTTTGGCCAGTTGTGGATTTCTGTGTTAGCCAGCATCAAGTGTATAAACTTTTCTGATGAGGTCTGAGAGCTGCACTAATCTACAGATTGAGAGATAAAAATTTAGAGTGTAGTTTGATAATATTTAGCAAATTAATAGTAGTAGATTGACCCCTAGGGCCTCTGTGTTCCCCAGCCATGGGCTCTAAGACCAGAGTTAGCGTTTCATTCATGCCTTCCCTCCTGTGGAGTGTTGGTCTTAAGTCCAATCAGGAAATGGTTGGCTGTCCCATAATATTTGTGCCATTATTGCACCCAGGTATATCTTGTCATGTTAGTCATTACTGTAGCTCACCCTGTTCACACTGTTGATGACTTTCTTCAGCTTTCCAGAACTGTGAGAGTTAATCAGCAGCAAAGAAGTTCCCTGATCAATACTCACTCACTTTCTTCATGTTCTATGACCAAATGTGTGATGTGTCTTCAGCAACCGTATCTTACCATCAAGTCTGGAGAACAACAAAGAGCAATAGCAACAACCTGTACTGCTTGTGGTCTCTGGCACACACTGACCAACAACTCAATGGGAGGTGTCCCAGAGCTAGAACCTTTTATTTGACAACTTACATCTTCTGGGAGGAGTACTATAACCCACGTAGGAATAATAAATTAAATTATACTCCAATTAATTTCTTTACACACACACAAAGCTTGTATGAAAATGGTTTCTGTGTGGCTTTTTAGACATCTTAGCATTGGCATTTCCACCCTTAACCCCTCTTCCGCTCTACTCTCTCACTTCCCCCTGCACTTGTCTCAGTCACTGTTCTATTTCTGTGAAGAGACCATGATCAAGGCAATTCTTATAAAAGAAAGCATCTAATTGGGGGCTTACTTAACAATTCCAGAGGTTAGTCCATTATCATAGTGGAGGATGTGGTGGTAGGCATGGCAGCACACAAGGTACTGGAACAGCTAGAAAGTTTTGCATCCTGATTGGCAGAGGGAGGGAGGGAGGGAGAGAGGGAGAGAGAGAGAGACTAGAAGAGGAGAGGTGAGGCAGAGAGGGAGAGGGGAGGGAGAGGGGGAGGGAGAGGGAGAGAGAAAAAACCACTATGCCCAGTGTAAGCTCTTAAAAACCTCTAGGCCCACTCCCAGTGACACACTTCCTCCAACAAGGCCACACCTCCTAGGTCTTCTAATCCTTCTCAAATAGTGCCACTCCCTGGTGACTGAACATTCAAATATTTGAGCCCTTTTCATATTCAAAGTTCCAGGTGACTTAAGCATCTCTCTCCATGATTCCTCCATCCACCTTCTTCTCTCCTGTCTCCCTTCCCCTCATCCTCTGCATTGCCACCCTCCTGCCACCTGTTCCTCCTTTCCCATTCTATAGTCCAGTCTGAACTTGAGCTAATGATTCTCCTGCCTTAGTCTACCAAGTGCTAGGATCATAGGTATGCACCACCACATCCAGCATTTGTTTTCTGAAAAAGCTTTTGTGGCATATGTTATCCTTTTTTGACAGTTCCCAGAAGAGCCCCACTCAGTTCTTCGCACTGGATGGCTGTTTAGAAGGTAACCCATGCATAGCTTTCTTAAGTTTGCTGTTTTCAAGAGTCCCGTGTCTTGTTGACTCAGATTGCTCAGAGTTACTGGGGAAGGTGTTCTTCATAGCTAGTTCCAAATATATAGCGCCATAAAATCAGACAGCTTTAGTCACTTATGTCTACCCCCAGTGTTTATCATTTCCTCATTTCTCATTTGCTTTTTTGTTGTTTTCTTTGTTGTAGTTTCAAGTGGTTATCAGCTCTGGTTTTTGTCCTACAACCAAGTATTCTTTGTTTATTTATTGAGACAGGCTCTGGCTGCTCTGGAACTCACTATAAAGAGCAGGCTGACCTCAAAAACTGCCTGCCTCTTGTTACTGACTTCAGGGATTAAAAGTATGTGCCACTATGAGTGTTTTAAGATTTATTTGTTTTATGTACGTGAGTACACTGTCGGCTATCTTCAGACACACCAGAAGAGGGCATCAGATCCCATTACAGATGGTTGTGAGCCACCATGTGGTTGCTGGGAATTGAACTCAGGACCTCTGGAAAAGCAGTCAGTGCTCTTAACTGCTGAGTCATCTCTCCAGCCCCATGAGTGGTTATTTTTAAATGAAAGATTTTCTTGTTACTTATCTATTTGTGTGTGTGTGCGTGTGTGCATGCTTTCACACATACATTCAGGTGCCAGTTGTGGTTGTTTTTTGTCAACTTGATACAAGCTGGGAATAGGAATCTCAATTGACGAAATGCTTCTTTGAGATTTATTGTAGGCAAACCTGAAGGGCATTTTCTTGACTAATGATTGATTCAGGAGGGCCCGGCCCATTTTGGGTGCTAGCATACTTTAGCTGGTGGTTCTGAGCAAGCCAGTGGAGCAAGCCAGTAAGCAGAACTGCTCTGTGGTCTCTGCCTCAGTTCCTGCTTTGAATTCCTGCCCTGACTTCCCTTCATGATAGACGGGAGCATGTGAGCTGAAATAAACTCTCTCTTCCCCAGGTTGCTTTTGGCAATGGCATTTATCATAGCAATAGAAGCCCTAATGAGGGTAGTGCCCAAAGACACCAGAAGAGGGCATCAGATGACCTGGACTTGGAGTTATAAGCAGTTGTGGGTGCTGGGAACCAAACTCTAGTCCTCTGCAAAAGCAGCCTCTGCTCTTAACCTCAGAGCAAGCTCTCTAGCCCCATGGCCACCTGTTAAGCTTATTTGTTCAATTCACTTCCCTCTTATCGATCCCTCCCTCTCCTTTCCTTGTCAGGGTGTGGGGCAGCACCTCACCTCGGAGCCTGGATGACACTAAGATCTTTCTGTTCAGTTGTCGAGTGCCTGTTTGTGTTAAATAATAAAAATGTTTGATTCTCCCTCCCATCCTCTCTCCAATCATCTTCTTATTAACTGCCACCATACCCTGCTTTCTCCTTTAATTACAGGGATCTCGAAGGGTTTTCTTGCTTGTTTTTATAGACAGGATCTAAGGTTGGCCAGTTTGACCTTCAGCTCACTTTGATGCTGAGGCTGGCCTTCAATTCTAAACCTCCTCGATTTCCCTAATGTTGGAATTATAGGTGTGCACCATCAGGCTTGGTAGGAAGAATAATTTTCAATATCCAAGTGATTAGAATTTCAAAAATGATTGTTTTTGTGTAAATTACTGATTATTTTTATTTTAATCACATTGAGATCAGAGGATATAGCTAGACATCAAAAGTCTAGCTAAGATTTGTTTTTGCTAACTAGTATTTGATTGCTTTTTGTCATTTTTGTCCTTTGATACTTACAGAGATCTATCACTGCTGGCACATGATCCAGCATGCACGTAGGTCTATCCCTAGCCATTTTGTGACTATACAGTTGGTGAACTTGTGTTCAAATGCTCTCTGTCATGGTATTTTTCCTCTCAGTCCTTGAAAGCAGGGTGTTCAAAACCCATCTGTACCGGTGGCTTTGTCTATTCTTCTCTTCATTGCTTGTAACTTTTCAAAGTATTTTGAAGACCTAATGTGAGTTGTGTACACACATCCTCTCGTTCTTGTGTTTCTTGAGACAGGATCTCACCATAACTTAGGTTGACCCAGAACCTCAGATGGCACAAGATAACACGCCCTGCCTTGTAGCAGGAAATATTAAAAAAGGCATCATCCCACACTAGCGTTGGCTACTCTCTTGCCCTGGTGGTCTTGCCACCTCCTTGGCTAGCCCCATGCATCGACTGCCCATCTCAAGGTTCTCTTGTTGCAGATTGTGACCTGGTAAAATCAAAACTCTAGAGTTAGATTTAATTAGTAAATCCTCAACCCACAAAACACCCACACAATGAATTCAAAGCCCAACTGATATAAACACGAACTACACCCCTAGATGGGGCAAACGCTCCCTACTATTATTTAATCATCTGTCCAAGATATCCCCAATACTTAGGGCTCCCAGGACTGTGTGGTTCTGTCTACTCTTCCTCTCCTATAGGTTCCATCTCATCTATTCCTCTTCTTCCCTTCTTCTCTGTCTCTCTGTCCTTGTTTCTAAAATTCTCAGCCCACCTTCCTTTTCTACTGCTCAATCACAGGCTCTCACTTTATTGTGTGCCTGCCCTCACCTATATATAGACAGCAATCCATACTGCCTCAGATTCCTGAGTGTTGGAATGACAGCACTTTCATTATGAAAAACTAGTCCCACTGTTTTAAAGTCCACTGAATGCTTCAGACACTTTCAACCTGACCATATCATCACACAAACACATGCAACATCTCTAGTCTCCGTATCCATCTATAGGAAATGTAATAGAGCTGTTTGCCCATTTACACTTCATACAAGTATTGTGTGGTACTGTGGATGCACGCCTCCCAGTTGAGCTCATGACAGTTTAGCCCACAGGTCTTTCTGCCTTTGCTTCATTGTCTTGCCTTGTTTGCAGAAGGAGGGTGAATTCCACATGTCCTGATATTTGATTTGATTTCCTGTACTGAATTTAACTGGGCTTGCCATCATTTCTTTTAGCAGTTGTTCAGGCTACTTTCTAATAATGATCCCATATTATGAGTGGTAATAATTAACTAATTATCATTAATTACTGTCCATGAGATGTGTTTTTTTCTCTTCTTTAGAAAGCCCACAATATTACACAGAGAAACCCTGTCTCAAAAAAAAAAAAAACACAAAAAAAGGAAAGCCCACAATATATTAATTTAAATTTTAATGACATTTTTAGCGTGTGTGTATGTGTGTGTATGTGGTAATATGAATATATATATATATATATATATATATATATATATATATATAGTGTGTCTGTGTGTCTGTGTATGAATGTGTGTGTATATGTATATGGTATATGTGTGTATAAATGTATGTATGTGTGTATGAATGTGTGTATATATGTATGAATGTGTATGTATGTGTGTATGTGTGTATGAATGTGTGTGTGTATGTGTGTATGTAGGGGTGTGGGGGTGTGGGTGCTGGGTATGGGACTTGGGCCTTGCATATGCTAGGTGAGTGCTCTACCACTGAGCTGCATTCTCAGTCCAACAAGCTTCTCTTTTGTTTCATATTTTTAAGAAGGATAGCAATGTGGGGAGCAGCTCAGACAGTCAGTGCTTACTGTACAAGCATGAGAAACTAAGTCCTGATTCTGAGCACCTATCTAGGAGTCAGAGTGGCAGCATGCATCTGTGGCTGTGCACTGGGCGGGCAGGGACAGGACGATGCCTGGAGCTCTGTGTCCAGCTAGTTTATCTGAATTGGTGAGCTTCAAGTTCAGTGACAAACCCTGTTTCAAAAATAAGATGGCAAGCTGTTGAGAGAGACACCCAGTGTCAACTGCTGGCTTCCATACGCATCTACGCACATGGGCATAGAGAACCTCTCCACCCCTTAAAGAAGACAGCATGTGATTCTTGGCCTCTGCTGCTTCTCCAACTCTCTGCAAGTTGTCCATGTCTGAGTCTCTGTGTTCATTCCCATTTACCGCAAGAAGATGCTTCTCCAATGAGGGTTATAAAATGCTCTGCTCTGTGGTATAGCAATATGTCCTTAGGAATCCTTTTATTGCTATGCTCATTTAACAGAAATTACTAGTTGGTTTTCCCATGACCTATCTAGTCTCAGGTTCCTGCCCTCATTGACAGTATCAGTTATGGGGTCCATCTCATGGAACAGGTCTTAGGAAAAAATGTGGTTGGTTACTCCCATAGCATTTGTGTTCAGTTGCACCAAGGGCATAGCTTATAGGCGGCTTGCAGGGTTTGTAGTTGGGTACAACTGATGACTGCTGTTCTCCTCTGGTAGCATGTATGGCAGCTTCCTGCACTATGGACACAGGGGCAAAGCTCCTAGTTGGGCACCAGCTAGATTTTTCTATGTTCTATGATATAAGTAGATGATGTCTTCAGCAATAAGGTCTTACCATGAGGTGTTGGAGAGTAGCCAATGGCACAGGCAAAAGCCCTTAGTGTTTGGGGGTAGGTCTATGAGAACCCTTTGGACAATGACTCAGAAAGATGTAACCCCTTCCTTGTAGCAGGGTTTTGTTTGGCAGCATACAATGTCACGTTGGGGCGTTATAACTCCAAGGGTAACTCCCTTTAAACTTTTTATATATGTATATATTTTGGAAGCTTCTATAGTACTAGGTTCCATATGGTTTTAAAGTTCTTTATTGTTACTCATTTCTCTCTGTATTCCCTCCTCTACTCTGCTCTCCCCTCCCCATTCAATCCTCCTGTTCTAGCTTCCCCCATTATCCTTCTATAAAGAAAGCTAAAATCTATTTCCCTAGGAAGATGCCTGCTCCCATCCCCCTGGTTCCTTACTAGCTACATACCTTCTATGGGTATTTTAAGTATGCACATATCTGAAGCTTAAAAGCTAACATACATATAAGAGAGATAATGACATTTGTCTGGGTTACCTCATTTGCAATGATGGTTTCTAATTCCACCCATTTACCTGCAAATTTCGTTTTCTTAACAGATGAATAATATTCCATTGTGTAAATGTTCCACATTTTTATTATCCATTCATCAGTTGATGGACATGGAGGTTGTTTCCAGTTTCTGGTTCTCATGAATAGAGCAGCAATGAATACAGTTGAACAGGTGTCTCTGTAGGAAGATGTAGAGCCCTTTAGTATATGCTCAGGAGTTGTACAGCTGGATTCCTTCCTGAGGAATCATCACACCGAGATAGTCTTACCTTGTAATCCAGACTGGCCTCAAAGTCATGATCATGCTGCTTCAGCTTCCTGGGTGCTGAGGTGGACACCACTATGCCCCACTTAGCATGTTCGTAGACCAGCCAAGAAGTTCCATGCTAGAATTAAAAAAAATTCTACTTCTTAAGTGATATAAGAAGTCCTCATTTAAGATTTTTCTTTAAAACATTACAAAACTTTGTTCTTCTAATGTTTTTCCTTTGGTTCTTGGGGTGGGGGAACACTAAAATAGCTTACTGCAGATAATTTTGGCTCTGGAAATTGAGGAAGTTGTGTTTACAGAGATGGGTGGGCTGTCTGGGTTATAAAGGTAGAGTCTGGGAGGAGGTGGCTTCTGACCCTCTGGCCTTGCTCAGGGTAGGGTGGGCGGCTGTCTTGGACTATGAGATTGAATGCTTGAATCTGGACTGTGTCTGAGGCAGGGTCTCACTATGTAGCCCAACCTAGGCTTGGACTCAAGATCTTCCCAGATGGCTGGGGTTACAGGCACACACATGGCCGGCATCTGCAGGCCCCTTTAGACTAGAAGGCAAGAATGAGCAGGTATTGAAGATCTGCAGCTTTGTATCTCAGGGACTCTGGGCTGGAAGGGAGAGCTGCAGCTTCAGCCTCAGGACTTAGCCTCTTTGCTGAGAGAAGCAATTGAGACAAAAGTCAGGTTCCCTCACCTGTAGTAAAACTAACCTTTTGTGGGTGAGTCGATCCCACTGACACTGTGGCCTTCAGAGACAGGCTTGTTGACAGTGTCTGTTCTTTGCCCCCACAACCACTTTGATACCACTGGACATAGGACCTTCAGCATTGTATTATAAATAAGCCACATGCAGCCCTGGAAACTGCACCAACTCCCAGCTCCCAGCTCCCAGCCCCCAGCCCCCAGCTCCCAGCCCCCAGCTCCCAGTCCCCAGCTCCCAGCCCCCAGCCCCCCAGCTCAGACGTTGTGGCATAGCTATTAATAGTCCCCCACTCTCTCAACAGTGACCCAAAGATTCAGACAACAGTTACTCTAACATTCATCTGGACAGAACTCACACCTGATGAGGCAGCAAATGACTTAGAGGAAATGATCAGTGGGGAGGCTCCTCCAGTGTGCATCTCCAGGCTCACCTGCATCCACTGAAGCCTTGGAACGAAGCAGGCCAGGGCAGTGTTCTACCTGACATGCTGTAGACTCCACTGCCATGAGTCACCAGGGTCTTGCTAGCACCTGGACTGGAAGTCTTATTGGGTAGTTTGCTTGCTCCTCTTGGTGACATGAGTCATTCCCACAAGTACTTGAGAGTAAGAGACCACATGACTTCAAGAGCCATGGAAGACCACTCCAGACCCCTGGGGCTTGACTGCTGTCTGGAGTGGGCTTGGGAGACCATCTTGGTGAGGGTGGTGTGTGAATGTGACAGTGAGGGCTCACAGCAGCAGAGCCATCAATGAGTCACTTCAGAGTCCCACAGGTTCATCTGTTAACAGAGATGACAGGGGCACAGAGGGTGAGGTGAGCAGCAATATACCTGGGCCAGTCCTCAGTCTCCCTGGGTCTCTCCCATGACACTGGGCTCCAATCTGAACATTAGATGCCATACAAAACACCTTCAAAAAATTAAATGGCAAGGTCAGGATAGCCTCAGGCGGAACTAATTTGTGAGCTTGGCTGTCACAATGATGAATTTGGGACAGATTAACCCTTGGGCTCAGCCCTCCCCAACCCCTGTCGCCACTGTGGGTGGGGATGGGGGAGCTGGCCTTTCTTCTTTTTCCTGGATGCAATTGCCTTTGTGTGGGACCCTCTGTCTCAGCAGACACACACCCGTGGGCCAAATGCTCTAGACCCCAGAAAAGTGAAAACAGGCGATTGCCAAGACAAGCAAAGAGGCTGGAAGCAGTGCCTGCACTGAGTCAGGCAGGAGCGGAAACAGGATGCTTCCTGACTTCCAGGCATTCTAAGTCTCCGAGGCTTTTATTTTTATCTCTTTAAAAAGACAGCGCTGCTGCAAAGTCTTTGGTAAGATAAACTAGGATTTCACCCCTTCCCTTTGAGAGAGCCTGAGCTGGACTCTTCCAGACTCGGAAAACCCTGGTGTGCCCCTTGACCTGCATCTGGGGAATGTGGGGGCCGTCCAGGCTGCCTGCTGACCGACACTCTCTGAATGAACAAACCATAATGGGTCAATTCTCTGCTGTCTGCTATTTAGAACAACGGGTTCCTTCCTGTTTCCTATGCTGACTGAGGCTTCTTCTGTGTTAAAGAAAAAAAGAGAAACCCCGGAATACAGTGCCCCTCTGAGACTGAATGAGCTACACAGCTCGCTGCTGTACCACAAAAGCCCCTGTTTTATCTGTACAGATGGCTCTCATTTGGTGTTGGGTGCCTGGCTCTGTGATGTAATTTCCCAAATACTTGGCTTTTTAAACGGGAGGAAGGGGGAAAAAACTTTCTAAGCCACGCTGGAATCTTCTAAGAAATAGAACTGCTTCTGTGGTTCTGTGTTGTATTTCTGCAGGAAACCCTGGCCTGCAAATGTTCCTAGCAAGAGGAAGGAGGGTAGATGCCCCGCCCCCTACATACAGCGGAAGTGAGGATGCCCTATACGCCCCTCCCTTCAGTTTGGTTAGAGACAAAGAGAAGTTTAGTTACCTACTGCCTTCCCCCACGTCAAGGAATGGCAGACAGGGAATGAAAACTATGGCCCTGGAGGGTGGGGCAGGGGGCAGGCTTAGGGGAGCCTGCTCTTTCTCCTTCCCTCAGACTGAATGTGAGGAAGATTAGGTTAGAAAGGAACCCAGGTTTCCTTGAGTTGTGAGTTTCAGGAGCAGGTAGCTCCCGTTTTCCTGGGAACACCACCCAGCTGAACCAAAGGTTGCCTAGATTTCTGGCCTTGCATCATTTGGTGGCTCTTGGGGCTTTGGCTTTCCTAAGGGGGACAGTTAGCCTGGAGTTACCCAGTCATTCACCAGCACACTGAGTCCCATAACAGCTTGGGATCACAGTGGTTCCTACCTGTAGAAGCTGCCATCTCCGAAGGATGGCCATGGAGGGCTCACACCTGGGCATGCATTTGGGGAAGTGGGATTCAGGTAGTGTTGTATCAGGTCATGAAGAGAAAGGAAAACTTCAAAGCTGAAAGGGAAGAAGGTATTCCCAGCAGAATACAAGTGTGCAAGTGTGATATACTAGGGGCAAGTGTGAGGTGGGGGGTTGGGGAGGGGATGGCATCTGGTGCCAGAGTGGCACACTCAAGTGCAGATACCAGAGCTCTATAGATAGCTGCAGGCATGAAGAAGGACAAGTGTGCTTAGGGTACCATGTGCATGTGTGTGCACCTGTGTTTATTATGCATGTGAGTTTGACTCGGGAGGAGCCTAACACAAAGCTTTCAAAGTAAGTCTGGGCAGGGTGTGCTGAGACATACCCATATGCCCAGCATCCAAGAGACTGAGGAAGAGGCCACGAGTTCCATCCCATCATGGGTTATGTAGCAAGACCCTGTCTCAGGAAATAGAACATTATGCTGGAAGCAGACAAGGAAAGTGTGGTTGGCCAAAGGCCCAAGATATCATTTAAAGACCTTGAGCTACCTAAGAGTTACAGGATGAAATGTTATGCTTGCATTTCGTTTATTTTGGGACAGAGTCTCATTGTGCAGCCTAGGCTGGGGTGTATCTTGTGATCTTCCTGCCTCTGCTTCCAGAGTGGTAGGGTCACAGGTCTCTGCCATGGTGCCCAGCACTGGACTTTCAAGACTGCATCCTGCATTCTCTTTAGGAAGAGGGAGAAAGACCAGTCTGGAGGTGGCTCTGTTCATTCAGACGACTGAATGAAGAGAGGGAGATGGGGAGGCTGAGCAGTCACTTGTGTGGTGTGTGTGTGTGTGGTATAGTGTATGTGTGAGTGGTGTGTGTATAGTGTGTGTGGAGTATGTGTGTCTTTGTGTGGTGTGTGATGTGTGTATTGTGTGTGTGGTGTGTATTTGATGTGTGTGGTATGCATGTGCATGTGTAGTGAGTGTGTGTGATGTGTTGTGTGTGGTATGTATATATAGTATGTGTGGTATATGTTTGCATGTGTTTGTGTGTGTGGTGCATATGTATGGAAGTGTATAAAGTGTGTGGTGTGTGTAGTGTGTGTGTATGTGTAGTATGTGTGGTGTGTGTATGTGTGTGATGTGTGTAGTGTGTGTGTTTGTGTGTATGTAGTACAGGTGTGCTATGCATGTTCATAGTGCATATGTGGTGTGTGTATGTTTGTGTACATGTGTGTGGTGTGGTATGGGATGTGTGTACATGTCTGTGGTGTTTGTACATGTGTATGTGTGTGCGTATGTGAGTGTAGTGTGTGTGTAGTAAGTGTATGTGGTATGTGTGTGTGTGTGTGAGAGAGAGAGAGAGAGAGAGAGACAGAGAGAGACAGAGAGAGAGAGAGAGCCCTGTGGGTAGACAGGAAATGAGACTTGGTTTGTGGATGGAGCACTCACCTGGGTGCTGAGTGTGGGAGCTGCTGGTAGATAGGAGGAGCTCAGCTGAGATCCAGCATGAAGCCTGTCCCAGGGATGATAGCCCCAGGAACCCAGCGGCTGGACCAAAAATGTCCCAGCAGTGGGGAGAGGGGAGGTGATCTGGTGGGAGTTAGGGTCGGGGATGATCATAATCAAAATATATTGTTTGTGATTATCATAGAGTAAACAGCAGTCTACTCGGAGAAATGGTAGGATTTTAGTTTAGCTAGAGACAGGAAAGCGGAGCAAGCAAGCTCATATCTTATTTGTTTCTTGAAAAATAGCATTGTTTATTTTTTTGAGAATTGCTTCTTGGCTACCCAGATGTATAGGGCTTCTGTGTACAGACTAATTTACCCCAGGATTTACAAACGGGAGGGCGGGTTTGAGGTGTAATGAAGGGGGGTGTACTTGGAAGTCTTCTTGGCTTCACCACCGAGGCCATATTCTCCGATCAGTTTTATTAATAACAAGCACACTGTTTGGATCTTGAGAACAAAAACAGCTAATTGACCGAGAAGAGGGGAAGGAGCAGGTTTCTAAGTTTATTTAGGGAACAGGAAGACGGGGCTGAGGGGGGAGCCGCTGCCTGTGGAAATCCTCCCTGCCACACACAAAGACACAAACACCCCCCTGGAAGACTCCTCTGAGGATTTTGTATTGAAAGCTGCTTCAGGTCAGGGAGAAGGAAGGGGTGAGTAGGGGTTCAGCTCCCCCTCCCCAGGCCCCACGGTAGACCCTCCACGTGGTCAGCTGTCTCCCCCTTTCAGGATGCTCTATTGGCTCCCCTTGGCCTCATGCAAGGATTTGAACAACAAACATCTGTTCCTCTCACACTCATCAATGTTTTCAAAGAGGGAAATAAGTTACGTTATTGTATGTTATATATTATACTTACCCAGCACCCCCTCTGATGGGCTGACCGGGTTAGAAGGAGAGCCGGCCTGTGATGCATTTTGAGAATCCTTATCAATGATGATCATCCGATGCCTTCATTCCAGACTGGGCCTCCCATTGTCAGGACTCCCTCCTTCAAATAATAGCTTTTCAGAGTTGGATTTCTGTATCTTTCTCAGAGTTCCTCAGCAAACCAGATGTCACCTTCACTCAAGTTCTGTGCCACCCCAACCCCATCTAGTCTAGATAGTGGTTGGGACATCCCCTTACCTGGGAAGAAACCCAAGGGGACCGCTGAGAGCTCCGTGGCTTCCTCCCTTGGCGGACTCAGACTCTCAACCAGCGGCCCCACAGATGCTCTTTTGAGTTTATCTTGATAGCCTGTTTTAAAAACAGTTCATATCCACCAACTGTTCAGACAATAATAGTCCAAGTACCAAGCAACTGCAATTATTTTCATCGGTGTTTGTTCTGACAGGCACAGCTCAGCTGGAAAACACAGGGCTGGGGTAGTGTGTGTGTGTGTGTGTGTGTGTGTGTGTGTTCCCCTTTCTTGCTCTTCCCACTGAGGCTGGTATGCAGCACAAGGAAGTCTCATTTTTAGCTTGCTCTCATATGAGAGTCCCATGTTTCCTGGGTAGGAGAGAAGGAAAAAGAAAGCCAGACAGAAGACACAAAGTGTCCCTGGGACCAATCCCTTATCTCCTGGGTTAGACCATCTTGCCACCAAAATGAGGAGTTTGACAGGAAGCTCAAAAATATAGGAATCCCTTCCAGGGCAAAGCTTGGTGATAGACCTAGGATGCCTCACTTCCTAAAGGCCTTGCTCAGGGTAGAGCTGATACCTGAAAGTGACTGTCTCAAGCAGTCTAAACCAAACTCACACTTCCTCCCATACCAACTGCAGGCTCAGCCAGGCAGTGGTGGCACACGCCTTTAATCCCAGCACTTGGGAGGCAGAGACAGGCGGACTTCTAAGTTCAAGGCCAGCCTGGTCTACAGAGTGAGTTCCAGGACAGCCAGGGCTACACAGAGAAGCCCTGTCTCGAAAAACCAAAAATAAATAAATAAAACCTTTCCAACTGCAGGCTCAGGAGGCCTCAGCTTCCCCTCAGAATACCTGCACCTTTTCTAGGCCCAGGTCTTCTGGCG
>JADRCH010000279.1:398209-425606 GCA_019843965.1 Rhynchomys soricoides
GTGTGTGTGTGTGTGTGTGTGTGTGTGTAGGAAGGACAGAAAAGGGCCTCCAATCTCTTAGAGTTACAGGTGTTAGTGAACTGTTGGACATGAGGGTTAGGCTCTGAACCCTGTTCTCTTGATTGAACAGGAAGTGTTCATGACCACTGGGCCGGCTCACCGCCCCCTCCTGTGATAGTCTAATGTCTTCTTTGTCTTTCCTCTATGAGCACTACTTTCACTTGAAGTGGGCCCATGGTCACTGCAGCAGTAATTTCTGTCAACTCCATGGCCTTCTGCCCTGGCCCCTCCAGCCACACCTTCCACCATTGCTGTCAGAGGTCCAGCACCCTAAGGTTTCAGCCATTGATGTATGCCTGCTCCAAAGCCCTAGTGATTGTCTCCATTCTGAGGGCAGGCCAGTCTTGCTGCACTCCAGGCTCAGCCTCACTTTTTTTCTGTCTCACGCTACTGCTTCATTCAACTTCTTCCCATGGCTAGGTCAAGATTACCACCTATGCTGTCTGAGGGGCGAGTGCAGGCCAGTTCCAGGAGGTGCCTGATAGTTCATGGTCTCTACAAAGTCACTTCCTGAAGTTGTACAGGCTCAGCCTGTGTAACCTTTGAACACAGTTTCACAGCTTCTTCTCCCTGCTCCACCTCTTGGGATTCTAGGATTCAGAAGCCACACCACCCATCAAGCTTCTCTTGACAGATCCTAGCTAGAAAGGGAAGATCTTTAGCGATTCCTTAGAGAAAAATGATACCGATGTATTTGCAATGTTCTTTCGGCTTATTTGCTGAGTTTTCTTGCATAGAGCCACGAGGTATTTTTCTATGCGCATCTGCTGTGATTATTGCTAGCCAACACATACTATCTTAGCTCTGCACTGCTGTAACAGGTCCCTGAGAAAATCTACTGTGCCTTAGTTACGTGAATGGTCCCTATGGAGGCTATGCTTGAGCACTTGGTCTCCAGTGGGTGACACTATTTTGAGAGGTTGCTGAACGTGCAGTGGCCATGGCAGAAGCAGACCACTGGAGGTGGACCTGGAGGTTTTATTGGCCTCTCAGTTCAGGTTAGAACACTGTGCTTGCTGACCTACTATGTGAACAAGCCTCAGTGCACACTTCCGCCACTGTGGGGCTGTTCTACCACGCCTCCCTCACCACCGTAGAAGACTCGCCTGTCAGCCAATCTTTCCTTCTTTGCTTCTGCCTGGTCACAGCAATGAGGCAAGTAATCAAGACAAACATGAAAGGAAGAGGTTAACTTTGCCTTATAGTTCTGAAAGTTTCTGAATATGGTTGGTTGGCCGCTCCTGTTGCTTTGAGCAGGGCAGCAAAGCATTACAAGTGAGTGTAGTGAACTATGTTTACTTCATGTCTAGGACACAAGAGTCCCACAATCCCCTTCAGGAACACATCACCAACAATCTAAAGACCTCCTGCCTGGCTTCACCTACAGTTTCCAGAACCCCCTGGTAGCCCCATGCTGGGAAAAGGTGTGTTTGGGAACACAAGATTGAAGATCCAGCAGCAAGTGCTCTGTGAACCAATTGGATGAATGAAAGAACTCATGGTTTGGGTTGTCTTGGTTGTTAATTACCTCTGGTCACATTCAGTGCTCCGCCACCCACTACCGGGGCCCGAGTCCCTGGACAGGTGGGTGGAGGTGGAGGAAGACCTGGGTGAGGGAGCTTCAGGGTCATATCAGCAGATCATTTGTGCTTCTATCTGCTTCACACCCTAAGGACTGGTAGAAGACTGCCAGCCTTCAGCTACCATAGGACAAAAAACTATTTGGGGGCCAGCAAGATAGCTCAGCAAGTAAATGCGCTGACCTTTACTCGCCTGGTGATCTGAATGCAGTCCCTGAGACAGAGACCTTCAGTTGTCCTCTGATCTCTACATTTGCTCTGTGCAACACACACACACATACATACACAATAAATAATGTCTTAAAAAAGATTTTATTTGTGTTTATACATAACTCTTTCATGTAAGTTTTGTTTGTTTGTTTTGCAGGCACATACCACTTATGACGGTTCCACCCTTTAAATTAAAATAGAAAGAAGCCATTAATATAGCTTAGGAAGGTAAAAGTCCTAAACTCTCTTAAGAGAATGACTGAGCTTATGGTGCTTTCCACAGCTCAGAGCCACATACTTTACTGTGGGACAGCCCCTTGAGGGAAGAACTGTATCTGCAGAGACCACCAAGGGTGGTTCAGGAACCCCCGGGGTAGGTGAGATGGCTGAGCAAGTGACCTGGAGTGAGGCACCAGGCAGCCTGTGCCTGGGGGAGCCTTCCATGCTGGTCATCTGCTTGCTGGTTTCCTGGCTCGTTGATCTCCGGGGGGCCCTCTCCAGACTTCTCATATTGAGTGAGACTCTGACTCAGCAGGCGGCCTTGGAGTCCCAAGTTGTTGGCGGGGAGTGGTGGGGGAAGCACTGTATGCACATTTATTCTGGGTTTGGATATTTAAAGAGCTGGGCAGGCTGCACAACATTTCGGAAGTGCTTAGGAAGGCTTGAGTTGCAGATCGGCTTTTCTTTAAACAGCTATAGACACCCTGTCCGATCTCTCGGTCCACAAAGAGTGATTTTCTTTCCCTAACAATCTGACGTGGGTCCAGCCCATTGTGTAGGTTTCTCTGGCTCCCGGCTGTGCAGGCCTGGAGGAAGCAGGTGGTTAGTGGTGGGACCCATGCCCAGCTACGACCCAGGCCGGCAGTGGGTCCTCATCCAAGAGCGACCTTGCTCCTTGCAAAAAAACTTGGCATGGCCTCCTAGGCTGCTGGGCTGCGGGGGCTGACCACCGCCAAGTTGTACAGGGCACCTGGGCCGGGGTGAGAAGAATGAACTCTCCGGGCCCCTCAGGGGTGTTGGCATAGAGAACAGCCACAGGGCCCCTGGGGACTCTGGGCCCTGCAGGCTTCCTTTGGGGCTTGCTGTTTTCCCTGGCTCAGGAAACTGCTCTGAGAGCTGGGACTTTGTTCCCAACTCCCTGCGTCATTTTTACTATTTGAATGGCCACGTTGGGTTGTTTTCAGGGAGGTGCCCCCTTTGTCGCTTTTCTCAGTCAGGATGTTGTTTGCAATAGATTTCGTCAGACTGTCTGCCTTTGTTTTCCCTCCCCAGTGCACATGCAGGAAGCCTTCAGAACCCGTGGAAGCAGTGAGCTGGAGTGGCTGCCCCAGTGGGCATGCTTTAATTTTTCTCTTACGACATTTATTGTTCTCACTGCAGTTTTCAGAGGTCATCGTGTCTACATGCTTATTATAGAACATTTGAAAACTGTAGAAAAGGAATACAGGTGATCTGCGGTACTGGTCAGAGAGTTGCTTTAAACTGGGTACCTTCTGTACTTGCCTTTTTACACCGAGTCCGGTCCTTAAGTCCTTGGAGTTGTTTCGTGGCCTTCCAGGCTTTGGAAGCAGAGTTTAAACCTTTGGAGATCTCTTTTGGCAAAGCAGTGACTAAGACCAACCAGTATTAGGGAGTAAAGCAGATTCCCCCAAACTCTCAGGGTCTAAATTTAATTTCAAATTGCATTTGTGTTTATTTGTGAATATGTATTAGGGGATCAGAGGACAGCTTTCGGGAGTCAGTTCTTTCCTTCCACCATGTAGGTCATGGGGATCAAACTCATGTGGTTAGGTTTGGAACAAGTCAAGCCATCCAGCAGGTGTACATTAGCCCCTAAATCTATGTTTTCAAATAAGCTGAGGTGAGTGGAATTTTCTCTTTTTCTTTAATAGTTTATACATTCCTTGGTAGCAAACAAGGAAAAAATGGCAGAATGTGGGCCCTGACAGCAGGGGTCTGGATTCAGGCTTTGCCAAAGCCTATCCTCAGTCTCCCCTTCTCTAAAATACCCCCCACACCCCCCCACACACATGATTAGGTGTGGGTGGAGATTATCTGGTAGAGAGACTGTCTCTGTGGCTTAACATTATTTAACACTCATAAAAGTCCCTGTTATAGGCTGGATTGAGTCTATTCCAACTCTGCCTGAAAGTCATGTGAAGTCTTAACCCTCAGGACCTCAGAATGAGACTGCATTAGTCAGCTTTCTACTACTATACCGAAATACCTGAGATAATGAACTTATAAATACAAAAACTTAATTTTGTCCCTGGATTTTGGTGGATCCAGTTCAAGATCAGCAAGATCATTGGTTTGGACCTTTGGTGGGTATGGTGAGGCTACTAGAACCTTCTGGGGTTGCATTGTTCTGGGGATCACACGTTTGATACCTGGGTCTTGGAGGAACATTGAACATCTAACCTGCTCCCATCTTGGTTTTAACTTTCAGCCACTGGAACTAAAAACTAAAAATAAAAAAAAATAAAAAATTAGCTGGGTGGTGGTGGTGCTCACCTTTAACACCAGAACTCAGGAGGCAGCATTTGAGGGTACAGAGATCTGACTTACCAAGCAAGTTCTAAGACAGCCAGGGCTACACAGAAAAACCCTGTCTAGAAAAACAAAACAAAAAAGAACTATAACTGTTACTGTGTAAGCAGTTAATTTTAAAATGCTCGAGTTTATACGGCCCGTGAGTCAGAATTAGAAAACCAACCGCGCCATTCTGCGAGTGAGTTCTAGAGATGGCTGTGGATGTGAGCAGACTAACCCAGTTCCTTAGCAAGAATAGAGCGCAGGTCGTTGTTCTGTGCTGCTGAGACCCCATCCTGAGTTCCTGGTGACCTAAGGGCTGTGCCCGGGAAACTGATGAGCACCTGGAAGACAGCCTGACACAGTCTGACCCGTTCTTGCTCAGCCCTGTAGACTCGCCCCCTTCCGGGGGAGCCTGGTGGCTGCGTGTTGTTTTCTGGTTACAGGAACAGACTCATACCTCACTGTAGCCATGTTCCCCCAGGCAGCAGCCTGCTCTCCAGGTCCACGTAGAGGGAACTCACTTGCTTCTCCTTTAGGAGCTGCGCCCAGCTGTCTTCCAATACAGATGTGTGTGTACCTCAGTGATTTGCTATCGCCTCCATAAGGCACTGGGAGTTTTCATCTGTATTCTAGTTGGACCACTAATAGAAACATATCTTAGGTAGGATCTTGGCTCTAGACTTGGTTATAGAGGAAGCTGCTAAGGAATGGGCACGCAAAGCTTCCTTAGGGCAATGAAGCCAGCCCCCAGCTTTCCCTAGGAGCATGGCAGTTGCTGCTGGCTAAGGGAATTTTTGTTAGTATTCTGAGACATGGTCTTACCATGTAGGCCAGGCTGGGGTGGAATCCTCTTCCTCAGTCGCCCACATACTAGAATTATAGGCAGAGATGACCATACTTGGCTTTTGGGGTAAGAATATTTTCTGTCTTCATAAACTTTAAGTTTTTTCTTGGGTCAGCTGAATAACCAACATGCTTGTCTGCTAGGTCAGCCCCTCTTCATCCTCATTTTCTGGCTAATAACTCTCATTTCGATTTCCCCAATTCCACTAGAGAGAGATGATAATGAAGCTCAAATAGGTTATTCACGGGAAAGACCTTCGGCTTTTTAAAAACGCATTTGAGGTGGTGAGGTGAGTTTTGGGATACATTAGGGTTCCGCCCTGCTTCAGGCTGGGGTGGGGTGGGGTATCCCTGGCACCTGGCATTGTGCCTTTTACAGTGTTGCCAGGGAGAGCGATTGTCTTTGCAGGAAGAGGAGGAATCAGTTTCACATGCTAAAGTCCAACTGGGTGAAAATTCAGAACCCCTTGAGCATGTCAAGGTGGAGACATAATCAGACAGTTGCAAGCCCTGAGCAGGCTCCTCCCATGCAGGGGGCGCAGGGGCCTCCGGTGCAGGGGCCGCAGGGGCAGGGCAGCTGAGAATTTACCTAACTCCTCCGCAGCTGGCCCTGTGCCCACAGGCCTTGCAATTGAAGTACCTGTAGTCTTGGAAACAAACACTGATCAGGATGCCCTGGGTTATGACAGGTACACTGAGGGAATAATGTTGGTTTTGTTCTTTTTATTAATTCTCTGCTACAGAAAGTTCATTTAAAAATACAAGTGTGGATATGTATTTATTTAGTTGGTTGGTTTATTATTTATCTACATGGTACATATAATCAGTAAATATCACTAATCACAGTGATAGTATCTATTATTAAGTGAGCTCAGGTTCCTAGGAAATAAATTATATACAGATTAGCTCTAATTCTCTCTCTCTCTTTTTTTCTTCTTTCTTTCTTTCTTTTTTTCTTTCTTTCTTTCTTTCTTTCTTTCTTTCTTTTTTTTTTCGAGACAGGGTTTCTCTGTATAGCCCTGGCTGTCCTGGAACTCCCTCTGTAGACCAGGCTGGCCTTGAACTCAGAAATCTGCCTGTCTCTGCCTCCCAAGTGCTGAGATTAAAGGCCTGCCTGCTCCACCACTGCCCGGCTAGCTTTAATTCTCTACAAGGCCAAAATTGCTGTACTTATTTTATCTATGGAGAAGCTGAAGCTAGCTCTATGTAGCTCAGAACTATGAGAGTAGTCTTTCAGTAGATGTGTGCTGTGTTAGGATTCAGTAAAAACTTTAAGATAGTTTTGGTGGCAGGGTAGATTTGCCGTTTTTGCATCTCTGACTAGCAGTACCCTCTAGCAATGCTTTATGGGAGACAAAGTTTGCTTTGTCCATTGTATAGAGATCTCAGTCCATTATGGCCAGGAAGGCATTGCAGAATTGGTGGTGGAAACACGGCCAAGGACCAGGGAGCCTGAGCTGTGCACAAGAAGGCTGGTGCTGTCTCTTTGTCCTCCGTTCTTTCTTTTACTTTGCTCTGGTTCCCAGCCCATGGGTGTGCTGCCGTTCCCTTTTCCTTAACCCTGGCGGAAATCTCCCACAGACACCCTAGTGTTCACCTCACCAGTCTCCAAGGGAAATCCAAATCAATCACGTGACAACCGTGCTCCAGGTGACAGAAGCAAGCCTTGGCACACCATCTCCATTGTCTTCCTTCCCTGTCCTCATCATGGCCAATGGAGACTCATGGGTACCAGAGCAAGGCGGACAGCGTGACCTTCTGCTGTACCACAGATGAGAATGTTCTAGAGCAGCCTGGAGCAGCAAAGAACACATACATCCCCGGAATGTTGAGGACAGTGTAGCGGGTTTACAAATCAACAGGAAAAGTGCAGGCTCCCCTTAGATCGCACAAACCACTATTTGGTGTGGCAGGGCCTGGTGTGGTGAGATGGCTGAACGGGTTCACGTGTCCCACAAGAAAACCAGTTACAGCCGAAGTAAAAGGCCAGCTCCGTTCCTTCCCTTCCCACACCATCTCTGTAAACTTCTTCTCTCTGAGGAGTGAAGAGAAGCTGCTGGGAAAAAAACATCTAGTTCTCAGTGCTAATCCATCACTCACAATTCAGAGCCTCCATAAATAAACAAACGAACAAAACAAACAAGTGGAATGTTTTCTCCCAAGACTGAAGTGCTCATTTTAGCTGATATTCGAATTGTTTCCAGTGTTTGTTTGGAACAACAAACAAAGGGTTGAGTGTTCTCTCAATTAATTGGCCACTTTATTCCTTAACATTTAATTCCTTATGAAGTTGCTTGCTCTGTGATCTACTTTGTCTTATATCAATATATATTTCTCTAGTTTTCTTTCTCTAATGATTATTGAGGAAAATCTTGTTTCATTTTAATTTTGATTGATTTGTATATCTTTTTATTAAACCGCCATTTCTTCAAACAATTTTAAAGATGGTTTTTTTATTTGAGTGTTTTGTCTGCTTATTTGTCTGTGCTCCACACGCATCGATGGTGCCCACAGAGGTCAGAAGAGGGCATCAGATTGCTTGGAACTGGAGTTGTAGATGGTTGTGAGCTGCAGTTTGGCTGCTTGCAATGGAACCCTGGTCCTCTGGCGGAGCAGCCATGGAGCCATCTCTCCAGGCCCCAACCAGCTTTCCTTATTGGTAGTTATAGTTGGAACTTGCATTGTGATCTAGTCTAATCATCTCTGATTTGATTGATCTCAGTTTCTGGTTTTCTTTTAAAGATTTATTTATTTTATTTTCTATGTATGGGGATTTTGGCTGCATACAGTCATGTGCACCACATGTATGCCTGGCACCATGGATCTCCTAGTATTGGAGTTACGATTCTGAGCTGCTATGTGGGTGCTGCAGATTGAACCCATGTCCTCTGGAGGAGCAGCCATTGCACTTAACCTCTGAGCTAATTTTTTAACACCCCCCCCCCCAGCTTTGTTTGATGAGGTCTTTAGATTATTTACGTATAGTCTGACTAGAAGATAATTACATCTGAACCTACCATTCTGCTTTTGGTTCCACCTTACATGCTTTTGCTCCTCGTCCTCCCCTGAGTCCCCCCCCCCCCGCCCAGTAGGGCTTGTCTGTGTACCCTGGTTGTCCTGAAACTTGCTCTATAGACCAGGCTGACCTTGAACTCAGAGATCTGCCTGCCTCTGCCTCCCGAGTGCTGGGGCTAAAGGTGCGTACCACACACAGCTTCTTCCATTTTCTTACCCTTCTGCTTTTTATTACATTGATTGAATTTTAAAATAATTTGATCTTAGGGTTTGTTTGAGGCTTTCGTGTGTAATTAAAGCACACAGTGGCGATTCTTCTACTCAGTAAAGTTCGAATATCTGACCATCTCCATCCAAGCTTAGCTCAGCACCTTCTCTGGTGCATCTAAAACACACTGGCAGGTACAGCCAGACTTCTTTGTGGTTCTTAACTCCCGCCTATCAGAAGGACCACCCTTCCCCATCATCTCTATTAATCATTTCTGGTTAAAATTTTTTAAATTAGCTATACCCAAAAGGTGGCAGAGTGTATTCAGTCACTGTGTTGGTTAAGGGAAAGAGCTTAGGTAGACTAATAAGATGCTCCTAGCTCGGCTGACCCAGATACTTGGCAATTCAACGGGTCACAAGACCAAAGGCCAGCATTCCTTCTGTTGCTCTTCTTTGCAAGTATTGAGCCATTTCTTGTAGCTTTTTTGTCCTGATGCCATGATTGCTAGCAGCTCTAGATATCCCATCAAGATGCAGTGGGGCCCAGCACTTGCTGGCCACTTCTTTCTGGCATCTATTTTAGGAGCAAAGCTTTGTTTGTGTCCCCTGAAATATTTTTACTGACCAGAACTGGGGAGCTAAGATCTGCAGGAAAGCGAATCCCCAGGTGGAAGTCCAAGGCTGTTTATAGAGAAGGGGAGATGGATGGTGTGGGAAACATCCAAACCACAGGCATCTACTGCAGAAGGGCCGCAGGGACAAATGGTTCAACGGCAGGAACAGAAAACAGACTCACTCAGCGCTACACAGCTAAGAAAGGAACTTGCCACTCCTATAGACGCATCTGTGCTTACAGCCCATGCTGAAGCAGCCTGGAAGTCTCTTTCTGGACTTTTCTTTCTTTAAATCCATGAGCATATGTAAGGAGGTGAGAACACAACCACAACAACGAAAATCTCAGTGGTGCCCTCACCACCAGCGTCTTTCAGGCATCTCTTCGTCTTAGAGGCCACAAACAGGCAGAGCCCACCCACCCCTGCTTCACCCCACCCTCATCTCTTGCTTCCAAGCTGGCATCTTCCCAGGTCACCCAGAGGTGCTCTCTTCTTTGCCCTCTTGGAAGACTTTAACTGTGTGTTGGATTGATAAAAACATAGCAAACCTTCACATACTGTTAAGGCACTTTTCTGAGCGTGACTGTGTAAGTGTGTGAGAGTGTGTATGTGTGAGTTTGTGAGAGTGTGTGTGTGTGCATGTGGGTGAGTGTGTGTGAGTGTGTGTGTGTTGTTTCTGCTGCTTGGGATCTGATCTGTGGCTTTCCAAATGAACTTAGCAGACTCTCTCTGAGCGATATCCCTAGCATGAACGGCTCATAAAGAGTTATTGTTCTCAACTAATAGTTTGGGAAACTGAGTCACAAGCATGTTGGAGAATTCATTCAGAAGCCCAAAAGCACAGTTTGGGCTGGCATTCTTAGCAGAAGAGAGAATTTTCTTAGCTGCCACACTCCCCCAGAATGTATTATTCTAGGGTGGGGTCATTCTGGAATCTTCTGTCCATAGTATTGTTTATGAGATAGCACCATCCTAACCCAGGTCCCCTGCTCTGGCTTTCCTTCACGGTAGGAGGACTCTTAGGCTGTGGCCTTCCCTCACTCCTCTGTTCTGAGTCAGCTTTCTTGGAGATAGCTGTTAAGACAATACTCTGTACACCCAAGAAAGCCAGATGGTGCCCAGGTGGTACCAGGTGTCCTCATAGCTTTACCTGTCAACTTGAACAACTTACAGTCACCTGAAAGGAAACCCGGAATTCAGGAATTCCCCAGATCAAAGCAGTCTGTGCACATGTCTGTGAGGGATTGTCTTGATTATTAGTTGATACATGGTGGCACCATTCCCTGGGCAGATGGTCCTAGGCTGTATAGAAAAACTAAGCATGAGCCAGCAAGTAGCATCCCTCCATGTCATGCTTGTGTGCCAACCATGGCTTCCATCAATATAACGGATTGTGACCTAAGGTGTAAGATGAACACCACCGCCAGCCTGCATCCAAGTAGCTCTTGGTCAGAACGTTTTATCACCACAATAGACAGAAAATGAGAACACCAGGCACCAGGCTGAAGCCCCAAACAGACATTTCCCCAGAGAAAGCAACCTTGCTGTGCACTGCTGAGAAAAGCCTCACCAATCCTGTTATTTCAAGTTCCACAAGGAGAAAGGAACAGTTTATCTCAACAATCATTGGCATCTCCTTAGAAAAATGAAGCTTCTAAAGATTTTACAATGATGCTACTTTTGTAAATATCAAATTCCTAATGAGCAAGTAGGGTGGGGGTAGGGGAAGGAGAGGGTGCGACCAGCTTTTCTCGGGCACTTTCTTTTTACTTTTGAGAGGGTCTCTGTAGTCCAAGATGGCCTCAAACTCTCAACCCTGTTTATCACAACCTCAAAAGGGATTATAGGCGAGGTGACATCAGATGGTAGTGCACTGGTGGCCAGGCCGACTTAATCTTCCTTATTTATTTATTATTTTATACTTTTATTTTGAAGTGACTGTTGGCTGGCATGAAGTTGCAGGATGGTACTCGGAGATCTCAGGACCCGGTTACCCACCGGGCTCCACGGTACAGTGTGAAACCAGGAGCTTTACCTTGGTACAAACTGTGCTTCCGGTCAGTGTTGGGTTACAGGGGACATTGAGTCATCCTCACTGCAAGCAGGATGAGGAGTAGTCCATCCTGATGACCTTCCTCTTCCAGCTCCTCATCCCCACATCAGGGCCAACACTTGTCTGCCCTCCACCTCTTCAATTTTGTCGTTCTGAAAATATTGATAGGCCATAGACCAATTGCCTGTGATGTTTATTGACATGTGTGGCCCTGAGCTGACTCTTGCTTTGTTTGACTTTTGTTCTTGTTCCTTTGTCTCTGTTTCAATGTAGACTTGACTGTTAGAATGTTATTTTGACTTTCACAGTATTTTGAGTGTACCTCTTTGTCACACACACACACACACACACACACACACACACACACTTATTGTCATCTACTGGTTCTTACCAGTTACTGGTAACTGTGCCAGTTTGAATGCAGTGTAACAGCCTTGTTTTCTTTTTCAGTTCTTCACTCTTTCTTGTTTATAATAAAATCACCTTCGACGTTTCTCCTGTGTATACCTAGAACACCGTTAAAGACATTATAATCTTTGCCTTAAATAAGAACAATGGAGAAAACCCAGGAAAGAAGCCTTCTGCGGGCATCTTATTTACCCCTCCTGCTCGCTGTGCTTTCCACACAGCGAAAGGTTCCAGTTTGCCTTTTCCAGTATCTCTTTTAGCTCTTCAAGGTTCTATCCGATGGCCACTGTGAGCTCCGTTTTCTTCACGTGGCAGGAGAGGAAAGGTGTAGAGCTATTAGATTAGCATAAGAAAGGAGCCTCTTGACAAGAAGGATCCAGACTCCTCTCACCAGGGCTTCTGCAATAAGCAGAGCCTGGGCAAGAGAAGCCTGTGTTGTAGCAGCCAGAGAGAAGGTGCAAATGACCCAGGGACTCAGGAGACTGGGGCCCAGCAGTGTTGAGCATAGCTTTTCCTCACTTGACTAACTTTGACTAACATTCTCAAAGTGTCTCTCCTTTCCTAATTAACTGTCTCTATTCATAACCATTTCTATTACTAGCCACATATCTCTACTACTAGTTGATTTTATTTTATTATTAAAGTTTTAAAAAATATATTTTATGTGTATGAGTGTTCGCTTGAATGTATGTATGTATACTGCTTGTGTGTGTGTGCCACAGGAGTGCAGAAAAGGGCTTTGGATCCCCTGGAACTGGAGCCATGCATGGTTGTGAGCCATGACATGGATGAGGGGAACTGAATCTAGATCCTCTGAAAGAGCAGCCAGTGCTCTAACCACTGGGGAACCTCTCCAGCTTTCTGTTACAATTTCATTTTAATTTTTCCCCCTATTTACCTGAGATACTATTTCTCCTTCCAGGTCTTCAGGCCCTGCTGTGTCTTGATTTGAACTGTTTTGAGCTGTTTGGGCTTGGCTCAGACTCTTGAGTCTGTAAGCAGGTGTCTTTTGTTACATTCTTATTTCTTGTGAAGATTTCTGCACCCAGCCTACCCACCTTCACTCTTCTGCCTCAATAACAATGGGAAAGATAGATCTTTTCCTTGAGTTGAGCAAGTCCTCGGAGCTGCTGGGACGTCTTCCTGTGGATTTCTCTCCAGTGTTTGGACTGGATGACCCTGGTAGTTCTAGCCCAGTCTTCCTTTGACCACCACATTCTGGTTTTGAGCTCACCCACTGTACTGACTGGTTTTGTGTCAACTTGACACAAGCTGGAGTTATCACAGAGAAATGAGCTTCAGTTGAGGAAATGCCTCCATGAGATCCAGCTATAAGGCATTTTCTCAATTAGTGATCAAGGGGGGAGGGCCGCTTGTGAGTGGTACTATCTGTGGGCTGGTAGTCTTGGGTTCTATAAGAAAGCCAGCTGAGCAAGCAAGCCAGTAAGCAGTGTCCCTCCATGGCCTCTGCATCAGCTCCTGCTCCTTGACCTGCTTGAGTTCCAGTCCTGACTTCCTTTTGTGATAAACAGCAGCATGGAAGTGTAAGCTCAATAAACCCTTTCCTCCCCAACTTGCATCTTGGTCATGATGTTTGTGCAGGAATAGAAACCCTGACTAAGACACCCACTGAGTCTTTTCCAGTTGTAAAATCACTTGTAGCTCATTATCCATCCTATTTCTGGATGGGGATTTTCTTTTTGAATAGGTGTGTTTATAATGGCTCATTGAACATTTTTATGAACAAAATCACAGGATAGCCTATGGGTTAAATATCATCTGAGGGGTTAGGTTCACCGCAACACCCTCAAATTATCAAAATGTGCCAATGCGTTTTTCTTTTGATGCAGGGAGACATATCCAGTCACTATGAGCAAGCATTTCCCTGCCACTGTTGAGTCTGCCCAGTCTGTGCTGTGTACCATCGACACTGCTTTCCAAACTTTATTTTAAACTGCTCATACTCAGATCAATTGCCCGTTTATAGGTCATTTACTTATTTAAAAAATGTAAATTATTTTTATTTGTCTTATGTGAGTGTGGGTGGGGGAGTAACATGTACCATGGTGCACGTGTGGGTGTCAGAGAACAGCTTGCAGGAGCTGGCTCTCTTATTCCAGTCTCTTATGTGGGACCTGGGTATTGAAGTCAGGTTGCAAGCCTAATGAGAGGCACCTTTACCTGGTGAGCCATCTCACTGGCCCTTACATTCTTTGATATACGGCAGGTAGGCTTCTTAAGTATTCTGCGTATTAATCCCTGGACAGAGATATTTCAAATGCCTAAAACGGATAAGATTCCAGCTGTGTTGGTTAGTTCACCTTGACACAAACCAGAGTCATCTGTGAAAAGGGAAACTCTATCAGACTTGTGGAAAGCCCTCGGGGCATTTTCTTGATTGCTGATTGATAGAGAAGGGCCCAGCCCATTGTGGGTGGTACCACCCCAGGTAGGTGATCCTGGGTTTTATAGGAAATCAAGCTGAGATTCCTGCTCACATTTACATAGCCGGGGGATAGGGGGTTGGGGCTGGGGGGATAGTGTCTTAGACACTGGTATCTTTCAGGGAGTTTTTTGTTCAGAGGCCACTAAAGAGGCAGAACCCACCCACAGCTACTTCCCTTCACTCTCACCCATATTGCTCCCAAAGTGGCATCTTCCAGGCCACATCGGTGTGTTCTCTTCTTTGGCCTCGAGTAGAATCACCCACGGAAAGCAAACAAACTAGTAAGCCAGGTTCCTCCACTTCTGCTTGAGTTCCTTCCTCCATCTCCCTCAGTGATGGACTCTAATGGGATGTGTGAGCCAAATAAACCCTCTCCTCCCCAAGGTGCTTTTAGTCATGGTGGTTTCTCACAGCAACAGAAAGCAAACTAGGACACCAGGCCTTGCCAAGGGGCTCTGTATCATACCAGGGCATGGCTGTAGTTTTCAGTCAGTGTCACATCTGACTTTCCATATTGTGTGTGTGTGCAGGGTCAAGTCAGGAGGGAAGACTCCTTCTGGGTCAGCACAGGCCTAGCATGGGTGGTCTTTCTTCAGAGTACCTCAGATTCCCTATTGGCATCTCGCTGTCTAATTTCCGTTCTTACCCATTTTGGTGTTGTCGTGTGGTCTACCACATTGCTTCAGGCCTCTGTGCCATCTGAAGAGTTGCTGCAGCTGGTAGCTTATTCCAAGCACATGGGGGTGGGAGATGAGGGTGTCTGGTAAGATAAAGACAAATCTAGAACTGGTTTGTAGCTCAGTGGGAGGGCAGTTGCCTAGCATGCTGGAGGCCTTGGATGTGGTTCCCAGTGTCTCCTAACCCCAAATAAAAGATTCACAAGTGGGGCAGGAAGACACCAGATAGCACTTGAGTAGCTGCTAGCCTGCTGGTTTTCAGAATTATTCTAGAGCTATAGGTGAGAACAAGGCCAGTTAAGAGACCACAGGGTTCAGAATGGTTACCAAGATCTTGCCATGGCTTCCTTCCTTCCTTCCTTTTTTTTTTTTTTTTTTTTTAAAAAAAGATTTATTTTTATCTTAAGTGCACTGATCTTTTGCCTGCATGCATGTCTATGGAAGGTGTTGGAACTCCTGAAACTGAAGTAATAGATGGTTATGAACCGCCATGTGGGGGCTGGGAATTGAACCCAGGTCCTCTGGAAGACCAACCAGTGCTCTTAATTGTGGAGCCATCTCTCCAGCCCTAATGCTTTTCAATAAATGGTGTGTAAGTCTTTGTTTGCTTCTCAAATTCTGCAAAGTTAGTTATTTTAACAGATACCTTTAAGAACATAGAAGTTGTATATATTCATGGATATACTATGCGTTATCTTTTCTTTTTTTCCTGTGTGTTTGTCTGGGTATATATGGGGTGTGTGTGGGGGGGGTGCAGTACAGGTATGTGTAGGTGTAAGCCCCCATGTACATATGTAGAGGCCACAGGAAGACACTCAGTGTCCTCTTCAATCATTCTCTGATGTATTCCTTTGGGGCAGGGCAGGCTGTCTCACAGAATCTGAAAGATTCTGGTTTGGCTAACCTGAGTGGAACTTCTTGTCTCTGCGGGCTTATAGGCTCCCACAGCCAGGCCAGGCTTTTCTGTAGGTGTTGGGAGTTTGAACTCTGCTCCTTAATTACGTACTGACAGTGTTCTTACTCATGTCTACATATATATAATTTATATATATATATATAAATTATATATATATACATGGCATGCTGTTTAGCTGCATGCAAACATTTATTTCAAACTGCATCATTTCTTTATGACGACTTGTGCATCTGCTCTCAGCCAGCACGGCGGCTGGTGACACTCCAGTATGCTCCATACCTCCCCGAAGCACATCCAAACATGTGGATCTCTTCAGACACATGATCTGCCTCGAGTTCCAGGCAATGCTTAGCCAGCAGCCGCTTTAAAACTGGAACTATTGGTTAGAGCAGACATGAAGTATTGCCCAAAGTGTAGACTTAGAACTGGTCCCAGGAATGTTTACAAGTGGTCTAATAAGTGTGACAAATGTCTCCTCTCTGCTTTCTTCCTGGGACAGTCATAGAGTATGCCAGCACATCTAAGCTCAGGGATGTCCTAGGTATAAAGAAAAATTCAGTTATTTAACTTGGCATTTCCTGGGTTCCACCAACCAACATTCCCTTGGAGAAAGGTAACTAACAGCTTGTCCTTTATTTTTCTGGTATGATCCTGAAGTCGTATAAAGTATGGTGGTCCCTCCACACCAGGGTGCTCAGGACATCAGTGCTGGACCCTTAGGAAAATGAGGACCTTAACCACCCGGGTGTCTAATCCTTGCTACTCCAGGTCTCCTGTGTCCCAGTACAAGCGGGGTAATAAAGCCAAGGTTGCACCTCACAGGACTGTTGTGGGTGCTCCCCGAGACTGGAGCCCCAACCACAGAGGGACCCGTGGCGCTGGCCATATACGTGGCAGAGGAGGGTCTTGTTGACCATCAGGAGGAGGAGAGGCCCTTGGCCTGAGGGTGTTAGATGCCCCAGTATAGGGGAATGCCAGGGAGGGAAGATGGAAGTGGGTGGGTGGGTGGGGGAGCACCCTTATAGAGGCAGGGGAGGGGGGATGGGATAGGGGGTTTCTGAAGGGGAGACCTGGAAAGGGGAAAACATTTGAAATGTAAATAAAATGTCCAATTGTTTTTAAAAAAAGGGAAAAAAAGTGAAAACAATTTAATTTGGCCTGAGGCCATCTCTTAATGGCCGTGTTGCATTCATTACCATTAAATTATTATCACTATGTCGTGTTGATCTATTATTCTAACTTTTTTTTTTTTTAATAAACAGCCAAGAGGGAAGTTTAGTACTGCATGCCTGCAGAATGCAGGCCTACTTCCTGTGTCTGCCTTGCTCCTGCTGTTAGGGCTTCTCCTCTCTGTCACAGCATTCCAAGTTGATTGATATCTGTGGATCTGGCTGGGGCTTGGGGTCACAGCAAAGTTCTTGAAGTGAGAATTCGAAGAATGGAAAAATCAGTAGGGAGAGGCTTTCTCTGGGAAAGACAGCTAGGACCAAGGGACAAGGGAAGGACAAATATCCTTCAGTGGCTATCCACTGAAAAGGGACAGCATGAGCGCTTCAGGACCACCAAGGGGAGAGTCTGCCTAGAAAGTCTCACATGGGTGCTACTGCATGCTCCAGAATTAAGCTTCTCCCTGGAGGGAAATGCTGGCTTCCCACCTCTGCCTTCCGGGAAGGGAAATGGCAGGTTTGGAGCACCAGTGCTATGCTATGCTTCCAACACCTCCGCCCTGAGAATAGAGAGTAGGACTCTTCTCTTTAAAGCTGCCTTGTGCAGTGGGTAATCTGCTTGTTACCACTTTAGACTCAGGCTCAGGGCAGCTCTACTTTTCCTCCTGGACCTACCCTCTGGAAGAACGAGGGGCAGAGGAACATGGAGGAGCCAAAGTGACATTCATCCCCAAATAGAAAAAGTGCATCCCTGACCCCCAGGGAGTGAGAACAGAGACCCCAAGGGCCAGGTGTACACTAGGCTGCGTAGAGATCCCCAGTGTAGGAGATCTCAGAGTGAAAGACACTCTACGTGTCCTGCCAACACTCACTGAGGAATGAAAACCCCTCTTCAGTAGCTCCACGTTGATCTACAGCAGGTAATGAATTAAGGCTGGCAAAGGGAAGAGAAACTGGCTCGAGTGGGCTTTCTTTGCCTTTTTCCACAGGAAGGGAAAAGCTCCTGCCAGGATTGTTGTACACAAAAGTTCTCTCTTTCTGGCCCCTGCCTACTGTCTGCTGGAACTTCTACTGGTCCATGCTCTGAAAGTCTAGAAATGATGATCCCTAATCCCCATGCCACTAGATAGCTGGCAAAGCTGGGTCTTCTGAGCAGCCCGGAATCTCACAGACAGCTTCAACCATGGCATCCTGTCTGAGCCCAGGCTGGAGCCCAGGAAGAGCTGAGTGGAGGGTAGCATCATGCCCGGGGATACTCACCTTGCTGGGGGAGGGAGGCTCAGGCCTGGTTCACAGTTCTGCAGACACAGGTAGAGCAGGCTGCATTTACAGTGCGAAGTTCTGACTGGAGGGGAAGAGCCAAGAGATCGGTGTCCTTGTCTGAGACTGCAGCCCAGTCCAGGATTCTCTGGGTTTGGAGCGGAGCCCAGTCTCCATGCATCCCCCACTTTTACAGGCCCTGGTCTCAGTAGTTGCACGGAGTGGCTCTGTCTGGGTCACACACCAGCACCCACCCTGTCTTGTTTGTCATTTGGTGCATTTAAAAAAAAAAGACTTCCCAAGAAGTCTGGCTGGCATGGCCGAGTAACTGCCTGTTGGGCAGCTCCTGGAGTGGCTTGGCAGGGGCAGCGGGTGGGGGGAGTCTATGGGTTTCACTCCTTGGGGTGGGCTGGGCTCTGATCATAGCTACCACTTTCAAGCCAGGGTGTCTACCTTTAATTTATTCTGGAAACACTTCCTGCAGCTGACCTGGATACGCCCTGGAAGCCGGAGGTGTGAGCTGACAGGAACACAGGATTCCATTGGGACACTCTTGTGTGGAAGGCTTGGGGCCTACAGTCTCTTTGTGTCCCATGGAAGACACCACAGGCCCATGTGAGGAAGGGGTCATCCAGCTGGGACAAACCATCTCGTCCCTTCTTTCCTCAAACATGATGCTAGGGAGGACAAAGCCCTGGGCTTTCCAAACGTTCCATCTCTGCAGCAAAAGACAGAAACTGGCTTGATTTAATGAGCTCCGTTGGGGTTGCTGTGAGCTGCTTACCTCTGAGTTTGGCTTGTACAATGTGAGAGGCCAGAACTGTACTCCCACCTGCCGCCTCCTACGGAACCTGCCAGGGACCTTACAGCACCAGCCTGAACACCCAGACCTCAGCTGGTATCACTCCTTATAAGCATCACACACTGAATCCAAGTGCCAAATTAAATTAGACTCAAAATAGTCACACAACACCTGGGGCTCTGCTGATGGTCACCGGTGACAGTAAGTAGCTGGTTTTCTGTGGCCAGGTCTTCTTTTTCAGAAGCTCCCTCGTTTGGACCACCTGCTGCTTGTTTCTTGTGCTACGGGATAGGCCACTTTCTCTTTTAAGGTTGCTCTTGGCTGACTGATAGCAGCACTGAGCTGCCCTCCCCGCCTCACAGGTGCCTGTCTCTTTGCCACCAACACTGCAGCTGGTTTTTATTTCTCTTTCTCGTTGTGTCCTCTGTGGTAGCTGGGCCTAATTCTGTTCTTCCTCCCCAACCACACAGCACTCAGGTATTAATTCTAATCAATAATGAAAAGTACTCCTTAGCTGGCAGAGGCCACCCTACCACGATCAGCCATGGCTAGATCACGGCGAGCAGGATTATAAGAGTATATATGTTTGAGTTTTTAACAAACATGGCTGAAGTATTGTCTGAGAGTCAGGCAGTGTGTTGGGTATTGGAAAGACAGAGCTTGCCATGGCCTCTAGGCAGGCAGCATAGTTGTTCAGCACAGGAGGAGATGGTCCTTTTTCACACATGGGGTTATCCATTTATTCAAGGCACTGATGGCTTTCATATGCAGAGACTATGTAAGGACACAAACCTGGACAGCATGAGAAAAACCAGTGAATGCTCACTGGTGCCACATAGCAAAGCAGATGGACAGTGTGCAGTGGGAGTGTCCAGGCGATTGGCCAACAGTGGGCAGCATCAGTCAAGTTCCGGGAGATGTGCTGGATGTGAGTTTCCAAGATGGCTCCAGAGTGTCTTCTATTCCCACCAAGTTAGACTAACTCACCACCTTGGAATTTGGGATGGGCCTAATAGGATTCTTTTTTTTTTTTCTTTTTTTCAAGATAACCTTTTATTGATTCTTTAAGAATTTCACATCATGTACCCTGACCGCCCTCATTTCCCAGTCCCTCCATGTCTGTCCTCCTCCTTTGTGCCCACCCCCAAAAGTCCATTTTGTGTTATCTATATACTCACTGGAGCACGGTCAAATGCTCAGTGGTCTGCCTTTACAGATAACTGAGTCCTTCCCCGCCCACACTCTACCCCACCAGGAGACACCAGTTGTGGAGAGCTACACTTCACCACCCTTATCACACTTTTAAGAGCTCTCTTCAATGTCTTCCTGTTTAGCTTGCTACTTTTTTTTGGATGGGGGTGGGGTAGGGGTTGTCACAGAAGCCTTCTATGTCCCTCTTTCTCAAGTATGCGTTCGCAATCATCTGCAGTCATCAATCTCACTGCAAAAGCAGTTTCCTTGCTCATACTGTCAGCTGGTGCATGGTTTATGGGCTTCCACATGGTTTCTGGCAATGGCACAGACCACAATCGGGGCCCCCCAGATGCAGCTGGCCCATGGACCCAGACAAGGCCTTCAGAGGCAGTCCAGACCATGGATATCACCATGCCCTTGGGGGGAGTACAGGCTACTCACATAATGGACTCCAGTGGCAACATGGCCCAAGGACATTAATATGGTTTCAGGTGGCAGCCTACACCACAGATATCACGTGGCCCTAGGTGGTAACACTGGCCACGGGACATTGACACAGACCCCAGCTGTGGTAGGGCCATCGGCCATTGCTAGCTAGCATCAGCCCAGTTAGTACCATTCTTGGCTGATAAAATGGAGCAAAACCATTGCTCTGGAACTTCAAGGGTTTGTAGAAGACCCCTTACAGCTTTTGCTTCCTGTTTCCTGGAACCAGGACAGGTGACATATTAGGTGCTTCCGTTGGCAGTTCCCAGCTGAGACAGACCTTCTGGCCATCCCAGCTGACAACAGTAAATTATCTTGAACCCCCTAAGACTAATCCATCTTTCTGTGATTTGAACCGAGTGGCTTCTGTTGATTAGAGAACAGGTGCACCCTGCCCAAACCTCTGGCCTATAAAATAAAAGTACCTAGCAGTTGCTGCTGTGTATGTAACATATTCCTGTTATGTGTTAATGCAGGCAAGAAACATATAAAGTCTTTGTTGTGTGTATAATTAAACCATTATTTTTCTACAAGAGCAGAAAACTGTATACACAATGCACTTTTTAACAATCTCAAATCTGAGCTGCTTGGGGCTGCATGTGTTGGCATTGTGTCTACATTGTGTGTTTGAAACCAAGGCTGCAGTGAGGTCATGTGACAACACAGGTAAGCTGGGCCATTTCACATTCAGACATCTTATTCCATGACCCAACATTTTACAGCTCCCACAGTCAGCTTACGAGCTTGGTGGGTGTGAGCTACATAGAGAGATGCAAAATATACATGTTCTCAGACCTTCCACCTCTTCTGTCCGAGACGTGAGGGAGCTTGCTGCTTCTACTATGGAAGCACAATGTCAGTCCGCAAACTGGGAGTTAAACCAGGGAGCATCTCAATGGTAGACTTAAGCTCATGGTACTTTACCTTGGTAGCTATATTCCTCAGCTTTTATCATCACGACTGAAATATAAACAGCGTAAAGCAGGAAGCTCTTGTCTTTGCCATGGTTTCAGAAGAGTCAGTCCGTAGAGGCACGAGGATAGAGCAGCCTTCTGCATGGAGGGCTCTGGGCCAGCAGAAATGCCTCTCACAGGCGCGTGTATATCGGGCACTTGGCACCTGGATGGTGGTGCTGTTTAGGGAGATTAGAGGTCTTTTAGGGTGGAAGTCTTGCAGGAGGAAGTTGGGGTGAGCTTTGAGGGCTTATAGCCTCACCCCACTTCCTGTTCTGTCTCTGTGTACAGTTGAGATGTGATCTCTCAGCTTCCTGATCTGGGCAGCTGCACCACGACTTCCCTGGACTCTCCCTCTGGAAACCTGAGCCAAAACTAACTCTTCTGTAAGTCATTGGTGGTCGTGTGTTTTACCACAGGGACAAAAAAGAGCACAGCAACTCACTAGCTACATTTCAGGAATACTGTACCATGCCCATGATCTTTCAGATAAGACTCAGAAACACCGGTTCAATCTGTTCAGTGTGGGAAGTAAACACAAATTCCTGGTTGAGAAACTAGAAGCAGCCCAGGTTTGCCCCACCCCCAGCTCAGGTTCTTTACATACACGGAGTCACTTCCTGGTATGTGGTGAAGAAGATAACACGCAGGAGAAGCTAACCCACAGGTGTTTAAGTTGAGTGCCCTTCCCCTCAGTGAAGCTCTTGATTTTGTTTCCTCTCCGGGCCCCTCACCTAAGAGCCTTGGCTTTGAAGTCCACCTGGCAGAGTGCTGTCTGAACCTCCTTTCTTTCCCCTGAAGTTCAAAAGTGGGCTGTTGTTTCTGCTAGCTGTCACCTCAGTGTGTGTCAGGGGCCCCAGCACCTGACTGGGCTTCATAAATGTTCCTAAAATCTGACTAAACAGAGACTGGCTGTGGTGAGGGGCATACATAGCCAAGCTCCTGGGCATACGTGGAGCACAGCCTGGCAGACCCAGTAGTAACTCCCACATCAGCAAAGCAAACTACTGCCCAGGGAATTCCAGGCACCACTAAAGCTCTGTTCCCCCTCTCTCATTGGAAACCAAAGCAAGAAAAAGATTAGGGATTGATTAGCACATGATATAAATATTGCTTTTGTTCGTGTGTTTTTCAAGTATGTTTTATATGTGTGAATGTGGTGCATTTATGCTTTGGATGTTCTCTATTACTCCCTGCCTTCCAGACAGGGTCTCTCACTGAAGTTGGATCCAGGCTGGCAAGTGCTGGGGTTTCAGGAACATGGACACACCCAGTTTTTTATGTGGATGTGGAATTTGAACTCAGGTCTTTGTGCTTGCAATCAAGTGTCTTACTCATGTATATTTTTAAACAGCCAATGACAGTGTCTTGTAGCTTGAAGGTGATTTCTCCCTGTCCCTGCATTTTTTTTTTGCCTAGCCCCATTTGTGCTTCCGAGCTGGCCTAACACTTCTAGGACTGTAACCCACTCCGCCTTAAGAAGACACCTGTATGAAACCCTGTGGTTCCCATGTTCCTTTGGCCTTATGATGAGGTCACTGTCTGCTGCTATTATTTAACTTATGCATAGGCAGATACTAACTGGGAGTGAATTGTGTTCTGAGGTGTAAGTGTTCCATTGAAATCAGAACAGTTCCCACAGACGGTGTGTCACTGAAGGAGGGCGTGCCCCTGGCCAACTCAGAAGATCTATTAACACAACAACGTGGCAGAACTGGGCCATGGTGGAGTTCTGGGGGCTCAAGGAGCCCAGAAGCTGAAAGAGCTGGTTCTCCCTTCTCCTGTCTCACTCCTGCCGAGGACAACAGGTATCTTCCCTCTAGCTGCTAGATACTTCTCTGAGCCTCCTCGCTCCCCCCCAGGCTTCTCATTCTCCTGGAGGAGATTGCCCAGGTGAAAAGGAGAATGAATTCGATACATGTGTCCCAGAAGGAATATAGCAAATCATTTGTGGCCAAGGCATCTGGGCTGAGATCCATTATGGTGGTGATCACCTAGGACCAGGGCTTAACATCGGCTTCACCGGCAGTGATGACGCATGGCTGCCCAGTGAGTTCAGCGTGGCACCAGGCAAGGCTCAGCTCCTAACTCTTCAGCTGCCCCCGGCATGGTTCTTGCCTGGCAGTCTCAGCAATGCCCAGGGTCACTTTCCACACATTGAGATTGCTTCTTTTCTATCCTCACTTGTGTGGCCATGTAGACCTGCATGTTATTTTAAATACCCATTTCTGTTTTTCAGTTGTCTGTTAAATTTGAAAAGCATAAAAGCATGGTCCACCTCTGTGACTCTTCACTGGACAGTTTTTACTCTCGTTGCTTTCCTGCCTCCAGTTGTCAACAATTGAGTTTTAATCTCTCTAGTTCTGAGTTTCTGTTCGATTGTTTGCTCTGGGATGAAGCTCGCTGTCTTTTTGTTTTCTTGTGCTCTTGATCACGGTTTTTGAAGGTCCCATGTCAGTTCTAAGGTCTGGACCCTCTGTCTCTTTCTAACTTATCTTTCCAACCTCTTCTGCTTCTATTTTGTCTTTGTATGTCTGGCAGGTTTAAAAGTAAGTGTCAGACATTGTGTATAAACAGTCCCGGGAGCCTGGATGAGGTCATCTTCCTTTTAGAGGACGATTAAAGTTTTGGTTTTTCTTTCTTTCTATCTTTCTTTCTTTCTTTCTTTTTTTTCTGGAAGACTGGTGAAGTATTTGGTAATAATCTGATCTGGTTAAGGACTACTTATTTGCTGTGATATTTAACTTCCATCACCATCTTGACTGGATTAAGAATCCTTTTAGGAGACATTTCTGGATGTGTCTTCAAGGGCATTTTGTGAGAGGATAAACTGAGGAAGATAGAAGACAGATCCAGCCTAAACAGAGGAGGTACCATTTCATAGTGTGGAGGTAAGGAGAGAGAGAGAGAGAGAGAGAGAGAGAGAGAGAGAGAGAGAGAGAGAGAAAGCACCAGAAGCACCAGTCAAGTGTTGGCTTTCCTCTTTCTCTGATATCTGGTCTGTCAAGATGTGAACAAGCAAATCAGGAGTAGTGGAGTGGACTTTTAACCTCAGCAAACACTTGGGAGGCAGAGAGAGATGGATCTCTGTGAGTCTGAGGCCAGCCTGGTCTACAGAGTTGAGTTCCAGGACAGCCAGGGCTACACAGTGAGATCCTGTCTTGAACAAACAGGACAAGAATAATGACAAAAAGCTGTGAGTAAGCAACCTCATGCTCCAACCGACCGGACTGTGCCTTCCCCTTGCAGACTAGATCAGTAAACCCCAATCAATCCTTTCTCTTGCCAGTTGCTCTTATCAAGTATGTAACTGCCAGTGAGGAAATTAACCACCACAGTTACCTGAGATTTTCTCCCTTCTGAAGCCTCATCGGGGAGCTTGAGTGTTTATTTGTGCCCTTGTTTCACGGCACACCCTGAACTTCCATTTTGTTTTTCTAGAACTCTAAGACTATGGAAATGAATGATTAGCTTTTAATCCCTCAGTGGGTGATTTCTGCCTGGCTTCTGTGACAGTTAATTTTGTGACTGGATAGGGATGCCTAGAGAGACAAAGCTTTCCTTCTGGCTCTGTATGGAGTGTTTCTGAGATTAGCATGTGAATGGATATACCAGTAAAGAAGGTCGCCGTGCCAAAGTTGCTGGGTACCGTGCAGCTCACCATAGAAGGCCAGAGGAGAACAAAGGGCCCAGGCACACTGAATGAAGTCTGCTTGAGCCACTCACCCACCTGCCTCTGCCTCAGTGCGCTCGGCTCTCAAGCCTTCAGAGCAGCACCAGGGCTTATATCCCATGTCCACCGTCATCCCCAACATTCACCCAAACAGCTCTTAGCCCAGTAGACTCAGACTGAGCCTCACTACCACTTCCCTGGATCTCTGGCTTGCCAAAGCAGAGGGTGGGACTTGTGGCTTTCCATGTTGGTTTTACTTCTGTAGAAGCCAGATTAAAACAGTTCTTTGAGCCCTAGGTTTGATGCTGCTGTGAGTCACAACCTACATTCCCAGGAGTGAAGGACCCACGACCTTAGTTGTGTGGGCTGCCACTTGGAAGCTCTCTTTGGGGATTTCCTTCACTTTCCTGTTGTCAGGGCAGCTGCAGCTCTCTTTCTGTTTGGCATCTAACATCTGGTACTGACTCTGGAGAATTCTAAAGGATTTCTCCTGCTCCAGAACTCTCTCCAGGGGCAGCAGGGCTGGCCTATAATGAATGCCATTTCCTTCCTCTCCCTTCCATAGAGGTTGATTCCATAAGTACTTTCCAAGTTCATGGTGCTTACTAAATCCTGCTGTCAAGGAGCTTCATCTGTGAACTCAGCAGTGGTGTGTGTGTGTGTGTGTGTGTGCGTGTGTGTGTGTGTGTTGTATATGTGTGCATGGCATACATGTGTTCGGTATGTATATGTGTGCAGTATATGTATATGTGGTGTGTAGATGGCATAGTAGCATGGTATGGGTGTGAGTGATGTGTGTGTGCACCCACTGTGTGTTATGTGTTAGTGGTTGGTGTATGTGTGTGTGTGTGTGTGTGTGTGTGTGTGTGTGTGTGTGTTAGTATTTCTATTGCTGCAATGAAACACCAGAATTGAAAATCAAGTTGGGGAGGAAAGAATTTACTTGGTTTATACTTCTATACACTTCCATAGCACTATTCATCACTGAAGGAAGTCAGGACATGAATTCAAACAGGGCTAGATCCTGAACACAGGAGCTGATGCAGAAGCCATGGAGGGATGCTGCTTACTGGCTTGCTCCTCATGGCTTGCTCAGCCTGCTCTCTTATAGAGCTAAGGACCACCAGCCCAGGGATGGCAGCACAGTGGTCTGGGCCTTCCCCATCAATCACTAATTAAGAAAATGTCCTGCAGCTGAATTTTAATGGAAGCATTTTCTCAATTGAGGCTCCCTCCTTTCAGATAACTCTAGCTTGTGTCAAGTTGACAGAAAGCTGGTCAGTACACTGTATGTGCATGGTGTGTGTGTGTGTGTGTTGAACTGTGTGTGGACATGGGGTGTATATGATGTGCATGTGTATTATACTTGTGGGTATGGTGTGGTGGGATCTGTACCTTGAACATTAGGCATCTGTCAATGCATTTCTCGTGTCTTGTGGATTTTGTCCTCTGTGGGGCTTTGGTTTCTTTCCAGGGCCTTCCAACAGTTAGCCTTTGTGTTTAATCCAGTGTTATAGTTGTTCTCGGTGGGGAATTAATCTGATATCATCCGCTCGATCATAGCTGGAAACAGATCATGCTGACTGTTTTAATTCTCAGAAGCCAGAAGGAGCAATGCCGGAAACTGTTGCTGGGAACTTAATTCTGTTCAACAAAGGACCGTTGATGGCAGATGCAGAGCTGCAATGTGAGGAGAAGCTGCCTGCTTGTCTCACTCGGAAGAGATGTACTGAACGTCCCAGATGTGTACCCTGACCTTCAGATATGCAGACTCCAAAGCTCCCATGGAAAAACACAGGCTCCCAGGGCATGCAAAGAAACTCTGGCCTGGGAGGAGAAACCCTGAGAGACTTTAAGAGAGTAAATGAAATTCTGGTGCTATTGTGATGAAGCCAGCAAAGAAAGAATGAGAACCAAATTGAAAATCTCAGTAAGACTGCCACATCACCATGCCTGTGGAGCAGGGGAGCGAGCAGTCAATGAAGATAGAATCTGGTTGACATATTGATCAAGAGCAACAGGAAGGGGAGGGTTTAAAGAGACAGTTACTGATGGGCTGAGTGACAACTAACAGGATGAGGCTTAATGGGAATGATGAATACGAAAGTAGATGTGTGTGTGTGTGTATGTGCACTTATGCATGTGTGCATGCGTGTGTGCTTGTATGTATGTGTACATGTGTGTGCATGTGAGTGCATGTGTGTGTACATGTGCATGTGCACTTGTGCATATGTGCATGTGTGTATGCTTGTATGTATGTGCATATGTGTGTGCATGTGTGTGTATGTGTATGTGC
>JADRCH010000279.1:425616-445616 GCA_019843965.1 Rhynchomys soricoides
TGTATGTATGTGCATATGTGTGTGCATGTGTGTGTATGTGTATGTGCATGTGTGTGTGTGTGGTGTGTATGTGAGTGAGTATGTATGTGCATATGCACTTATGCATGTGTGTGTGCATATGCGTACATATGTGTATGGTGGGTATGTGAGTGTGTGTATGTCTGTGTGTGCATGTGTGGTATACATGTTGTGTGTGCTTGCATGTGTGTGCGCATGTGTGTGTGGTGTGTGTATGTGAGTACATGTGTGTATGTCTGTGTGTGCATATATATGTGTTTCTATGTGTACAGGCATGTGTGTGCAGTGTGTATTTGGGTGCGCGCGCGCGCGCGTGTGTGTGTGTGTGTGTGTGTGTGTGTGTGTGTGTGTGTTTGTAGGCCACAGATGGATGTTAGGTATCTTCCTTAGTTGCTCTTCACTTTCTTTTTTTTTTATTTTTATTTTTGGATATTTACTTTATATACATTTCAAATGTTTTCCCCTTTGGAAACCCCCTATTCCATTTCTCTTTCCCATGCCTCTATGAGGGTGCTCCCCCACCCACCTACCCACTCCAGGTCTTCCCTCCCTAGCATTCCCTTACACTGGGGCATCTAATACCCTTAGGCCCAAGGACCTCTCATCCCACTGATGGCCAACAAGGCCCTCCTCTGCCACATATGTGGCCAGCACCATGGATCCCTTCATGTGTATTCTTTGGTTGGTGATTCAGTCTCCAGGAGCTCCCTCCATGGGGCTGCAAACCCCCTCAGCTCCTTCAGTGCCTTCTCCAACTCCTTCATCCGGGACCCCATGCTCAGTCCAATGGTTGGTGGGGAGCATCTGCCTCTGTATTTGTCAGGCTCTGCCTGAGCATCTCAGGAGACAGCTTATCATGCTTCCATCAGCAAGCACTTCCCAGCATCCACAATAACATCCATGTTTGATGGCTGTATATGGGATGTATCCCTAGGTGGGGCAGTCTCTGGATGGCCTTTCCTTGAGTCTCTGCTCCACACTTTGTCTCAATATTTCCCCCTGTGAGTATTTTGTTCACCCTTCTAAGAAACACTGAAACATCCACATTTTGGTCTTCTTTCTTCTTAGGCTTCATATGGTCTGCTTCACCTTCTTTTTTAAGACAAGAATCTTTCACTGAACCTAGAGCTTGGTGATTTGTTGAGACTAGCTGGCCAGCAAGCCCCAGAGATCTGCTTGTCTCTGCCTTCCTAGCACTGGGATTGCAGGTGCAAGCCATCATGCCCAGATTTATTTTTACAGGGGTGCTGGGGATCGAACTCAGGTCCTGGTGCTTGCACGAGCATTCACTTTTACCAACTGAACCATCTCCTTGGTCTTTATTTACTCGGGTTTTAAGGACTCTACTTCCAGGGTAAGGAGAAAAGAAAATCCGTCTCAGTTAGTAGTCAGGAGAAAAGCACCACAAAAATAACTAACATACTTGCTTAGCTTACTTATCCATGGCAGGCATTGGCAGCGTGAGCTTGATACCTAGTACACAGTTTTAAGTTACAAGTATGAGGCTTCAAGTTAGAACATGTTACAATCTCTTAATGACTCTGCCATGTGGTGTCACTAAGAGCCACTTAGGAGCTAATTAAGTCATGTAGACTCTGACCTCCTTAATGGGATTTAGTGCCCTTATAAAAGGGGTTGTCTCTTCTGTCCCCTTGTGAGGACTCCTTTAGAGGGCTCATCTATGGTGTAGACATAGCATTCACCAGAGGACAAAGCTGAGACACCTTTAGGAGTTCCCCAGCCTTCAAAACTTCAGGAAACAAATTTACGTTGGATAAGAAGCTCCCGGTCCAAGTGGATTAAGATAGACCTGAAGTCCCCCAATCAGAAGGAGACATTAACTACTGGGGTATTCAGAGGAGGCAAGCGGGATGGGATTGAACCCACGAGGGATTCATGAAGAAATGGAAGAAGTGGCAGCTGTGTCGCAGTCAGGCACGCATCTGGCTATTGAATGAATAGGCCTTTGGATCTTTCCCTTCACGATAGAAGGGAGATGGATGAAGATTGCCAAATAATGAAGGGATTTAACTTCATTTCATTCATTTATTGGTTCTGGGGATGGAACCCAGGTTTTTGCTCATAGCGGTAGTGCAGTCTGCCACTGCACAACAGTCACTGCCTCCCCCACAACAGCATCTTAAACAACCGGAACTGGCTGCCTCTAAGACTGCTTGTTCAGGAAAGGTGGGTCCTGAGAGTCATCTAGTTGATGGTAGAAAAGGCAAGGGGACCTCTTTGCTGGTCCCTAGGGGACAGCTTTGCTGGTTTCTAAGGGACATCTTTGCTAGTCCCCACCCTTGCTCTCATTTATGAAATTTGAGCCAATATTGTTTGGAGATTTTACATAAATTAAGATTTCTGACCTGATTGAACAACCAAAAGATCTGCGAGTATTTGACATTCTCTGTGTCTCTGTCTCTGTCTCTGCCTCTGTCTCTCTCTCTCTGTCTGTGTGTGTGTCTGTGTGTGTGTGTTTGTGTGTGTGTGTGTCTCCCTCTCTCATTATTTCTTATGAGGTTGCTGATTGAAGCCATGTTATTCTAGTTCAGATTTAGCAGTTTGGATTGACCTCTGGCCCCAGAGCTGTCATCTCACTGACTGGCAGTGAGTTGTAGTAAGTGTCAGTGACACGTACTGCTGTAAGGCCTGCTGGTATGGAAAAAAATGAACTCAACCAATTACATTTTCTTTAAGCCTTTGGAACTAAGAACTTCAGGGAGAAGCAACCCATTTTCAAGGGTTTTGATGATCAAGAAATGGTGGAGGAATCGTGTCAGGCCAAGGGCAGGCTGAACTGCTGAAGCTTCTGAAAGGGGTGTGTGTGTGTGTGTGTGTGTGTGTGTGTATACAGGTGCATGTACAAGGTGCATGTAAAGGCCGGAAGTGTCTTCCTCAGCTGCTGTCCAGCTTGTCTTTCGAGGTAGGGTTTCTCATTGAAATCTGGAGCTCACCAGTTCCATGAGACCTGGTGAGCCCCCAGGATCCTGTGAGCCCCAGGAGACCCCTGTGTGCCTACTATCCAATGATGGAGTTACACACAAGTGCTGCTGTGCCCAGCTTTTCAGTTCTGAAGTTGAATCCTCATGTTTGACAAGCACCTTACTGACTGAGCTATCTCCTCAGCCCCTCCAAATGAGTTTATTCTTGGAGAGCTTAGAGGGAACGGGCAAGCATAGTGAGACAGAAGGTGGGACCGAGCCAACCTGTTGGCTTTGTGTTTGTTATTTTAGTTTTAGGCTTTATGTATTTTCTTAGCATAAACTCTATCGTTATCCTTTCTTCTTTTAGGCTAACCTTAGTGTTCATTTGTCTTTGAATTCAAGAAAAACTCATCAGGGCTAGCTTAAGCTTTCTGCTACCCTGATAATCTTTGCTTCTGTAAACCGAGGCTGAACTCTCACCTACAGAGCATGAATCATTCAATTGTCAGACAGTAGCAGGGCTCAGTGAGGTGAGAGCCGTTCATGGAATCCATCTTTATGGCTATCTCCTTTTGCTTCTGCAGCAAAGGTGTACCTGACAGCCATGCAAGCTTCTTAAGATCTGGTTTAATCATATTCCCATTGCTCAGCCCTGATCAGATAACTCCCAGGAAAGTGACAAGAACCTACTCACATGCTGCCATCGGACTTGTGAACTTGAGGGGTATTTAACTTGCTGATTAAGTCCTTAGAAACAAGTGCAAAACTGTCCATGGGCTCTGGTGTGTGCTCACCATGAAACTCGAGGTTTATGGTGGCTGTCACGATGAGTGTACCCTGTGACATGGATGCCTCAGCACAAGCTTTTTAGAGGGGTTCCTCTGCAGGCCCCTAAGTAATGCGCACAATGTAACTTATAATAAACTCAATGATGTGTCATCTCAGGCAACAGCTGTTGACATGAGAAGACAAAGAACTCCAGGCCCCTGCTGCCCCAGCGAAGGCAGCTGGGGAGCCACTCGGAAAATGTATTATTGCGGAGAGCTGCCAGCAATGATGTCGACTCCCTGGCACCAGCTGCACAATCTGAAACCTGTCTCTGCTCAGTCACACAGACTGGAGGGGCACAGAGAGACACAACATCTGGGTAACTGGCTGTGCTTTCTAGTTTGCAGCCAAGTATTTTGGCGTCATGGAGTTAAGACTTGATTGGTCTTGGTGTAAATTGCTGGTCCCTGCTACCCGGCTTTTGTAGCTGAAGTTTAGCATGGACATGTGGGTAGGGGGGTCCACACCTGCTGAATCATTTCAGAAGCAATCCGTGCAGGACATTCATTACACATGAGTGGGGTAGTCCAGGCTCCCCCTTCCCACACTTGGGTTCATCGGCTAGAATTTCAAAGATTTCCTTTGTTTGAAAAAGATACCTTAGCAATGTCTAGTAGTAATGACAAAATTTCAAACTGCTATCATAAAAAGTGAGAACAAATCTTACAGTCTCTTCTTACATTTCTCTGTAACTTCATACGGTAAAGTACAATAAAAAATCACTTTTTGCAGTGGACATCTCTACAGGTTTTAACAAATTTATACCATTTAATAAAAATTTGACAAATTTATTACATTGATATGTCTATCTGTCCATTACATCCATGATCATATCTAGAGGAGTTCATTGTCCCCTAAGCTCCAAATTCTCTCATGTTCCCCTTTTGTGATGAGCTGTCTCTACCATTCCTACCTCTGGCAAACTCTCGTCTATTCCTTATGCTTTTGCATTTTCCAGAATATCATACAAATGGAAATATCATACGAGGTGGGGCCTTTTGGCTTTGGGCTTTTTGAAGATTGGCTAGCACTGAACTCAAATCTTTCTGCTTCTGCTTGCTGAGAACTGTAATTTGGACATCAATACACCCAACTTCTTAAATTTTAATCTAATTTGTTTAGCTGTATTTGTGAACATTTTCCTTATTAGCATGTTCAATACAGAGGAAAGAAAACGGGGGGGGGGGGATTCTGAGGATCCCAAGAGACCTGAGAGGGAGCACAGTGCTCTCAGGAAACTCAGCCTCCCCCCCACCCCCAGTAGTGCCTCTTAAAGTAGGGTGTGCACCAATCAGAAAGGTTGACCCATCCGACCTTAGCCCCTGTGCAGCTCTAAAACCATGGGCTGCTTAGCCTTTCACTGTCTTTAACCAGCTTTGGGATCTGACCTGGGGCTGGGTAATTAACATGAGTAATTAGCTGAGCTTCAGTTCTATGGGTAGTCGTGGCTTGGGCAGCACCAGGCTTGTGGAGAAAAGTGCAAATTAACTCTGCTCAGGCAGTACCCTATTACACTCTATCAACAGCACAGCTGGAGCTGCCTTCCATTTGCTTAGTGTTCACTCATTACTGTAATTGCCTTCCCAACAATGGTTATGTCAACCCCAGCCTCCTCCTTGGGGGAACAAGATTTGTTTATATAAGTAAACCTGTGGTGGCTTTGGAGGGGGATTGGCTAGGCTAAAACTTGGGTACTTGGTTTGATTTTAAGTTCCAAAAACCAAGTCCAAGCCATCAAGTTGGTTCATCTGCAAGGTGGTGCTGACTGGAAGATTTGCATTATGTAGCACCCCTGCATTTAGATATGCTTGCCTATGGCTTCTCAGATGCTCACCCATGTCCCAGGATCCCCTTCTGCTTCCTTGTTCTCGAGTCCACGACAGATCTTGCAGATGGTAGCTATGGCTGTTGGAGAGAGAGCCCACACATCCATGTGAGTTATGTAGTGTGTGGGACAAGTGGACTATGCCACAGGACAGAAGAATTGGTGAGGTTGAAATAGGTTCAAGACCCCCGGGAATCTCAGAATTGAGAATAGTAGGCATGGAACCAGCTCCCTGCCAAGTTCCACCTGTCCTGAAACACGTAACCATGACATCCCACTGAGAGGACCATTACAACTGGCATAAAAACCTAGAGTTCTCCATGCTAATGAGGTATCTAGATAGGCCCCAAGTGCTCACCCAATGAGCTTCCCTGCCTGAGCATTCCTTCCTGCAAAAAGTATTTAATCGTTGGTTCTCCCTGAGTAAGACGTATGCATTCACACCCTCCATTAAATACAGCAGTTTGGACAAGCATGAATTTTCTCCTTTATCAAGGAACACTGGGGGTGGAGGGATTGGGGTAGGGGGGATTGAGGGTAGGGGTGGGTTTGTTGTAAAGAGCCTCGCCTGTGCCTAAATCTCTTGGAGAAGGCTTTCTCTCTTCCAGCCTAACTGTACTCTAGGCATTCACTTGGAACCAAACTGGATTTTGACCTGTCCCGGGCTCAGTCATCCCCTTTCTGCTTGGCTCATAAGGGAGGCTGGGGCCTGCAGCCTGTTCTCAATTTCCCATGGCCCCAAGTGGCATCTGTGTACACAGGAGTTTGAGAACCACAGCATGCATCCCAGATCTTGCTGTTTCTCACCCTGAAGAGTTTGGGCTAGGACCCCTATCATGGACTTTGTTCTGCCTCACATGAGTGGCTTGCCAGCGGAACTCTGGCACCCCAGTGGAGAGGTAGACATGCAGCCCAACATAGTGTTTTGTCAAAATTTATTCTCTTATAAATCTGCCTAATCAAGTACAGTAGGCTCTTTCAAATGATTCCTCTTCCGGCCTCTACGTAGGTTGGGATAGCTGCAGCTGGTTAGGAGCTGTGGGAATGGGAAATGATTGCTGAAGCCACAGCCCATCATTCTATAACAGGGGATGGGCCATGTAGTGGTTATTATTATTTTGGGGGTTGCTACACTGCCTTGTTGTCTTTAAGTATCTATTAGGGGTTTTCTCCTCCACTTCAGACCATATTGTTCCCAGATAAAAGACAAAGAAACCTTTAGATTTATAATAGGCTAAAAGCACTAGAGCTGGGCAGATATCAACCCTCTATGCTGTTTTGTCTACTTCCTTATGGTGATCCTGGAGACATCACTTGTCATGTTCTGTCTGGGTCGCTCCTACTCCATCAGGCCAGCCCCCCCATGGTGACTTCTTCCTTCCTCTCATGGTCTTTCTTCTTTCCCCCTTTTTCTCTACCTGGGATCCCCAGCCAGGGAACTGAAAACCCATCTACCTCTGTCTACTGCCCAATCACAAGATTTCACCTTTTATCCACCAATTAACTTGGAGAGCAATGTTCTCACAACAAAAGCTGATGCTTGTGAGAATTCACTCTTCTTGGGGCAACCAGGTCGTGGGGTACAGAATTTAGCATTTGAATACATAGCAGCACCAGAACAAACCAACAGGGCCTCAATTCCAGAGAAGACCTTCAGCCCCCAATCCAGAGTAGAAAGTAGACAGCCCCTATGTGTGCTGCTGTCTCTCCTGGGCTCTTCTGCAACCCTTTAGATCCTTTAAACTCAAGTAGTTATTCCAGGTTAAGTCTTTGAAGCACCAGGTCAAGAGGAGCTTGCTTCAGCTCTGGATGTATGTATGTATGTATGTATGTATAGCTGCATGGAGAGAATGCAGAGGAGCCCAATGCACAGCTCAACCATGAGATGTCTTTTATAGGCTCATGATGTCAAGCTAGTTGGGGGTACTATTTGGGAGATTTGGAATGCCAGCTGGTATGGACCCTTTGGTCTATGTGAGTATTTGCAACCCAAATAAGATGACAAATGGAAGACAGGCCTGGAAATGGGGTAGGGACTAGATGGAGAAGTTAGGTGACGTGGTGGTGGGTTCTTGAGGTGTGTATCCTCTCTGGCCACTCCTCCCCACCTCTGCATCCTGTGTAGCTGTGAGTAGTCTTCCTTTGTCACATGCGTGTGCAGCTCTTAGGTTCTTCCCAAGCTGTCATAGAGTGAACTCGGAGACAGAGAGCCAAACCAAATCTCTTCCTTGAGAGTGCGTCTGTCAGGTATTTGGTCACAGCAACATGAAAACAGAGGCTGCTCTCCTGAGGATCTGTGCAGAGAGAAATAACCTTGCTTTACTGCTTATGTTTACTCATTCATTGCCCTGGTCAGTAGTTCTCAATAAGCAAAGCCTGTCTGTGCTACATTTTCTCGGTTATTGATTGATTGATGGAGGAGGGCCCACTGTGTGGGTGGTGCCACTCCTCAGCAGGAATATAGTCCTGGGTTTTCAGCTCTTGTAACTCTTCCTGGTGCTCACCTTCTGACCACCTCTACCCATTGGCTTTTGTTTATGCTGGTTTCCAGGCACGGAGCACAGTCTCGCTGTCTCTCTCCCACAACTATCCATGGATTAAATCTCATCACATTCTCTGCACAGTCTAGATTCGGTGCAAATCTCCTTTCCTCAAACTCATGATGGGAAATTGTCTTTGGCTTTCCTCCGGGACTTGTTCTCTGAGCTAAGCCCTGTTCCTGTAATACTCCCTGTATCCTGTGAGAGTGGACATTCGTTTTCTGTTTTCCGTGGATGGACCTTTAATTTATTTTACTCTGTTTTCTACCCTTTCTTCTTTGCCAAACAATGGCATCTATGCTAAAGATGGCCACCTGTTAGTTTTTACCTTAATTAGTCTTCCACAGTATTGAAGTCACAGACTGTTTTATGCCTTTTAGCACTGATATCTCTTGGACATTATGATTCCAACTTTCCCTTTCCCTTCTTCACTTTTCATGGTCACCCTATAAAAGTAAAGCACTCTGATCCATGTGACCAGCACCCCTGTCTCTGTCTGTCCACAGCTTCTACCTGGGTCATCTTACCCCACCTCCATGGTTCTACATGCCAATTACAATGCAGCTCTCTGATTACACCTCCATTCAGCTTTCCTGGACTCCATTTTGTTCCTATTTAGGAAAGATTCATTAGATACCTCAAAGTTAGCATGTCCAGAAAATGATCCAATTTCCCCCAGAAATAAGATTATTCTATTTCTGTACTGGCTTGCTTTCTGTTGCTGAGATAAAACACGGAGGAAATAGACTTGGGGAAGAAAGGTTTTATTTGGCTTGTGGGTTACAGCCAATCATTGAAGAAAGTCAAGACAGGAACTCAAGGTAGCAACCTAGAGGCAGGAACCAAAGCAGGGATCATAGAGGAACTGCTTTCCTACAGTTTGTGTACCTGGCTCTCTTACTCAACGCAGGACTATATCCCTGCTAAGGAGTGGCACCACCCACACAGTGGACCTTTCCCATCAATCAGCAATCAAGAAAATGTCACACCAATAGGCTATGCATATTGAGAACCACTGGCCATGGCAACGAATGAATAAACACAATTAGAATTTAATACTCCTAAAGCATGGAGTGATTGTTTTTCATTCTTTTAGTCTTTAGAAAGCTGATAAATGCTTGTTGACTTCAATTTTGCATTGTGAAAATAATAAAATATCAGTGAAGATTATCAGGCTGTGGAGAGGCTCAGTGATCAAACCACTTGGTGTGTAAAGATGAGGACCAGAGTTTGTTAGCACCCACATCAAGGCTAGGTGGGTGTGGCCGCCAGCCCAAAATCTCAACACTTAGGAGGCAGAGGTAGTGGCTCCCTGGAGCAAGCTTGCTAGGTAGACTAGTGTAATGGGCAAACTCTGGGTTCCAGTGAGAAACCTTGGCTCAGTAGATAAGGTAGAGAGTGATAGGGGAAGAGCTCCAACATCAGCCTCTGTCTCCATTCTCACGTACCTGTACACACTCATGTGTGCCCACACACATTCAAGCCAGCATGTACACATGTACACACATCATACACATGTACATGAAAGAGAATAAAAAAAGAGAATGACATAATTTTAACATGTTCAAATGAAAGTTATGTACTCTAACATGTCTCAATAAGTAAGAGTCTATGTGACACTCATGGGATTCCTGGATTTGTGAAGTAGCAATGTACTTAGTAATGCAAGTTTGTTATATTTTCAAATGCCAGATGAGCTGAACAAATTCATCTAAACACTTGACGCTATGTAGACAAAAACATCTGGATTGTTGGACAAATGCTTCAGTTTACTGATGTGTTTTGGGGCTGTGTACATAGCCATGGATTACTCGGAGACTGTTTCTTGGGAGACGGCCATATGACTAAATGGACAGAGGTATTTCTCCTTCCAGAAAGATGATGGGTGGAGAGAGTTGAACTCAGCCCTGCTGTAAACACAAAGGGATTCTGGACACACAAAATTCTCAAACACCTGCACAGTGGAGACGATGAGCATCCGAAAAGAGGCTGGAGATCAGAGGAACATGCCCAGTACTGACAGGGGACTTCATTTTTGGTCTCGATAAACTAGAGGCTTGTATTTGAACATCCATCAAAAGTCAGGAGACAAGGTCATGGAATCTGAGCAGTGTAAACTGGGAACTTATGAGCAGCTGAAGCACACTGGAGAGGAGATCAGAGGCCTGTCTGTTGGCTCAGGGGAAGACAAGGCAGTGGTCTCAGTTTGAGGAACTGCTAAAAGAGTTCCCTAGGGAAAATTAAGCTCAGGTCTGGCCTTAGGGTTTAGGTCCAAAGCATGACTTTAATCTGCTCAGAAACATGGCTCAGGAATTATTCATAAAAATATGATAATCTGTCCCCAAGTAGACATCTCTGGAATGCCTGAAATCCAAACCACTGGCCAGTGACACTGCAGCAACACAGCTCAAAGTGATTCTCAGGAATAGGCCCTGCTAAAGATGAGCTCATAATTGAGAACACCAAAAGTGCTTACTGGAACAATTAACTGGGGTGAAGAGTGGTGAACTCAGCCAACAGTTGGATTCAAGTCCTATGAACTTAAGGTAATAGATAAACCACCAGTAAGAAGAAGGGGTGCTGAAACCACTTAGAAATAACATGAGTTTTCAAGTCCTGGAGTGGAGATCAAGATACTCCACGAAGGGAGGAAGCCTTGAGATAGAATGGGATAGGCCTTCTACAAATGAGAAACACACACACACTAGCAAAATAGCAGTGAATGGATTGTGCAGTGCATTAGCTCAGCTGGAGAGAAAATGACTGAGCTGAAGCTTAGATGCTTATCTAGAGTATAGCAGAGAAATCAAACAAGATACCAATAATGAGAGTATAAAACAATGAGAAGTGTATTGTGTCAGTCTATTAAGAGTAACAGAAAGAGATAACAGAAGTGATACTCAGAAAGTATTATTATAATATTATGTAATATAATGTTAATAGAAAGTGGGTAGTGACTCTGAACTAATTAAAGACATGAGTTCTGCAATAGAACCTCCTGCTTCCTAGGCTTTGAGAACAAACATATAATTCCTGATAAAACCAATAAGGGCTAAGAAGAGAGAAAATTTAAAACAAAAGTGGAAAAAAGGTCACATACAAAGTAACAGTGAGCTGGCCCTGGCTTTCCCAGAGCTTGGGCTGAGGTCACAAGATGGTGCGGCAGCATCCTTGTGAGGTCGTAGCTTCGATCATAAGCGAAGGGAACCCCAAGCATTTGCAAAGCTGAGTTCCAGGCCAGTCTGGGCCACCCAATGAGACCCTGCCTCAAGGAAGAGGAGGGGAATGGGAGGGAGACAACCAAGTAGCATTTGCTACTCACAGACGGCAAGGAAAGAATTAAACAGAAAAACGTGTATGAAGAGTCAGTCTATGATAGACGCAACATTGAGAAAATAACCCTCAGAACACGTGAGACTGTGATAAGAAACACTATGGGGAATTCTGATTATAATGGTTTACTCAGGAGCTACAATACACCGTGTACATTACAGTAGTGGGTAAGCCAGGACAGGCAATAGAAGCTGAGGGATTTTAAAACTCCTGTGTCTTCTGATGGAGGTTAGACCAATTGGAGGAATTTTAGACCCAATTAAATTAATTTGATAAATGTCTTTAAAATAAATGCTCAAATAGTAAGATTAGAATATGTAACGGCTAAGAGATTGGGGTGACCCAGGTGGTAAAGTGCTTAGAAGTTTGACCACAGACCTCACATAAAAATACCAGGCGTAAAGCCACACCCCTTTAATCCCATGCATGTGGGAGGCAGAGGCAGATGGAGCTCTGTGAGTTTGAGGTCAACCTGGGTCTGCATAATGACAGCCAAGAGCTACATAGTGAGACCCTGGCTCCATGGGAAAAAAAAGGAAAGGAAAGGAGAGGGGAGGGGAGAGGAGGGGAGGAGAGGAGAGGAGAGGAGAGGAAAGATGCCAGGTGTGCTTGGGATCCCAGCTCATGCTTGTAATTCCAGCAGTGGGGAGGTGGAGCCAGAGGCTCTCTGGCCAGATAGTCTAGCTTAACTGGTGAACTGCAGACCAATGGGAGACCACATCTCAAAGGAGGTAGAAGGCATTCCTGAAGAAATACACACACACACACACACACACACACACACACACACACACACACCCCACATTCAGCACATGTAAATGATACAATTGCCAAGTTATCTCTCATCACTTTTGAGTAATGACTCAAGGTTGTCAACCTTATTTCTTTTAAATCTATTTGTATTATGATATAAATTACACACAAAAATTAACCAATTTTAAGTGTGAAATTTAATACATTTGAAATAATATCTATTGTTGCTAATCACAAAATTTATAAAACAAAATGTTGTAAACTTTCTTTCATCGTCCTGTGCAGTCAGTCTTCTGCTTTTCTACCCCACTGTAGTCCTGCGGCTTACAGTAAAAATTAGTTTGGATTTCTTGGCAATTTGTATCAATGGAATCATGTAACATCTGTTTTCATGTTCTTTCCTCTTTGACTTGAATGGAGTTTGAAATTCATCCATTTGTTGATTAGATCAATAGCTCATTCCTTTTAGTTACTCAATGATATAACTTTCCTTTCTCTTTCTCCCTCCCTCCCTCCCTCCCTCTCTCCCTCCCTCCTTCTCTCTCCTTCATTTCTTTCTTTCTTTTGCAATTCTGGAAATTAGACCCAGGGTCTAACGCATATTAAACAAGAGATGTACTGTTGAGTGGCACCATAGCTTTTGTTTATTTGGCTATTGTTGTTGTTGTTGTTGTTGTTGTTGTATGTTTGGTGTATGCCGGTATGTGCACATGTGTGTTGTTGTTGTTGTTGTATGTTTGGTGTATGCCGGCATGTGCACATGTGTGTTGCAGGTGTGCATTCCCATGTCTTGAGGCCAGAGGTGGACTTTGTGTGCCCTGCTTTATTATTATTTGCCTACCCCCTACAGACAAGTTCCCTTCCTGAACCTGAAGCTGGGGCAGGCTGTAGGGCAGTGAGACCCAACAACCCTTCTGTCCTTGGCCCTCCCAGTGCTAAGATTATAGGCATACAGAGCTATGTCTCACTGTCTGCATGCGCACTGGGGATCTGAACTCAGGTTCTCATGCTTGAGAAGCTAGTGCTCTTACCCAGGGTGTCATGCCCCAAGCTTCCTCTACTCTCCAGCAGTTCATTTTTAATTTGAGATAGGGTCTTGCTAAGCCACTCAGGCTGGCCTTGAACTCACTCTGTAGCAGGTCTTGAACTCTTGATCTTCTTGTCACAGACTTCCAAGTAGCTGGGATCATGGTCCTGTGCCACCAGCCAAGCTATCTTTAATTTTCTTTATCCATATATTTTCTATTTGACAGACATTGAGTTTACGTTTCAAAAATTTAGCTGAAATGACATTGTTATGAAACATCATTACTGGGCATGAGTTGCTATTGTCAGTGGAGTAGCACATAAAAACAATATTGAAGGGTCACATGATACGTTTATGTTACTTCGTAATAAATGACACAATTATTTCCCATTTCACTGTTTTGAATCTCCACCAGCAGTGTCTGGGAGTTCCAGTTGCTTTGCATGCTCACCAACATTGGAAAACTTCAGCAAACCCCCACAAATGAAATGGCTGAGAAGCACGTGATTATTACACCTGGAATTCTGCACACGCCTTGTTGGGTTTAAGGTGCTGGCAGAGTTGTGATGCACATTCCCAACTTTGTTTATTTCTAAGCCATCAGTGATGGGTGGATGATGCTAACCACATCCTATCTATCAACCGCCATTGCTTTTCCCTCTGGCCACATCAGAGCTAGACATGATTGCTTGGTTCCCTTAGATTGTACTGTTGTATTAGTCAGGGCTCCCCAGAACTTGTGGAATGAATCTTATATTAAGGGATTTACTGGAATGATTTACAGGCTGCTATCCAACTAACCTATCAATGGCCAACTGTGAATGGGAAGTCAAAGAAGCTAGTAGTTGCTCAGTCCCACGAGGCTGGGTATTTCAGTTGTTCTGTATAAGATGGAATCCTGAAGAGCTAGGCTCCAACAGATGTGCTGGCAAGTAAGTACAAACAGACAAAGAAGAGCCCTTCTTTCTTCCATTGTCCTTATGTAGGCCTCCAGCAGAAGGTGTGGCCCAGATTAAAGGTGTGTCTCAAGATCTGGATTTAAAGTGTGTATGGAATTGGGTTAAGAACATATATTGTCCCACCTCAAGATCTGGACCAAAAGCTTGTGTCTTCTAGACTCAAGATTTAGATCAAAGGTGAGCCCTCCATTTCGGTATTGTAGTTCATTTCAGATATAGTCAAGTTGACAACCAAGACTAGCCATCACACCTGTGTTATCTTCCCATTTCAATATCTTACAGAGTCCCTTTGCTATGTAAGGTGATATATATTCATGAGTTCCAGGAATTGAAGAAAGCTATCTTTCTGGGCCATTCTTCTGGAGGAGGTGAACTCCACTTTTAATTTAGCCATTCTAAATGGCACATTGCTAGTGCTCACTGTGGTTTTAACTAGAATTTCCCTAGTGACCAATGATGAAGAGTGCTTTCATGTGTTTACCTGCTGTTTATATATATTCTTTATAAAAGATTAAAATTATTTTCAATTTTATTGTTTTACATTTTTATTGGTAATGAATTGTGTTATTTATGTAAAATGTATATTTTACAAATATATCTCTCAGCCTGTAGATTGCCTTTTAATAAATATATTGCATGTATGTCCGTGTGCCAGAGTGTGGGTTTGTGTACATGAGTGCAGTGCTCCTAGAGGCCAGAAAAAGGCATCAGATGTGGGAGATGCAGTTACAGGAGGCTGTGAGCTGCCAGATGTGGGTCCTGGGAACTGAACTCAGGTCCTTTACAAGAGAGCACTCACTCTTAACCATGGAGCCATCTCTCCAGCCCCACCTTTCAGTTATTTTATCAGTGCCTTCTGAAGATTAAAAGATTTTTGTATGGAGCCTAAGTCCTCAAGAATATATTTTATGGATCTACTTCTTGTGACATACCCAAGAGGACCCGGTTAACTTGAGGTCATAAATATTGTCCTGTTTATTTCAGTCTAAAGGTTTGGGTTGCAGTTTTGGGTTGATAGTTAGATCTGTGATGTTTTAAGTTTATTTCTATGTATGGTATACAGTAAGGGTCCAGTTCATGTCTATGTGTGGTATGCAGTAAGGGTCAAGTTCATGTCTCTACATGGTATACAGAAATTCATTTTCTTTCATCTGAAGATACAATTGTCCCAGCCCTGTTTGGTTTACCATACTGCCCTTTCCTGTAGAACATCTCTGACATCTTTTTTTCTTAAAGTAATTGAGTTCAAGTATCTGTTTACTTTTTGTAATGCCCACTCACTTCACTTATGTATATGTATATTTATGTGTATCCACATATGGCCTCCTTTATCTAAAACAGTTCATTTACTATATTTCACCACTCTGTAAACCTTTAGGTGAGGAAACATAATCCCTCCAACTTGTTCCTTTTCAAAATGGTTGTGACTTCTTAGTTTCTTTCCTGTGGCTTTGATAAAACACCGCAACCAAGGCAACTCAGGACTCTTAACCCTCTGAAACAGTAAGCCCTAGATTAACTGCTCTGTTGTCATCATGGTGGGGAAGCCTGGCAGTGTGTGCCAGTCATGACACAGGACCAGCAGGTGAGAGCTCACATATGGAACTGCAAACAAAAAGCGGAGAGCCCCCTGGGGAATGGCATACAGCTTTGGGAACCTCAAACTTCCTGTAATAGCATACTTCCTGTAAACCTGCCTAAACAATGTCACCAGCGGGCACCAAGTATTCAGGTGCTCAGGAACATGGGTACGTCTCATTAAACCGTCACACCAACTCCCCAGCCTCCACCTTTTTGTTTTTTATTTTTTATTTTTTTGCTCATTTTTATTAACATTACCTTGATCTCACAGATAAATGCATGGACAATTTACATTTAAAAGTTGCTCTTCTCATCTATGAATGTGGCATAACTCTTAGCATACATTCAGTTTCTCTTTTGCACTTCTTGATGCCCAGGTCTTATATGAAGTAGTTTATGCATTTTGATGGAATTGTCAGTTTTATTTCTTTTAAATTTCAGTTTTCCATTTGTATATTTTATAAGATGGCCTTTATCCTGGTCTTGACAGATTGTTATAACTAGCAACTATTTTTTAAGAACCATTAGTTTCTTTCTACTAGGTGATTGTATTATCTACATAAATTTTATTTCTTTTTATTGCTTAATTCTTTAGTTATATTCTCCAATAATGTGTTGTATAAAAGTAAAACATTCTTGTATTGTTTCTTGTCTTAGAGAAAAAGAATCAGCTGCTCATTATTGAATGTGATATTAGTTGTAGGATTTCATACATGCCCTTTATTAGGTAATAAAGTTTGTATATCATCAATATTTCTTTTTCTTTAAAATGTAGTAGAACTCACCGGGGAAGCCATTGGGGCCTGTAGTTTTCTCTGTGAGAAGAAGGCTTTTACTACAGCAAACTCATTTTAAAAAACAAGCAGATATTGGCCTGTTGTTTGATTATGTTTTATCTTAGAAATGAGCTTTAGGAATTTGCTTATTTCAAGGAATTTGTCTTTCATCCAAATTGTTAATATTTTTTCATATATTGTTCATCGTTTTCTCTGACTGTGCCATTAATGCTGCTGGGTCTGTACTGATGCCTCCTGTGATGTCAATGCTGCTGGCTCTGTACAGATGCCTTCTGTCAGTCACCCTAATTTGCTTCTCATAGCTGCTCACTTGGGATACAGCTTTACTAATTTTATTGACTTCTCCCCCGACCCAAGTAGCCAGCTTTTGATTTCAGTGATTTTGTTTTAATATCTCCTTTTCATTCTTATCTGATCAGTGGCTTCCTCATTTCCCTCTAAATGCCTCTTGGGTTATATCCCACACATTTTGTTTTGTTCTATTTTCATTTATATTCAATTAAATATGTTTATTTTTATGTTTTTAAATTTATGAGTTGTTTAAAATTGAATTACTTGTGTTCTGAATATGTGAATTTTTTAATAGAAATTTCTCTCATGTCAATTCTTTTTTTTTTTTAATTTTATGTCCAGGAGTTTTACCTGTATGCATGTCTGTACACCACATGCCTGATGCCCACAGAATCCATAAGAGGACACTGGTTCCTAAGGCACTGGACTTATGAATGGTTGTAAGTTGCCAGATGGTGCTGGAAATCAAACCTGTATTTTCTGAAAGAGCAGCCAGTTCTCTTAAGCAATGAGCCATCTCTCCAGCCCTTTTGTTGTGTAGGATTTGTTCAGTTTGTATAGTGTATGCATTCTACTCCTATAGATTTGTTGAAACTTGTTTTATGATCCAGAATTTGATTTACTTTCATTAACTATTTGCATCTCCTCTAAAAGAATGTTCCTACTGTTAGGTTGACTGTCTCAAAGTAAAAAATGGTTAGTTAGATTGCTTGTCATAGTTGTGTAAAAGTTCTCCTGGGAAGACATGAACAAATGTCTTATCCCAGATGGCAGACCAAAGTAAGGGTATCACCTAACTCCATCCTAGTGAACCAATAAGATTTGTTTGGGTGACTTCCAGGAATATAGGTGAATGGTTACTGACAGGAACAGAAATGACCCAAAGACAGCTGTATCACCATGTCATGATGGCTCATGAAAGCTGGAAACCTGGACTGCACTGCAGGTTGGAGACTGTCTTCTCCATGCAGCTTGTCTGACTAATCTGAGAGCATCTCTCAGCAATCCTTACTGCTTATTTTAAAATGTGATGGAACACGCCTAGAGAATCTGTTCTGTCTCAGGGACTTCCTGAAGCCATTGAGTTGTGTTCTTCCTGAGCTTTAGGAGCTCTCCTGCAGGATGGAATGTTTCATTTTGGAGGAAATACTGCACAACAGCAGAGTTATCAAATAGTCTAGATAACTATTGGTACCTTTGTATTTAGCCTATGGTCGTCTTATCATGAGATATCTTATTTGTTATAAAATGTCTCTCTTGATTTCATATAAATTTTTGTTATATTCTAGCTAATGCACCTTACTTTTGTTTGCTGTTACATGTAGTATATTTTTAGTCCCTTTACTCTTATCCTACCTGTGATACAATTTTTTTTTTTTTTTTATAAAATTAAGTTTATTTGGGGCATGAGAAGGGGGTGAGGAGGGAAGAGAGGCAGAGAAAGAAGGGACAGAGAAGGATGCAAAGAGAGAGGAGAGAGAAAGAAGGGAAGAGATTGAGAACATGTGGAGGGGTGAGGACAGAAAGGGAGGGGGAGAGAGAGAGAGACAGAGAGACAGTCAGAGAGAGAGACACACAGAGAGATTCTTTCATGAAGTAGGTTTCTTTTTTTCTCCTGAGTCAAAGTGTATGTATTTACTTGTTTTGCCAAGTTATTCTCTAGAATTGCCCTTATTTTTTCATACTTTATTTACATTTCAAATGTTTCCCCCTTTCCAGATCTCCCCTTTGGAACCTCCCCATTCCCTCCCCCTCCCTCTGCCACTATGGGGGTATTCCCTCCCCCCCCCAATCCACTCTCGTCTTCCCTCCTTGGCATTCTCCTATACTGGTGGATCTAACACCCTCTGCTCCAAGGGCCTCTCCTCCCCCTGATGTCTAACAAGACCCTCCTCTGCCACATATGTGGCCAGTACCATGGGTCCCCTTATGTGTATTCTTTGGTTGGTGATTCAGTCTCCGGGAGCATCGAGGGATCAGGCCAGTGGACACTGTTGCTCCCTCCCTGGGGCTACAAACTCCCTCAGCTCCTTCAGTCCCTTCTCCAAGTCCTCCCTCTGGGACCTCACACTCAGCCCTACTGTTGCTGCGAAGTGACTCTTGGGTATTTTGAACTTTTGGGCTAATAACCACTTATCAGTGAGTACATACTGTGTTTGTTCTTTTGTGACTGCATTACCTCGCTCAGGATATTTTCAAGTTCCATCCATTTGCCTAAGAATTTCATGAAGTCATTGTTTTTACTAGCTGAGTAGTATCCCATTGTGTAAATGTACCACATTTTCTGTATCCATTCCTCTGTTGAGGGACATCTGGGTTGTTTCCAGTTTCTGGCTATTATAAACATGGCTGCTATGAACATAGTGGAGCATGTGTCTTTATTACATGTTGGAGCATCTTCTGGGTATATGCCCAGGAGTGGAATAGCTGGGTCCTCAGGTAGTATTATGTTCATTTTTCTGAGGATCTGCCAAACTGATTTCCAGAGAGGTTGTATCAACTTGCATTCCCACCAGCAATGGAGGAGTGTTCCTCTTTCTCCACCTCCGTGCCAACATCTGCTGTCACCTGAGTTTTTGATCTTAGCCATTCTGACTGGTGTGAGGTGGAATTTCAGGGTTGTTTTGATTTGCATTTCCCTGATGACTAAGGATGTTGAACATTTCTTTAAGTGCTTCTCAGTCCTTCGAATTTCCTCAGTTGAGAATTCTCTGTTTATCTCTCTTCCCCATTTTTTGATAGGGTTATTTGGATCTCTGGAGTCTAGCTTCTTGAGTTCTTTGTATATATTAGATATTAGCCCTCTATCGGATGTAGGATTGGTAAAGATCTTTTCCCAATCTGTAGGTTGCTGTTTTGTTCTACTTACAGTGTCCTTTGCCTTCCAGAAGCTTTGTAATTTCATGAGGTCCCATTTGTTGATTCTTGATCTTAGAGCACAAGCCATTGGTGTTCTGTTCAGGAACTTTCCCCCTCTGCCCATGTGTTCGAGACTTTTCCCCATTTTCTCTCTTATTAGATTCAGTGTATCTGGTTTTATGTGGAGGTCCTTGATCCACTTGGACTTGAGCTTTGTACTGGGAGATAGGAATGAATCAATTCACAATCTTCTACATGTAGACCT
>JADRCH010000279.1:450616-461994 GCA_019843965.1 Rhynchomys soricoides
TCTGGACAGGCAAAATTTGAGTCTGGGAAGAGCCTATTTATCCTCTCCTGGTGGGAACATACGCTATTGAAGGCGGTGTTGGAGATACCCATAGCTGTGACACCACAGCTCCCAGAGGATCAGAGAGTAATGACTTAGCTTCACTGCCTTCACTCTGGGGGCTACAGACATGGCCACACAGCCTTAGCAATGTGGTCGGTCTGACATGCCAACTGCTTCCACGGGCACAGCTCCACTTCCTCCCGAGATGTCTTGGGCCCTTAGGCAGTGTCACATTTTTCTTAAGGATCACATCCCATGCCCTGCATATGTATTTTACTGATCTGTGTCGCCATCTGAGGCATTTTGCCTTTGTCCTTTTGACACATCCCCAGTGTCATGGTGCTCTATCACAGGGGTTGTGTACTTGTGGCACACATAAAGGATGAGCTCTCTGCACGTATTACTGTAAAAAGCAAGCAGCGAAAGGGATGAACATTCAGGTAGATTTCAAAGCATGCAATGGTGCATAATTTAAGGATACCTACATGGCGTGTAACAAAGTAATATATGCATACTGTTGTGAAAGTGTCAGAATCATAGCTGACACTCTTAATGTCTTTCTACGATGACAACACATTGAACAGCTACAAATTTACAAGGTTTAGTGATTTCAACCACAGCAGTTTGTCCTATAACCCACAAACACTGGCAGCCCAGCCAAGATGAATGCAGGCTCGTTTATTTATTTTTATTTACTAATGGTAACTCTCATATCAAATATCATACAATAATACAGCTATGTGTCTATATGCATATGTATGATTTATAGGATGATTAAAGATGCTGGAGCACAGTTCAAGAGAGTTCAGAAGTGGGACGAAAGAGAGACAGAGACACACTCACATACAGAGAGAGACAGAGAGACAGAGACTGAGAGGCAGAGATAGACAGAGACTCACAGAGTATTGATAAGATAAGAAACAAGACCAGTGCTGGGAGGCAGCTGCTATGGGAAGTGGTGGGTCAGGTCCAGGTCCAAACTGGCAAGCAGGTGACCGGCAAGCAATAGAATATGCTTTGTCAACAGCCACGAACAGAATTAAACAGAAGCTTCAGGAACAGTGGGAAGTCCTTGGTTTTTGAAAAACATACTGAGAATCAAGTGATTGTCTGACATGAGTCTGTATCTTCACACTGTCCGATGTCCATCACATTATGGGTTCCAGATGAGGGAGCTACATGTTTTCTTGGACCTGGTTTCTCTGAGATCTTATACGCCTCTATGCTCCTACAAGTCATGCCAATAAACTTACAGTGTGGCTCCTTTTCTGTTCTCAGGAATGAGTCACTTACCAGTATGTGCTGGATGCCTCACAGATGGTGCAGATCCTCAAATCCAATCAAGAGGAGTCCTCTCGGGCTGAGCACACCTGAATGCTGCTGTTTTATACAAATCCTCAAACACCAAGTAGGGTATGGTCCTATCTCATATGCAACCTGATTTCACTCTGGGAGAGCGCGGGGGTTGTTTTGGGGTAGATTTCACATAATACTTTATTTCATAGATGTGCTTCAAGTTTGGCAAAATGTTAATAGCTTTGGGTATCTGAAAATGTTTAACACTTTTTGAGAAGTTTCGGATACACAAGCACAGAAGAAACACACAGTCAGGTTGTTCTTCCTGTGCAAGCTGCCCCTTCGTTTCTGATGTCAGGACCACATTGGGAATATTCAATTGTCTCCTTAGTCTCCTTCTCAAGGCTGATCTCATTCCCTGAGCATCAGCACACAGTGTCCCTGGCACGTTCATGTTGGGAAATGGAGCTCGCTGCTTTATTGAATCAGGGCCTTTATTTTCCTGTGGGGATGAGACCAAGTACTGGAAATGGGCCCCTCCCCAGTCAGTCTGAGGTCCTGGCCACTCTCCGTGGTGGGGAGAATAGATAGAGATGTCCCACCCATCAGATGGTGGGAATTTACCAGGTGAAACAAACTTCAGGGCTGAAGCACACACACCTTCATCAACACAGATAAGTTCGTATTAAATTAAGACAGAGTACTCAGAAGGCAGATCCTAGAGAGTAACCAGGTTAAAAGTCGTTGTGAAGCACTTTCTCTTGTCAAATGAGCAAATGAAACAGCATGCCCATCTGATCTCAAGTCGTTGGAGCCATGTGGGTTGACAGCTTCCAAAAGGGATGGAAAAGCATGGGGTCTCATGATGGCTCTGCTAACGGGAAGCAGTGTGGCCTGCTTACTGGGCATTTTAGTGACCAGATGTGTGACTCTTCCTGGAGAGATGTGAACAAATGTCTACCCACAGGAGATTCCAGACAAGACACTGGAGACGTGAGTGGAGCCATTCCACCAAGTCTATCTTGGCAGACCAAAGAGTTTATTGGGGTTACTTTAGCAAAGGGTTACTTATAAGATGGATGCCTAAAAAGGGTCACATGCCAAAAAGTCTTACCCCGGCATAGGTGAGGACTTCCCCATGGCTGCATAGACAGACCTCTCTTCAACTAACCATGCACACCCTGTCTACCACAGCACCTTCCAAAGCAATGTGCAGCTGAGGCATAATTATGTGTATTTGGGTCCCCATGAGGAGACCTTGTCTGGAAAGACCCTCCAAAGTCCCTATGTCTGTGAGAATGCTGACAGGCCCACTTTGTCGAGCTTCTCTTGCTTGGATTAAGATGGTGATGCCTTTAGACTCAGAGGAAAGCACCCCACAGCATGAGAAGATTTACTTCTTTGATAATAATGTAAGCTGTTGTAATCTTTTTCATCTACAGGTGTTGATGCCTTCAGTAACTGCCTTTACAGAGGATAGAATGCTTTCCCTAAAAGGTCCATTGCTACCACAACTACAGTGGCCATTACTATCCTCAAATAACAGGCAAGGCTTTGAAAATCCCAGAACCCCACTGATGCTGGTTGAAGTGCTAACGGGAGGGTTGGGGGTGGGGCAACCTAAATACTCTGACTTCTTTACAGTGTTACAGCCACCTTCCTCCTCCTCTTCCCCCATTCCCTTCCACTGGAGAATGATGCTCAAGCACCCCTTTCTCATAGTCTGTACATGGGATTCCCACGGTGACACCCTAAGGTGTCCCATGTATTCATGGAGTGTTAAAAGTGTGATTTCCGAGTACATTTTGTTCCCTAATACACCTATTGATTCTTTCTGAGTCTGCTCTTCCTTTAGTTCTTTACATTTTACTTTGTTTTACAACAGCTCATTCGTGTTTATAGCAAGCCCTTCCCTTGTATCTTTAAGAGCTGAGACAATGGTTTCCTGTTCATTCTGACAGTGCTGATCAGATGATCAGATAGCCTCACAGGCAATTTTTGGCCCCCATGTCCTTCGGCACTTGCTTGTAGGGTCACCTGGGCTGGAAATTGTTTCTGATCATGTGATCTCTATGTTTTCACCCTCCTGAGTTTTTAGGTTGCCTCCCCAAGTATTCCTGACTGGATACTCCCATTCCTTGGTGGTGGCTTCACACAGGATCTCCGCTTGCTCACTCATTTGGGATGAGGTGTTCTTTCTCTATTTTTAATTGAAAATACATTTTTTCATGCAGTGTATTCTGATTATGGTTTCCCCTTCCCCCACTCCTCCCAGATCCTCCCTACTTCCCTCCCCACCCACATCCATGCCCTTCTTATTTCTCATTAGAATACAAGCAGGCATCTAGAAAATGATGAATAAAAAAATAAAATAAAAAATGTACAAATCAGAATAGGACAAAGCAAACAAACAGGAAAAAAAGAGCCAAAGAAAAAATATAAAAATACATATGGACATACAGACACTGAGTGTATTAGATCAGGGTGTTACTGCTGTGAGCAGACACCATGACCAAGGCAACTCTTATAAGAACATTTATTTGGAGCTGGCTTACAGGTTCAGAGGTTCTGTCCATTATCATCAAGGTGGTAACATGGTAGCATCCAGGCAGACATGGGGCAGGAGGAGCTGAGAGTTCTACATCTTCATCTGAAGGCTGCTTAGAGAAGACTGGCTTCCAGGCAGCTAAAACAAGGGTCTTAAAGCCCACACCCACAGGGACACACCTACTCCAACAAGGCCACACCTACTTTAGTAGGGCCACACCTTCTAATAGTGCCACTCCTGAGCACATACAAACCACAACATTTAGCTATACACAGAAAACCCTAAAAACAAAGTCAGAAACCACAATATACAAGCAAAAGATCTGTAAGAAGGGAGAATAGGCCACACTAAACACTGAGACAATAAAACCCCCAGAATACTGGTTTGTACACCCAGTGAGATTCTGTTGGAGAAAACTAACTTTTCCTTCGTGGGCGTTTATCAGTTGGAGGTAGCTTCTGGGCTAGGGATGGGGGCTTGTGTGTATTCTTATCTCTATACTGGGACCACATCTGGCTTAGACTGGTGTAGGCCGTGTGCATGCTGCAGCTGTCTCTGTGAGCTCACGTGTACGTCAGTTCTGGTATGTCTAGAAGCCTTGTTTCCTTGGCGTCTTCCATGCCCACTGGCTCTTAAGATCTTTCTGTTGAGGAGCATGCTTGAGCCAGCTCCACTCAGCTGCATGTCCTTAACCACCAAGCCTGCTCCCTATAGGGATGTGCCCCAGGAACTTCTAGCCTCTGCAGGAGCACCACAGACTGAATAAGCACCTCCCATTGTGTGTTTGTTTGCTTTTGTGTCTTTGGCCATATTCATTTTGATTCTATGCAGCCTTGCCTCTTTTTAAAGAGAATCTGTCTGTAACTGAGATCTGAAGAGCAAGAGGATTCATGGGTAAACTCAGAACTTTAACCTGAAGTTAAAGCTCAGAAGATGCTGTTAATATTTTTTTGGAATTCTCTAAATAGGAATAAATGTTTTGTTTTATTTTGTTTTTCACCATTTCCCTACCTATTATTATTATAATTATTATTATTATTATTATTCTTCACCTAAAAGTGGAATTCATAACATTCTTACTCCCTGTGAAAGTTTCGATTTCTGAGGGTATTGGCAAGATGGTTTGGATTTTTTCCACATTTATTGTAATGCATTCAGCTATAATGGGTGGGGTCTGGCCCATTCCTGTATTAGAAAGACTAAAATTGGAGGAAGGGAGGGAGGGCTAAGAACTGCATTCCATGCTTTATCTTTAGCATTTACAAGAACCATATAAATGTATCCAAAATCCCCAAAGCAGGAAGCAAGTAGTAAAACGCATGTGTTCATAGGAAATTCCACGGCTGTTTGCCGTGCAGTGTGTTCTGGGAAGAGGTAATGGCCAGAGAGGAGGGGGCCTGTGGTCAGACACAAGACTGTGGAGGCCACTGAAGTCTACCAGGCTAGCATTGTATCCATCCTTCAGGGGCTTGCTTCTCCCAGGGACTGTGTACAGGGCACCCTAGAGGGCTGGGGGTCTTGGCCACTTTTGTGGTAGTTTGCTTCCAGATGGAATATTGGTATTTCTGGTTTAGTGAAAAGGTCCCAGGGCTGGGGAGGAGGGGGTGGATTCTCTGTCAGTGTCTTCAACTTTCTATAATAATATGGACAAAATAGTTGAGTCTGTCCGATTCTGTGTAGCAGGCCAGGAGCAAGGGTTTGGAAGATCTCTCTACCTGGGCCACAGGACTTAGGCTGAAGCTTGGCTGTTTGGTAACGGGATCTGGAAGCACTTTGTTCATGAGGACGACTTGAAGGACACACAGTAAACACTTAGCCTGAGGAACAGATTCAAGGTGGTGTACTGTCTACCCTTGTGACTTTATCATCAGGATCAGTAAAGCCAGTGGCCCTCCATTAGCAGGCAAATTTGCAAGCCAATGGTTTCTCTCTTGAGCAAAGTTCCAAGACCTCACCCTCTCTGATTCACTACCCACCTAAGTGAACACTTTCAAATCAACCTCCCAGTTCGTCTGATTTCTACCCCAACCTTTCTGAAAAGCCACTCTTTCCACAGTCTTGTTAAAGAATACCTCTCCCCAAGGCTGAAGTGCTGGGCTGGGAGGTGGCCGTGAGGGATCTGAGGCTCTGGGCAAGGAATCAGCTTTCTTTCCCCTCAGCTCTACTGGAAAAAGACACACCCAAAGGAACCACTAGAAACCACTTGCCGAGTGAGGTGGAGAGCAGGAAATTGTTTTTCTCTTTACAAATTACAATGAGCTGTGTGCCACTGTTTTTTAACGGGAACCATGTTTGTTGAAGAGAAAAAGCTGTAATTGTGGACTGGGAAACTATGCATATTTTAAGCTATGACAAACTTAATCTGCACCTTTTGTTCAGTAATGTAAATACGGTTGCTCTTCAAAATACAATCAATCTCAGTTTGGTTAGTTGCATTTTCCTATTGCCTCATTTATGACTTTCCTGTGTGCGAGCTGTCTACCTTCCTTTTCCCGTCCGTCATCACATCCTAGCTTTAGAACAAGAGTTTGCACAGCTTGTTCGAACTTGCTATTCTCTAACTGTTTCGAGGGTCCCAAGTCTCTGCGTCACCTTCTCTGCTGATGCCATCAAGTGTGCAACCTGCTTGTAAAGGCTCATTCATCTGTAACCTCTGCCAGCCAAGGCTGGTCCCGATAATGCTGTGTGATAAACAACGTCTGTTTTAGCCCCTCCTCCTCCCGCTGGGGGTCCTGTCTCATTCTCTCTTTTTACCCACAAAGCACCTGAATTCTCAGGGCTCTCTCTGAACTTTCCTTTAGCACAGCACACTGCTCCACATTTTCGGGGTTACTACACGTCACAATCTACCCACTGGTCCCAGACCGCATTTGTTAGGATTTGCCCTCCACCACTTGACCATTAGAGATCTCCAATACATAGCCCTTACCCAGTGCCAGGCTCCTGTAGACTTGCTGATATGTCTCTGTCCAGCATGATCCGTGTCTCCGCCTATATGGGTGCTCATGCAGACTATGGTGACACTGCGCAGTCATTCACCTCCCAATCCCCACTGGTTCCAGTCTGTGTAGGAACATTTAACAAACCCCTGCAACTGAGGTGCCTGAGGGCCTTCAGCTACTTGGGGTGCACACAGAGAGTGCATTGGGAGTGAAGTGAGAGAGGCATGTCCCACCTCAGTGTCCAGAGGTCCCAAGAGATGAGGCTCAAATTGCTCTGTGTTAAGTGCCCTGAATCCTTACTGAGTGCCTGCTTTCCTTCCCGTTCTTCTCGACTCTCTTTCCCACCACAACTGTCTCCTGGCACCAAGCCCCCTTGCCTCTCATCTGGTGTCTTACATGATGATGCTCATTTCTTCCAAGACCTGTGCTGTCATTCCACACAGCTTTGTGCCCAGTTACTGGGCACATGATATAATATGTCCTGAGCAGACATGTGCTGTCCCACGTCAAGAAGCAAGGAGTTCTTTTTCCAACTACTACAGTACCTGTCTCCTAGATACTGGCAGAGTAGGAGAGGAGCTGGAACCATTTCCCCAGAGTACAAGGTAGTGGTTAATACTCACAGGGATGCATCCTACTGGAGTGGACTAATTTGGTAAGACTTAAGAGGGTGCTACTGACAACCTCATGAGAGACATCAAACAAGAACCGACCATTTAAATTTTTTCCAAACACATGATCTCTCGAAATAAACAGAGCAAGAGTGAGGGGAGATTAAATTTCTGTCACAAATACTGGGGTGACTTACCACACAACAATGTATGCTCAATATACTTGGGATCAGTGTTAGCTCAGCCACTGTATGCCAAAGGCCTTCAAATATGAACACCCTTTTCTTTTGGGAGCATACAGACCTTAGAAGTAGCTGTGGGCACTTTCACTGGTAGCTGGGTTAGGAGGGGGTCACAGCAACCACGGGAAGCTCAATGGCAGCTGTCTCCTGGGAGCTATGACTGATGGAGGGAATGCCATGGAGCTTGGCTTCCTATACAGGCACGTGCCAGTTGTTCATGATAATAAAGTTGTAATCACTTCATTTCAACACAGAGGCAAGTAATTATGGTAAAGGATAGCAAGAACATCCCTGGGATGATAGTGACTAGGCTGTGCAAATCCCAATGGCAAAACGGAGCAGAAGCCAGTGGCGATTTCAAGATGAGATCTTGAGAGAGACTGGATAGAAGGCTGATGTCACTCACATCAATGGCTCTCCTTTGTGCAGCATCCACAGCTGTATCCAAGATTGGGTGCCCCTCTAATCTTCCCCCTAAGGACCCAAGAGGAACGGAACATTTATATATATTTTTTCATACTTTATTTACATTTCAAATGTTTCCCCCTCTCCAGATCCCCGCTTTGGAACCTCCCCATTCCCTCCCCCTCCCCCTGCCACTACGGGGGTATTCCCCCATGCACCCACCCACCCACTCTCGTCTTCCCTCCTTGGCATTCTCCTATACTGGGGGATCTAACACAGGGGAAAAGCTCCTGAACAGAACACCAATGGCTTGTGCTCTATGATCAAGAATGGACAAATGGGACCTCATAAAATTACAAAGCTTCTGTAAGGCAAAGGACACTGTAAATAGGACAAAACGGCAACCTACAGATTGGGGAAAGATCTTTACCAATCCTACATCTGATAGAGGACTAATATCCAATGTATACAAAGAACTCAAGAAGCTAGACTCCAGAGATCCAAATAACCCAATCAAAAAATGGGGAAGTGAGCTAAACAGAGAATTCTCAACTGAGGAAACTTGAATGGCTGAGAAGCACCTTAAAAAATGTTCAACATCCTTAGTCATCAGGGAAATGCAAATCAAAACAACCCTGAGAACATTCATATTTTTGAAGACCTTTGAATAGCATCTGAGCTAACACTGTTCCCAAATGTGTTGGCTGATAAGTCACCCCAAAACTTATTAGCATGCCCCCTCTCCTGGGGCATGCAAATAATAAATTCTTTCAAAACATGGCCTGTATGTATTAGTGCTCAATTGTTTCCACAGATTAAAATCCCTCAGATTCTTTTCAGGGCCAAATAAATACTTGATTATGTGAATGAACAAAAGAACACATAAATTAATGAATTAAAAAGTAATGTCCAGCAATCTGAAATGGCTTTTCTAAGTCATGCAGCTAGGCAGCAAGCACAAACTAATCCTCCTATTTTTTTCTTTTTAACTGTGATTTACTTACTGATGTCTTTCTTGGGTCTCAAAGTGGTGACCACATTGATGTTCAAGAAGTCTATATCCAGTTGCAAAGTGGCCAATAGAAACACTACTTCCTTGTATTATAAACCTGACCATGCAAAGCCCCTCTTTGAGCTACTGCACATTACATATGATTTATAGTGTATAAGACGTTTGTCTCCATCATTGCATCGCTTTCTTTTCAGGAGGTGTTTAGAGGTCAATACTGTAGGGGCTTCTTGTTGCCATGTTCAGTGAAGGGGACTGAATCCTAGGCCTCTGGTAAAGCATGTGCTCCAGCCCCATGCTTCCCTTCCGGCATGTGTTCTTTTACAAGGTGGTTTTAGGCTACGCTGACCGTACCTCCTCTTCTTGTAGCCAGTACCCCATAATGGCACCCAGAACCACCATTGTATAGTCAAGGCAGTTCTTGACTTCTGTGTCTTCCAAGTTTTGAAATCATTGCTAAGAGACTTAGGTGGGGAAGGATAGAAACAGGATTTCAAGTATTTTCCATGTCTTTTCTGCTCTTCCCTTACTGGTTCCCATCACAAAGAGAAGACTTGAGGTGAGGCAAAAGGTAGGCAGCAGAAAGAAAGGCAAGTTTTAGGTGAGACCTGACTGGTTGTGGGCCTTCCCTCTCCACATCCTTGCTCAGTGGAGCACAGAGCAGGATGACTTCTGACTTACCTTCCGAAGAGGAGTCATTGTGATGTGATCAGACAGTGTAGAGGGATTAGCCCTGGAGACCAAGATCGGTGACTGACAGTGTTCAGCCATCACACATCCTGAAAGGAGTATATTTGACAGATGTGCCCAGAGGAGAGGGGGGTTGATGTATGAACACTTACATGGTGTGGGCCAGACATGTGATGTGGCTTCTTGATGAAGCCAAGAGCCATTGGAAACAGGAGATGAGATGTGTGGAGTGGCCACCAGTGTCACAGGGCACCACAATCAACTGCAAACTTTCCTGTACGTGAGATTGCACTCTTAAATGCTGGCAGAATGTACGACGTGAGCAAATAACAGTCATTTATTAGCACCATCAGGTATTATGCAGTGTGATAATCAAAGCCATCACACACCCGTGTGACTAGTGATGTGGTGGGCCTGTTTACAACAGTGGTAGTGTGACCATGTTCTAATGTACTAGAACAAGACCTTAAGATAGCTCAGTGCTACGGTACACAGCTGGAATCACACACCTTTCCAGTGGAAGCAGGGCCTCTCACATTTGACCAACTTGGGCTACAAAGAAAGTCCTTGTATGAAACAAACCACACAGAGAGGGAGGGGATGGGGAAGGGGATGGGTAACCATCATGTATGTGGTCTGTGCATGTTCTGTGATGGTTCAGAGCAAAGTTTGAGGTCAGCCAAGTCTGGGCTTGAATTCTGTACACACACACGAGAGAGAGAGAGAGAGAGAGAGAGAGAGAGAGAGAGAGAGAGAGAGAAGCTATAAAATGGTTACCTTTCAGTATCCTCACCTGCGAAATGGGACTAAAATCACACACTATTCCCCAGTCCTTGCTAAAACCCAGGTGAGTTGGTTTGGTGTTCACTAAAGGGCTATGGTTGAGTGACACAGGCTGCTTCATGGGAACTTGGTAGCTTGCTGGAAGAGACCCCATGTAGTGCTGCTAATGAGGGGGTTGGTTCCTCCTCAGAGCTGTGTCACCAAGAGCTCAGACACTGAGACTTCAAGGTGGAGAAGAAAATGGTAAGATTTGACAAACTTGTAAAGACCTTCACTCCCTGAACTGGGAGTTATATCCAGGACCCCCAGCAGCTGCTGAGCCCATCTTTGTCCCTGAGTGCACCCCTCACAGGTTGGCTGGCGCCATGCTTAATGGAAGATACTTTGCTCCGGGATTTTTTCATGGTCAGTAAACTAATGAGACAAACAGAACAGACCTTTCCGAGGTCCTTCCCTCCTCTGCCCTTCATGCTGTAGACATCCAGTATCTACTTTTGTACACACACCAAATGAGGAGCCAGGCTTTCCTGGTAGCAAACTGGCCAGGTGCCACTTGTCTCTATCAAGGGTGGGGATTTCAGAGCTCTGTGGAGGAGAGTCATTGTTGGCCTCTGAGTTGGGGACTGTGCTGGACTTTCCAATACAGTTCATCCGAACGCCTTTGTGAATCCTAAGAAGGAAAAGACTGAACAAAGGGGATCTAAGGATAGGTCTCTCTAGGGGCTTAATAAAAGTGTGTGTGTGTGTGTGTGTGTGTGTGTGTGAGAGAGAGAGAGAGAGAGAGAGAGAGAGAGAGAGAGAGAGAGAGAG
>JADRCH010000279.1:462004-591641 GCA_019843965.1 Rhynchomys soricoides
GAGAGAGAGAGAGAGAGAGAGAGAGAGAGAGAGAGAGAGAGAGAGAGGTGTATGTGTGTGTGTCGGGGGAATTGCTTCAATTTCATAAATAGCCATTGCCTTGGTTAATGGGGAGAAGCTGGGGAACACAGGCAGCTGTGCCACCTGTGAGAATGAAGCAGACTCTAAAAGGACTCAACACTGAGCTCTTGGCACTAATTCAACACAGATTCCACCTGGGCCGGAGAGACACTCAGTGGTTAGAAAACTCTGTCGCTCTTGCAGAGGATCCTGGCTGGGTTTCCAGCACCCACACTGGGTGGTTCAAACTGCCTGTAACTCAGCTGAGCGATCTACTTCCCACTTCTGGCTGCATGGCAGTACACACACATGGCACATATACAGACAAGAAGGCACGTACACACACACATAAATAACATTTCTAAACATACTCAATATTTTTAAAAGAACGATTATCTTATTGAATCATTACATTGGATATAAGAAAGGAGATGAAAAATTCATCAGTTACTTTGTGTATGTGTGTAGCCAGGCAGACGCCATGGTACCTGTGTGGAGGTTAGAACCCAACTTGTGGGAGTTACTTCTCTCCTTCTGCCATGTCCCCACTTTGTGGACAGATGGATTATAACACACTATGTAAAACATCCTTTGCAAAGTTACAGTGATAAAATCCCCATCTACTGAGGAAGTGGAGACTTGGTCTAACTATATCTAACTATGTCTAAGTTAAGGGAATGCAGTTGCAATACAGGGCACATGGAAGAAAAACTCAGCATGGCCAAGTGGAATCTGTGTTCGATTAGCGTCAACTGCCCAGGCCTTTTGGATTCTGCTTCATCTGCATACTGCTGTGGCATAGCTACCTGTGTTCCCCAGGGTTTCTACATGTTTTATTTTTGTTGTTGTTGACAGAGAAAACATCCATACCCAGAAGATCAAAGACCTCTAGATTCCTATTTATAGACTTTCATAATGAGACCCACTTGCATCTCAAATAAAGATGCGGCAGATTCTCTTGAAGCTCTTTTTAATTTTGACTCACTTCTCTCTAGATTGTCTGTAGTTTTCAAACAAGGTTTATTCTTCATTGCATTCCTGGCTTGATTTTACCTTTGCTGAATCATAAATATTACTCATTCTTGGATTTCTACTTAGCTCTGGTGGGAGAAATAACATTTGTGTGTATATTGGTGTGTGTGTGTGTGTGTGTGTGTGCGTGTGTGTGTGTGTGTGTGTGTGCATGCTCCTGGGGGTGCACATGTGTGTGCATGTCAACCTCAGGCATTGTTTCTCAGGACATCCCCACTTTGTTTTTAAGCAAGGATCTCTCCCTGAGTCTGGAGATCACCAGTTTGACTAGATCAGCTAGCCAGCAAGCCTCAAGGATCTGCCTGTCTCTGCTTCTCCAGCATTTGGATGACAAGTGAGTGTCACCATGCCCAGATTTTTTTCACCTAGGTTTTGAGGACCAAACTCAGGTCTGCATGTTTGTGCAGCAAGCATCTTACCAACAGAGCCTAAAGCTAATGGAGGGTAATGTGCCCACTGGTGTGTTAGTGGCACAACTGTTAGGGGATTAGCCAGTCACTTTGTGATTGATTGGGTTTGAGGTTTTTCCACAGAAGGCAATTCTGTATGCCGGAAGAAAGAGTTATTTCAAGGGAGGTCATAGCCCCAGTGAGGAACCTATTACCACTGTTCACCGAATGGTCACATTGTCAGGATTGCTTCTGAATATTTTTGCTTATACCTACTTACACAGTACCACTGGCCCTATTTTCAGTCTCAGTCAGGGAAGCTTCATTTTACAGTGAGCAGCAGGTCACAGACTCACAACTGGTCACGTGCTGAGCACAAGTGACTGTTGAATGCCTTGTCTTAAATAAGACATGTAAATCACCCCCTCTAAGGCTTAGAACAGGGGGCAGCGTGGAAGAGCTAGAGGGCAGAGAGGGATATTGAGAAAAGCTATCTTTGGACATGACATGGCTCTTTTACCGATGAACTCACAGCAGCTGTGGTGCCTCACAAGATTTTTGCACATCAGGCTTAGCACATTCCAGCATGGGGGTTGGGGTGCTCTTGAGGCTTTACTCCTAGCTGAGGAGCTTGTGGTAGTTAATAGCTCCTAGTGGAGAGGGAGTCCACTGATGTGAAAGTAACCACACACATACACATGCAAGCAATCCCAATGAAATTTGGTGGGAATTCATACACACACACACACGCACACGCACACGCACACGCACACGCACATTGAAACTAGGAGGGTGGTCTCAGAGGGAGAGAGCTACCATAGGGAATGCAGAGATATAACTATGATAAAAAATGTATTATGTACATTCATAAACTTGCCAAAGAATAAATAAATATTCCATTTTTAAATTTTGGCTTTTTGATACAGGATTTCTCTGTGTAGCCCTGGCTGACCTGGAACTCACTCTGTAGACCAGGCTGGCTTCAAAGTCACAGAGATCTGCCTGCCTCTGCCTCCCAAGTGCTGGGATTAAAGGCATGTGCAGCCACTGCCTAACATAACATATTTTTTCTAATGAAAAAATGACTTTAAGCTGAAAAAGTGTTATAGAAAATAAACTTTACAGCTTCTTCCTACCCAGTGCTGCTGTCGCTTTTCTTCTCCCTCTGATTGACAGCTTGCCTGGGCACAACTCTGCAGGTATTAATGAACTATTTTTCTCCTCCAGCCATGAGGATTACTCCGGTGCCTTCCAGCACGGAGTTGCTTAGCACTCTTGACAGCTCTTAGTGGTAGACCATCCACCTATCATCCAGTCTCCTCTCTTCCCTTCTTGTCAAGCCCTGATTGTATTAAACATGACGATCACTGTTGTAAAGGAGAGCGGTCACCTCCTCAGCGCCAGACTATTCTCCAGTATTCTATTCTTCTCATCAGGGAATGAGTTAAGAATAGGTTTCCAGATGCTTCTCCTTAAGGATCTGGTGATTTTAACTGCAGCGGTCATCCTGTGACCATGAATGGAAGAATGAATCATAAGCCTGAAGGAATCTGGGTTGTTGATGTAATTGAGATTGAATTAACCAATTCTTAAACTACTTTGCACGAGAAATGTTTAATTTGTGACTAAGTTTTAGATAGTCTTAGTTTGGGGGTGGCTTGCTCACTTGCTTGTTCTCTCTCCTCTCTGTCTGTCCCTCCCTTCCTCCCTCCCTCCCTCCCTCCATCTCTCCCTTTCCTCCCTCCCTCCCTCCTCTCTGTCTCCTTCCCTTCTTCCCTCCCTCCCTCTCCATCTCCCTCACTCTCTCCTCTCTATCTCCTTCCCCCCCTCTAATTTTTCCTTTGTCCCTCACCCCCAGTCTTTTCTTTTTCTGGTCCTGCGGAGAGTAAAAGTTTTTGCATGTTGACACAGGTATCTCTCACTATACCCTTGTTTGTTATTTTGAGAAGGTGTCTCACCAAGTTGCCTAGGCTGCTATTGAACTCACTCTGTTGCCTAGGCAGGCCTTGAACTTGCTTCAGCCTCCCAAGCCTCCCCAGGTAGCTGAGGTCAGAGACATGTACTACCATGGCCAGCATTATTTTGCCTCTTAGCAGTATTAAATGACTTACAAATCTCACTTTGGATCTTGACACCTTAGACTGACTGACTTTTATATTAAAACGATTTGAGGCAAATCTCCAATCTCTTCTTCATGGAGATACAAGAGACGACAATAGCAAAATGTATCCTTCTGTACACTATATGCTAGGTTTGCACAACCAGACAGGCTGCCAAGAGTTAACTCTGTCTGTTGCTTTGACTCTGAGTGGCCCAATGAGAAACTATCCCATAAAATCACTTCACATGCTTCTCATAGACAGCAATGTCATCACCTCCTTGCTGCATTCCAGAGCACGATGCCAGAGAAGGAGGTCACAGTACCAGTTTCACCCTGGAATCAGTGTGGTGGCAATTGTCTGCACAGAGCCAGTTTCTGTAGTGAGCAGAGGCTTTTCTTGCTAGAAAAAAGCCAATGATTGTGCAAACTCACAGTAGAGGAAGATCATAAGGAAGACTTTGAACTGTAGAATTTGCATTTCCAAAGGTTCCCTGCTGTATTCTTTTATGACTAAAGCTCACTTAAAAGAAGAAAAAGTAATGTAGTCTCTAAAACTAAACCAGAACACCACACAGATTAAGGAAAGCCCTGTCATGGACAGGAACTGAAGGAGCCTGCTCATTTGGAAGTGGTGTCCACCTTCTCTCCACAAGGGACTCTCCCAAGGTGGGGACATACTAAGCTGCCCTGAGTCTTTCCACATGGAGGCTGTAGCCATCTGCAGTTGTAAACTATGATTCCTTGACACGCAAATCCCAGATGGTGCTTTGAATTGAAGGCCCATATTGCACACAGATTTCTGCAACAAGTGAGTTATTTATTTTTTCCTTACTGTCACTCAAAGCATGTTCATTTTTGGATGAAAAAAGAAGACAAAAATACAACAGAAATCATAACCCCAAGATTCTCAACATGTTAGCAAAATTTTTCTAATCATATTCTTTAAATGTAGAACATTATTGTTATTTACAAAAATGGGATTGTACCCTGACCTGTTTGCAGCTGCGTCATGTCCTACATATCCACAACGAGCAGGCCATGGCTTGCAGTGACCTGAACATTACTCTCTAACCAGGCTTATGACCCTGTACTTCACTGCATCAGTGTTCAGAGCATGAAAGTAAGAAAAGCAGACCTGTTGTCTGTGGACTGCTGACTGTTCATCTTGAGTCCTCTCTGCTTCTTGCATCGGCCTTCAGAGATGCTTCTTTGCTTCTTCTTTGGAAACATGAAGCAGATTTAGGCTGAGAGGAGATTAAACTTGGATGCATTTAGCTCCAAAGCAGTTTTCCAGGGCACCATTGGTGTAGTCCAGCTGACCTCTATCTAGGTCAGAGGGAAGCTGAGGTAGAAGCTGCATGGAGAGGAGATACTTCCACTAGGGATAGAGAAGCTGCAGATGAGGGCAAGCAATGAAGACCTGCAGTGGCCCATGAAAGGAGGTGCACAGGATACAGTCTGTTAAGATTCAGTCGCCAATGGATGGGTCTTGAGCCTAGGTGGGAGAGGCTAGATGTGGGGTAAAGATGAGGAGGCACAGTGGCTTTCCTGGCCTAGGGCTAGCCCAGGAAGAGCCTCAAGGTTGGTAAAGGTTGGGTTTGGTCATCAGCTTGCAGATCTTTGTAGAACCCAAAGAGAACACCTTGCCTCTCGTGGGGAGTCCTTCCTGCCACAGAGTAGCGGGGTCCTCTTAGCATGTTCTCTGAAAACTATGGAAATTCATTCAGACTATTGGCTAAATGAAGATCACTGGCTCACTGTCCCCAATATGTATACTTTAACCCATAACCAGGGGGTGGGAAGGAAAGTCAAAGCCACCAGCTTGCAGGCACTTTAATGGGGGTACACACTAAAGAAACGGCTATAGCACAATAACTCAAGGCAAGTGCATTTTTCTGTCTGTGCTTTTGTTTGGACCTGGAAAGGCAAGCGAGTGTCCCCTGAAGGAGGTATGAGACGGGGCTTTGAAGGATGAATAGTAAGTGTGCTTGGAAATCGTGATGGCCAGTTCACTCATGCTGAGTGAAGGAAGACCGAGGTCAGGGAGTGGGATGGGGGAACCGTAGAGAGCCTCAAATGACTCTGTAAGACAGCTGGGTGACTTCTGTGGCAGCTGGCTCATCAGATGGGGAAGTGTTTAAAGCAGGGCAGAGACCTGACATGATCTATGTTCTGGGCAGATACAGCTGCTGAGTGTGAGGAGGTAGGAGAGACCCTGGACTAATGAGGAGGAGTCTGAATGAAGGTGGCCTCTTTTAAGAATTCTGAGAAAGGACAGATATGACGTCAGGGACAAAGGGAAGAAAGACATTCTCAGGGAAGCCCAGGAGTGTGTATGATCTCTAGACAAGCTGGGAGGGGTGGGCACCCCTAAACCAGCTCTGGTTCTTGCCAGGAAGCCAAGGAGAGCACATGATCCCTAGACAGGATGGGAGGGTTGTTTATCTCCTACCCAACCCTGGCCTTTGCCCTGAGGTTTGTGAGCTCCCTGTGCTAGAGGGAGTGTGTGTTACTCTAGAGGAAAGGCCTTCAGTATCTATGTATGGCATCAAAACATTAGTTGGCCAGGCTGGTCTAGCCTGGGAGGAGAAAGGCCCTGGGCTTTCTCTGTGCTGCCTTTGCAAGGGCAGTCAGGCTTTATGTAAAGATTTTGCTATCAGGGCAGGGCAGCCTAGGAGACTGACCCCGGGGAGATGTTATGCTCTGCCTGGGCAGGGGTCTGTTCGAATTTGAACCTGAGGAAGAGAGCCAGGTCCCAGGAGACTTAGGGGAGTGAAAGCCAAGGAGAGGGCTAGGGGTGGCTCACCAGACAGGCTGAAGCTGGCTTCAAAGAGACAACAGCACTGTCACTGTAGGCAGGGACACAGGAACAAGATTGTGGGTTCAAATCCCAGCCCCAGCCTCTCCCTGCTATGGGCTTCAGGAAGCCACATCATTCTTCCTGTCTTGTTTCTTCATCTGCCCTCTGGGACAGTGATTTTATAACTGATTGTTGTTGTGAGACCAGGTATCACTGTAACACTGATTGATTTTGAGCTAGCGGTCTTCCTGTTTCAGCCTCTCGAGCACTAGGTGGTGACAGGCATGCAGAGCCATGCCTGGCATAGTTCTGACACTCACACTGAGTGCCCATGAAAAGGATTGCCTGAGTTGTCAGAACCATAGTATGGGTGCCTCTGCCTCACTCTGAGCAGCGAGCTCTCGGGGAAACCAGTCTGTCTTGGCTCAGCATCTTCCAAGTCTGAAGAAGCTTGAAGGCTTTTCCTTCCTCGGCAAGATAGTCGGCAGCCATGGTGCAGAGGCCACCACTCTTTTCCCCTTTCCAGAAGGCCCAAGGACAAACCCATGTCTAGATGTACCACAGGAGAGTGAGGAGGAGCACAGCACCCCACACAGTCAGGATATGTCATGGGGCAGCTGAGACAGCAGGGGAGGCATCCTCGTGAAGACTCTTGCTGTACTTGGACCCCTCCAGATCAGATTTTCCCTGGAATATCAAAGTGGCTTATTTTATCCATTTTGAATTTGAGTTCCAGGAATATTTAATGGGGTGTGTCAGGGCAAACCATGTATAATTTGTAGCCTTTTTCCAAATGAGACAGGGCTGGATCCTACTTTGGCCAAGCTTGTCAGCTGCAACAGCTGATCATGCCCTCCTGTGGCCTCAGCATCTGCCCTTTCTGCCTGAGTTTGGGATTCCCCAAATGCTCTCTCTCCTTCAGGGTTTTCCTAGGACACCAGGGCAACCGGACCCGTACAGAGGAAAGGTTTCTGAACTGAGAGTCTGAGGTAAAAATGAAATTATTTTTCTGTCAGTTGGACCAGTGGCAGAATTTAAATGATCTCTGAGCGGGGATGTTGAAGCTGTAGGCTGACAGGAGTGTGGAGCCATGTAGGGGAGCCCTTTTCTACCAAGTGGTTTTCCTTAGAAAATGTCCTTACTTCTCTGGGCAACAAATCAGCTCCACCCACAAGGGACAAGCCTTGGAGTCTTTCTGTCTCCGTGTGGGCGAGGCAGCTCACAGGCACCAGTGCACAGTTTTGCCTTCCCTCTCTTTCTCTGAGAAGTTTCACAATCATGTTCTAACGTAAAAAATACTGTCCAAGTCCTGTGGCCTTTGAGAGTTTTGTTGAGCCGTGACGGATGGCTGTGGATACAGTGGAGCAGGCCTACATCACCCACGCCTCTCCCTGGCTCCAAAATGGGACCGGTGAGGACAGCCTGGCTTGGATCATTTGTCTCCAAGTACCAGGGGATTTTCAAACAGCTGTGGAACCAACCATTTCCAAACGGAGCATAGTTCTGGCTTGTGGTAATAATACACACACATGTGCTTCATAACCCAAGTTCCTGAGGCACTGGGTGTGGTGGCCTTTCCTGCTTAGGATGCTGTGTCACTGCCTGGGTCTCTGTTTCTCCACTTCGACCCAAATGGTGACACCATTCAGAACCAGTGTGAGACTCGAATTTGGGGCACACTTGAGTATGGGACATTTCCCTCCTGTTATGGTTTGGGAAATGTTCCCCACAGGTTTCTGTTTTGAAGGCTTTGCCAGTGGTTGATGACACTGTTTGGGGGTTATTAACTGTTAGGAGGTGGGCCTGCCTTGTGAAGCTCTATCTGCAAGGCTTTTGACTTTTGTATTTCCCCATTCCCAGGTTCCCCAGGGGGACAACAGCCACCTCCTCAGTCTTGACACCTTCTAGTCTTGACTGAATGGTTCCCATGCTTTCCTCTCCAGGGTAGACAAAGTCCTTGGAAATAGGAGCCCGGACAAACTTTTCCTTCCATAACTTGTTTTTGTCAGGTAGTTTGGTTACAACTATGTAAGAGATACGCAGCACTGGCCTGGGCTTCTCTCTGAATAGATGCATCAGGCTCCCTAGCCTTCTGCCCCCCTCTTCCCATCTCACTCTGCATCATCCCCTCCCTGTCTTGAGTCCTTTTTCTCTCCCATCCTTCCCTAGAGAGGCTTTCTCTCTCCAGAGAAGGAAGGACTAGGTCTCTAGTCCTTAACTCAGCCCTGGGTGAGGTCAGTGCAGAAAATCCACAGAATTTGGGTGGCTGCTACCATTGCCCGCTTCCTCTCAGAGGCCTGGCATGACTTCCTTTTGGGTATTCTGTATTCTGTTGGAAGTCCAGCAGAGCCTTGGCTGCTCTGGCTTGCTGGGCAGAGTCAGAGGAAGAGACATTGGGTCAGGAACGGTGACAGTAGAGGCCTTGAGCAGTCTGGAACCCAGAACACCGCTCCAGGTCTGAAAGGACCTCTAAGTCAGCACAAGACACCAAGATCAAATCCTCAGCACAAAGGAGATTTTTTATTTGCTCCAGAGGGATAATGGGCAGAGAATGAGAGACAAAGGCAGGAGACAGAGGAAGAGAGAGAAGGGAAGAGGAGCAAGAGAGAGGGGAGGAAGAGGGCAAGGGAGATGGGAAAGGGACATTTGCCCCAGAGGGACAAAGGACTGCTCTGGATAGAGAGAAGACAGCTGTGGCACATAGGAAAATCGCGGTTTATAAAGGTACAAGGAGAAACCCCATGTAAGGATGAGGTGTCTAATTTTAATTTGGCATGTTAATTAGGTGACCCAAAGGGGGCTTTTTTGTTGCTGGATATCACTACTTTGATAGCTGGACCTTGGTAGTCAGCCTCAGGAGAAGGAAGTGGCCAAATAGGGGAATAGACCTTGGTAGCTGGCTTTAGGAATGTAATCTAACAGTTTAGCAAGGCTGAAGGAATGGGGAAGAGCGAGGCCTGCCAGAGCCCTTCAAGGTGTGAGTGGATGGGCCAACAGTGACAGCCCAGAGCACAGTGAGAAGAGACAGATAGAAAGACACTTGAGGCTGGAGAGATGGTCAGAGGTTAAGAACACTGGCTGCTCATCCAGAGGACCAAGCTCAATCCCAGACCCCACAGGGATGCTCACAACTGTCTATAACTCTAGTTCTAGGGAATCTAATGCCCTCTTTTGGTCTCCTCAGACACCAGGCATGCACATGGTGCACAGACACACAAGGAGGCAAAACACCCAAACACAGAAATAAATAAGTAAATAAACAAATACTCTATAAAGAAAGAAAGACACTTGAGTGAGAACCTGCATGTCAGCGCTGATGTTTAGCAGGATGGCAGCCAAGGGTGACATAAGAACAAGGAACAGGTATGGGACCAGGATGGGAATAAAAAACCCAGAGGGGGAGGAAGAGAGAGACCGTGAAAGCAGGGCCCCTCCAGGTTCTCACTACACCACACGGCTCTACGCTGAGCAGGGGCTGTCTTAGTTTGGATTTTATTGCTGTGAAGAGACACCGTGACCATGGTACCTCTTATAAAGGAAGACATTTAATTGGGGCTGCCTGCCAGTTTCAGAGGTTTAGTCCGTTATCATCAGGGCAGGAAACATGGCAGCATGCAGGCAGACCACACCTACTCCAACAAGGCCATTTTTTTAAATAGTGCCACTCTCTATGGGCCAAGCATTCAAAACACATGAGTCTATGGGGGTCATTACTATTCAGACCACCACAGGGGCCTAGAGGCTGGACACCCTTTCTTCTCCCTGTACCGACAGATCAAGTTGGAGCAGAGGGAGGAAGGTTTGGCTTACCCAGCTGGCCTCAATACCTCAGAGCATGCTAAGGAGAAGGGGCCACAGACTCCAGGCCTCTAGACATGCGGCTGAGTGAACAGGGAAGTTCTGGAACCTGGTGGAGTTCACTAAGAGGTCACTATGCATGCAGGCTGCAACCTTCTGAAGATTCCCTTTCTTCACTGGTACCACAGGGACCTCAGGAAATTGGGTCTTCCTTCGGAGAGGCTGGGGTGGGTGTCATGGTGTGTTGTCAGAACTATACAAGAATTCCAACCTGGAGGATGTCTGTCCAGGCATAGTTCCCATGGAGGGCATGAAAGCCAACTTTTAGGAGTCCAGAACCTTTTGCTGTGACTTCCTATGACCTACTGGGTGCCAGCTTTGTGAAGCCAGGATCTTCTCTGCTGACTATACCCCAGGATTGCAAAGAAGTGGCCCAGAGCTTACAGCTTAATGCCCGTTTGTGCACATAGACACACACACAGGACTAGAAAGTCACTGTGAAAGTGCTAACTTCACTGGGAACACGAAGAGCCTTGCCAGTGTGTGCCCCCACAGGAACCCCCTTCTACTCAGCTGTTTCTTCTTCTAAGCAATGACCTTTACTGGACATTAACTTAGATGAAGTTGTGCAGTTTCCGCGTCATGGCCAGAGTAGTTCTAACTTTTGGGGGACATTTAGTTGATTTCTGGGGATTTGTTCTGCATAGTTTTGCAAAGTGGACTTCACCTTTTTATAAATTTATCTCTGGGAAAAGAAACTACAAGTGTCACAGTTCCTTATTGTGAGGCCACCACAGGTGAGCCTCGATCCTGCATCCCAAACCATTGGCTACAAAGGAAAGAGGACTGGGGAGTGGGCATGGGGTAGTGTCCTCCTAACATACCTCATAGGCTAGCAGGGGCCCTTCCTGGTAAAGGCTGGTTATCTGGTCAAGCTCCCTCTTCTGGGGCTGCTGAGGTGGCTTCTAGGGGACAGGTGCAGCAGTTCTAACATCTGTAGGCCCTTCTTTGGGTGTGTCAGCTGCTCTCTTCCCCACCATCTCAGTGGATAGCTGAGTGACAATGACAAAGATGCAGCTACCTTTATGTTCAGAAGGGGAGCATCATTGCCTACCTAGTGCTGATTCTACAGGATCCCTGGGATATGACCAGGCTGCCTGAGTAGGTGCCTGCCATAGGCCATTCCCGGCACCAGAGCTGTCACTTTGAAAGGATCCAGCAGTCTACCAACCTCAAACACTGTGTTCTTGTTTGCTTTTTCTGTTGCTGTGAAAAACACTGGCCAAAACCAACTCAGGTAAAAAAAGGTTTATTTCAGCTTACAGGTTCCAGTCTATCACTGAAGGAAATCTGAGGAAGGAACTCAGGCAGGCAGAACTCGAAGCAGAGACCACAGAGGAACATGGCTCACTGACTCTCTGTTTCTTCTCAGATAGCATTTTCATACACCACAGGGCCACCAGCTCTGAGGTGGCAGCTGCCCCCAGTGAGCCTGGCTTTCTTCCATTGATTAGCAATCAAGAGAATGCCACAGAGACACATCCACAGGCCAACCTGATGAGAGCAGTTCCCCAACTGAGGGTCTCTCTTCTGAGGTGTCTCAAGTTGATAACCAAGATTAGCCATCATAAAGTTAATTAAAATTGAAGCACAGAAATATTTTTTGATAGAAAAGAAATTGTATTCGGAATACACATTTGTGGAGAAAGCATGATCTCAGTTTTTAAAAAATGCTTTGTTTTTCTTGGAAGACAAAATCTTGTATTTTGTCCAGACTTGCCAGGAATTCTTAGACTCAAGCGGTCCTCCTGTCTCAACCTCCCAACAATTTGGGACTCAGGCACATGCCACCATATCTGGCTACATGGTTCCATTTTTAGCATGATAAGAACAGAGTGCATACTTATTTATTATTATTATTTATTGAAAATAGATTCTTCTCTCACACAACACCACACCCTGACGACAGTTCCCCTCCACTCTATCCAGCTCCCCTCACTCCTGTTTCTCTTCAGAGAAGAGCAGGCCTCCACAGACAACAACCAAGCAGAACAAAACAACAATAAGACAAGGCAAAGCACCTCCTATTGAGGCTGCACAAGGCAAAGAAAGGAGGAAAAGAGTCTCAAGGGCAGGCAGGAGAGCCAGAGACACTCTTCTCCCATGCAGAGAGTATACTGGGTCCAGCCAAAAGACTGAGAAGTGACAATTCCATTTAAAAATTAAAAATACTGCACATACACACACACACACACACACACACACACACACACACACAGTAGTGCCTAAAAAACTAGAGTTAAATCTAATTGTTAAGAGTTATTTCTGAGCCGGGCAGTGGTGGTGCACGCCTTTAATCCCAGCACTTGGGAGGCAGAGGCGGGTGGATTTCTGAGTTTGAGGCCAGCCTGGTTTACAGAGTGAGTTCCAGGACAGCCAGGTCTATACAGAGAAACCCTGTTTCAAAAAATAACAACTAAAAAACCCAAACAAACAAAAAAAGGAGTTATTTCTGAGCCTCAACATACCCCAACTTTACACAAACCAGTACACACATTACACCATGTAAAACAAAACCAAAAAAGTTGTCAGTTCCGCTGGGCTAAGCCAGGACTCTGGTGCCTGGGTTTGGAGCTTTTCATGGCCCTATGATTCCCCAGGTGGGACTCTCAGCTGTCTCAGACCCCAATAGTATCCCGTGAATTTGACTTGGAAAAGACAGCAGCTTCTCAGTTTCTTCATCCCTGGGAAGTGTTAGTCAGCTTTCTGTCACCATGGCAACATATCTGAGACATTATTTATTAAGAGGAATGGTTTATTTTGGTTCACAGTTTGAGAGAGTTGTCCTTGTTGCTTTTCAGCCTGTGAGGCTGAACATCAAAGTGGGAGTTTAGCAGAGGAGACTGCTCACTCCATGGTACTTAGAAGGTAAGTAGAGAGAGACTAAGAGTCAGCGGCTAAGTTACCCTTCCAGAGCATGCCTCTATGCTCTGGATTCCATTATGTCCCACCTTCTAAAGGCTCCCCTACCTCCCCAAAGTGTCACAGGTTGGAGTCTAGGCATTGAACATACAGGGCTTTGTGGTAGAAAAGTCACCTAAACCACAGCTCAGAGGACCTGACCCCATCACTGCACTGCCTAGAGCATTAGTGGCTTCGGACCATCCTAGGCAGGGTCCTTCATCTTGGGCATTCTGACATGGGGCTTCCTTGGACACAAGGAGTGTCCTGAACACTGTGGGATCTTAATGGCATCCCTACCTCTTCGCGCTAGATGCAGTTAGAGCGAGGCATCTCCAGAAGCAGGACTGCTCTTTATTCAGAACAATGGAAGGGCCACAGTCTCTCTGCAGAAGTGAAACTGTATACGTTGGGGTGTGTCAGGTTTTAGAGACTGGAAAGAGGCCTTTCAGGCACGGAAGATTCCATCTGTGGGTCTGTTCCTTCCAAGTCTCTAAGTGGAAGGTGCCACTCACAGCTGGGTGTTGATAGACTACCAGAATCCCACAGGTCTCATCAGGGAAGCCAACTCTCCAGCTCTGGACCACCTGAGGTTGTTATGACACTAATCCTTTAGATGTCACTAACACATCTCTCCCTCCCTCTCACCCCTCCCAGTTGTGTATCATAGCCACCTATTGGGTGCTTCCTTGGGCCACTCTGGTCTTTCCTCATCTCTGCCCCGAAGCCTCACTTAGCACTGTACTGGCTGGTTTTGTGTCAACTTGACACAAGCTAGAGTTATCACAGAGAAGGAGTTTCAGTTGAGAAAATGCCTCCATGACATCCAGGTGTAAGGCATTTTCTCAATTAGTGATCAAGGGGGGAGGGCCCCTTGTGGGTGGTACCATCCTTGGGCTGGTAGTCTTGGGCTCTATAAGAAAGCAAGCTGAGCAAGCCAGGGGAAGCAATCAAGCCAGTCAGCAGCATTCCTCCATGGCCTCTGCATCAGCTCCTGCTCCTTGACCTGCTTGAGTTCCAGTCCTGACTTCCTTTCGAGATGAGCAGCAGTGTGGAAGTGTAAGCTGTATAAGCCCTTTCCTCCCCAACTTGCATCTTGGTCATGATGTTTGTGCAGGAATAGCAACCCTGACTGAGACAAGCACAATCCTCTGCTTCTCCTTCCCTTCATCTTCTTCTTGCTCATCTTCTTAGCATGATAATATTGACTTTCTTTCTGACTCCATGACCCAAGTGATACTGATACACACAAGTGTGTGGAAAGCACCAAGCTTCTTGTGGGTCTCCTTAATTGAGTGAGCCCGCGAGTTCAGGGACTATGAGGTTTACAACCTCGAACCCTCTCCTGGACTGAGAAGTGGCTGTATCATAAAAAGAACAGAAAAGGGTGTGGGGAGGGTTAGCATTCTGCCTAAGCTCCACCCCACAGTTGCCTGGCAACAGCCACGTAGGCCTAACCCACTATAAAAGGGGCTGCTTGCCTCCTCTCTCTCTCTTGCCTCCTTCTCTTGCTCCCCTCTCTCCCCATTCCCTTCCCCCCCCTCCACGTGGCCACGGCCAGCCTCTACTTCTCTACTCTCTCCCTCTCTCTGCCTCTACTACCCTCTTAACTCCCCTCCCCATGCCCTGAATAAACTCTATTCTAGGGGAAGGGATGCCTCGGCATGGGCCCCTGAGACACGCCCTTCCCCACACCTGACTCTACCTCCACAGACTGTATCTTCTATCTCTTTATAAACACATCAGAGAGGGAGGGCAACTGCAAGGGATGTGTGGGGGCAGCTGCTTGTCTTGCCCATGAAGGTTCGATAATTTGAGTTGATTAAACCAACTGACGACAGGTGAACAGGTGACGAAAAGGTTGACCAAGGATCAGGTGGTGAGACTCCTGCACATTAAACAAGAAGCCATCCACCTGGTTGTGACCTCAAAGCCCTATTCACGAGGAGAGGGGAGTGGGGCCTGCAGGCAGGTTTGCTGGAGGAACTAACAGTTTTTAGGGGAGATAAACAGGTCCATGGGAGAGGTCCATGGGTGTAGCCTGAAACATACAGGGCGGTGGGGCGGGGCAAAGATTGTATGGCTACTCTGCAAAAGGACCCGGAGGGAGTCGATGGTAACTGAGACCCTTCTGGCAGATCCTCTTTCTTTAGGTAAGTCTTGGAAAAGCTCCTTCCTGCAGTTTTGGGGTGTCCCTTTCTGAGCCCTAGCAAAGGGCAGAGGAAAGGAAAGGGGGGGGGGTGGCAGAGAGGAGAGGAGCCAGCAGAAAGGCCTTGTCTTGCTTTGATTTGGCAAGGTCTGACACTCTCGTTTGTTTTTCTTTCTTTTCTTCTTTTCCTTTCCCTGTGTTGCCTTCCCACGTCCTTCCATCTTGGAAGAGTTCTGTGAGAGGGGCCACAGCCAAGCTCTTCTTCAGCCACCCTGGGAAATGAAACCCAGGCTCATCCAGGCAGAGATCATTCTCCCTGTGCAGCTGCAGCCAAGCGGCCCCAGGGAGCCAGACCTCTAACCCCCAGGCTCCGCCTCTCGGAGCTCAGGTTTCCTAACGTGAAATGCAGATTCCCCCAAGGCTCACCTGGGTGCGGTCTGTGGCGCGCAGAACTGAGAGCCAATCTGTAGCTCATCCAGCAGGGTCCTCTGGGCACAGAAAGTGGTTCAGCCCATGTTAACTGAATCAAAGTCAAAAATCTGATCTCTAACATTTGTAGAGCCCTGCCCAGCTGCGGAAGAACAGGCAGAGCCACACACCCGCACCCCCAAGAAGCCAGGGTCCATTGCTCTGCAGCTTGTTTTGCTCCAGCCCTGGCTGGCTCAGTGCCTTCAGTTCAAGTTTTCTGGACGGTCCCTACCTTGTCACTCAAGTGGCAGTTCCCTGGCTCACCAGGGCTATGCCTCTATCTTACGTAGGGCGGTGTCTAGCCCGCGGGCTGAGGCCACGGACACACAGCCGCTATGTCCCTGTCGAATTCCTCTGCTGCTGCTGCTGCTACGCTAATTCTGGCTTCTGTTCTGAGGAGATGGTAGTAAGAACAGCAGCCACAAAAATCAGGGTCCTTTCTGTGCGTAGTACTGGCTCTCTGAAGAAGATGCTGACATGGTGCAGGACAGCAATGTCCAGCGTGATGTGCAAAGATATCAACAGGAAATACGCTGAGTGGAACATTGCAGGGTGCTGCTGGCCGAAGGGGTTGGGGTCGGGGAAATCACTCTTCCAGCATGGGGGGGGGGGGGAAGGCGACTTCCTCTAAACCAAGACTTCTTTAAAAAATACTTTTATTAATTTTGTGATAATTTCTCTGCCCACTCTTTCCTAACTCCTCCCAGATCCCCTCCCCTCCTAACTTCCTGTCCTGTGTTTTTGTTGTTGCTTTTAATTAGCCTCCTCGGATGCATTTGTGCTGCTCTTATATCCTCATGGGTATGAAGGTATTCTCTGAGGCATGGAGTACTTACCAGGGCCACACTCTTAAAAAGGTGACTCTCACTCTCCCAGAGTGATTTAGCTGCTCAGCCAGGGGTTGGGGCTCATGACCCCTCCCATCCGAGCTGGATTGTTGATTGGTTTGCTCAGGTATGGTCTTGTGTGAGTAACCACAGCTATGAATTCCTGAGTGTGGCCATATTGTTATATGCAGAAGATGAGGTTTCTCTTGGTTCCTCTCTGATCTCCGGGGATAACCCTCCTCTTCAGGGATGTCCCCTGAGCCTTAAACCAAGACCTTTGAAACATGTTTGCACCTTCGATAGATTTATGTTCTTTAACCAAGATATTGTCTGTGTCACTGGGCATACAGGTACATAAAACAGGCATAGAAGTCAAACAGGCTCATTATCAATCATAAAGAAATGTATTCATTCACTGCATCCTCCCTGTGAATGTGTGTGCACACGTATGTGCATGGCCTTATGTTGCATACATGCTCATGCCTGAGTGCACATGCCATAGCATGTGCATATGGATGTCAGAGGACAGTTTGCTACAATCCAGTCTCTCCTTCCACCATATTGGTTTCGGGATCAGGTCACCAGGCTCAGCCCTTGTCTGCTGAGTCACCTTGTCAGCCTAGACAACTTATTTTAAAACAGTTCTATGCTATCCATATATTTTTCCATTTATTAAAGATAAAAGTAATTTTTCACACCAATGAGATGGATATGCTGGTTTATTTTAGCATTAATAATTAAATTTTGGCTGAATATTTTATAATGCAGGATGTACAGCATCTTCAACAAGTTGATCAATATTTTGATTAATAATCATCAATGTTGTAAATGCTATTTTTTGTTACTATGTAGTAAGTATAAGATGTCAAGAGCATGCTTAGGGAACTTTTGAAAATGCTGGAAATCCAATCCTAACCTGAAGCCAAAATTCATAGAATGGTTGTTTTGAACTCAAGTCAGCATCTCAAACAGCAATGTTTAGAATCAAAGATTTTAACACAATATAATCTGAAGACTCTCGGACTTCACACTTATGTGTTGATGACAGTGGTACAAAGTGTTCCCAGGCTTTGTTCTCTGTAAGCAAATCATTGTTACTATAGGAACAGAACTCGGCCTTCCCAATGCTTGATCCTTCAATACAGGTGCCCCAGCCAGAAAATCATTTTGTTGCTACTACATAAGTGTAATTTTGCAACTGTTATGAATTGTAATGTAAATATCTGATCTGCAAAATATTGGATATGTTGACCCCTGTGTAAGGTCATTCAACTCCCAAGGAGGTTGCGACCCACAGGTTGACGGCCATTGATGTAGACAGGCTCTGAGCCCAGATGTTTGACAGGGGGGGTTTGTTGACGGTATGTGATATGAGAGCAGACACAATGCAAAGTGTACATACGTTATGCTCAGAGCCAACACATCAGTGAAGGGTACAATGCCTGCCACACAGACTGCTGCCACCAGAGTTACCCTGGATCTGTTAGTTATTTGGTTTGGAAATAAATTTTGTTATTTACACATTCAGAGGCCTTTAACTGTTGTCCAAGTGTTTGCAATCTAAATTCAGTTGAGATCCCTTATAGGGTCGCAGCTCAAAACTTAGGAAGCTGGGCTAACTCACTGGCTTGTTGTAGACACAACTGTTGCAACCAGTTTCGGTACTCCTTAGGCTGTTGGGTAGCTCAGAGTCCAGACTGTGTCCAACCCAAGTGTCTCAGTTAGGGGTTTCATTGCTGTGAAGAGACACCATGACCAAGGCAACTCTGTGAAGGGCAATATTTATTTGGGGCTGGCTTACAGGTTCGGAGGTTCAGTCCATTATCATCAAGGTGGGAGCATGGCAGTGTCCAGAAAGACATGGCACTAGAGGAGCTGAGAGTTCTACATCTTGATCAGAAGGCAAACAGGAGGAGACTGGCTTCCAGGGAGCTAGGAAGACGGCCTTAAAGCCCAGGCCCACAGTGACACACCTATTCCAGCAAGGCCACACCTCTTATAGTGCCATTCCCTGGGCCAAGCATATTCAAACCATGACACCAAGTGTGGCATGTGGCATGTATCTAATTATTATTATTATTATTATTATTATTATTATTATTATTATTATTATTTTATTATAATCTATTATGTATTATGTATCTATGTGGCATGTGGTCATCTCAATTTTTAATTTGTATTTCCCTTCAGTCCTTCAGTAGACTTCATTGTTACTGTGAGTGAACCTGGCCTGTATGAGGGTCTTGAAGTCACTTCTTGCTAATGAGCAGGGTGCGCAGTGAGTGTCTCTGCCCTGGTGTCTTCATGGCAGGGCTACAGGCTTCATGAACCGCAGGTCACAGCCAGGACCTACCCTGAATTCATTTAAACCAAGCCTAACGCTTCTTCTCTTAGCCTTCAGCCTCATGGGAGCTGGGCTGCTTTGCACAGCTCTGTGCTGGTGGCAGAGGGAGGCAGTGCCACCTGTATGTTAAGACAGATGGGTTTTCCAAAGAAACTCTGGGAAACGGCTTTCTTAAATGTGCCCACCCTTCTTCCTTCCCTCCCCCTCCCTCCCTCCCTCCCTCCCCCCTCCCTCCCTTCTTCCCTCCCTCCCTCCTTCCCTCCCCCCTCCCTCCCTCCTTCCCTCCCCCCCTCCCCCCTCAATGCATCTCTCTCTCCCTCCCTTCATCTTCTCTTCTCCCTCCTTCCCTCGGTCCTTCCCCCTCTCCTTCCTTCCCTCCTTCTTACCTCTTTCCCTTTCTAACCTTCATTTCTTTCTCAGTTCTTCCCTTCTTCTATCCCTCCTTCCTTTCTTCCTTCCCTTCTCCTTTCCTCCCCCCCCCTCCTTTCCCCATTTCTTTCCTCCTCCTCGTCATATATTTATTAGTTGAGCAAGTTATTTAACTTTCTTGAGACTCAGGAGTTTGTTTTGTCCTTGCAACTTTTTTTTTTTTTTTTTTTGGCCACGAAGAAAAATTTAAAAAAGACTTCCTCAGAAAACTATGTGAATTGACTTAATTATTCACAAAAAGCACTTAAACTGTAAGCTATTGTTTATTCAACAAACATTTGTAACATAAGCATGGCAGAGAAACATTCTCTTTATTTAAAAGCACATGCTATAGTAACTCGGGAGCAGAGAAGGGCTGGACTGACTGCCTGAAGCTTCTTGGCTCCCAGTAGCCCTATCACTCAGAGTGGTTTTTCTGTAAATGCTTCACCTTTCTACTGTGTGATTGGCTGGGCTTGAATCCCAGGTCAGCATCAACCAAACTCACACTGACAAGAACAACCGTTGTCACAGAGAAGCAGGCAGTTGGGAAGACTTTCTGCTCAATCCCAATCAAAGAGAGATCTCGGGGTACATGGGATGTTCTCCACCCTCTACAGCCGTCTGCTACTCTATGCCAATCTTGGCGTACCTTCCCTCAGCACAAAGCCACGGTAATTATCCACTTATTCACTCACTTCACGAAGATCTATGGCTCAGGACACAAAATTGCCAATCTTCACTGGCCTGAGCCTTGTGTGACCATACACCATGGTAAAATAGTGTCCTGGCAACTCAGAGAAATGAAGATGCTGCAGATTGTCTCAGTACTGTCAAGTATAGAGAAAATAGTAAACATTATCGTTTGTTTTAGAAATCATTCAAACAGACACTATCTCCTCTAACCAATGGCTGTCAACAATTGTTTTAAATTTAAATTTATTTATTTGGTGTGTATATGTGTGAATGTGCAGGGGTGTGTATGCTGCAGAGTAAGCACTGAGGTCAGAGGTCAATCTGTGAGAGCAGGTTCTCTCCTTCCTCTGTGTGGGTCCTGGGGATTATACTCGGGTCCTCTGGCTTGACAGCTAGCATCTTTATCAGCTGAGCTATCTCACCTGCCTGGTTCTCCATAATTGTCATGGACCTGGAAGCCACACTCACCACAGCAGCAACTATAGACCACCTCGTTATACATATGTGACCTCAGACACATCTGTGTGGAGACCCAGGACACTTGCCGTAGTCAGTGCCATAAGGCTCATCTTATCAGACCAACAAACCTGGTGGCTTCACTTGGAACTCAAGTCTTCCAAAACATGGCCCCGACTTTATCTTTTTATAAGAAGTTTTTATAAGTATGGGCCTACAACAGTCTCGTGGCCCATGTGTGTGCTTGGTGCCTGTGAAAGCCAGAAGAAGGTGTTGGATCTGTTGAGACTAGCGTTACAGATGGTTGTGAGCCACTATCTGGGTGCTGGGAACCGAACCTGGGTCCTCTGCAAGGACTTAGCCACTGAGCCATCTCTTCAGTTTCCCAATATTACCTTTTGCCAAGGGGGTTACATGAGATTCTTTGAAAACCTAAGCATTAATCTCAATCCCTCTACCCTCTGTATATCACCTCTGCTGTCTTAATTTAAGCCCTGCTTAATACCCAGACACATATCATTACCCCCCCCCCCCCCGTAAAGGACCCTTCCCAAACAAGAACATTTCCATTGGTAGCTCTTTGTGAAATCTCTATTCTCCAGTAGATAGTGTTATTCAGGTTACTTAAAACTCACATCACAGTGACATATTACACACTAGTAGTTTTTCCATGTATACGTGTGTTCTTGTGTCTGTGTGTATATGTGTGCTTGTGCACATGTGTGGGCACTCGTGTGCAAGCAGGAGGATAATAGAGGGTGCCGGGGCCTGGGTGCTTTCCAGGCTCTCTACCTTCTATGTTGAAGCAGAAGTTTCAGTTGTACCCAGAACACAGATTTGTGTACCATACCATATACATACCAGCACACACACACACACCTGCGTGCACACACACTCAAACATATAGTGAAAACAGGAAACTTAGATATCTCATAAAACAGATACCCAAAGTGTCCCTTTCCTGGTTAGTTGTCCCTTTCCTGGTTAGTTGTCCCTTTCCTAGTTAGTTGCAAACTTGACACAACCTAGAGTCATCTGAGTGGAAAGCATAAGCTAATGACTTGCTTAAATCAGATCTGCCTATGAGCATGTTTGTGGGGGATTGTTTTGATTATTAATTGGTGCAGGAGGTCACAGACCACTATGGGTGGCACCATTCCTTAGGCACCCATCAACACCTTAGCTCAATGACCTCACCAGGGTCATCAGTCAGCTTTGCAGAGTATGAGATGAGCTGCAACAGGCACCAGCTGCAGTGTTATGGGATGAGAGGAGGGCTGGAAAGGGCTGGAGCTTGGGGTCTTGTAAGCTTTTGGTACAGCTTCTGCAGCTGAAGCCTCTCTGGGTTGGGAAAGAGGAGGAAAACCATTAACCAGGAGGAAGTGGGAACTTCCAGAAAGGACTACTCCGGACACCAGATGCTGCAGGTAAGCAGCAGACTCTAGGAAGTGACATTAGGCAGGGTCACTTAGAAAGGAATGAATGAGCTTCACCCTTGAGAAGTAGGCAAACATCATTGATGTCATAATACATGGCTTCAGATGTCATTGCAAGTTTCAAGAGTCAATTTAAGTCCAAGTTTAGGGTGGCAAGATGGCTTAGTGGGTAAAAAGTACTTTCAGCAATGCCTGATAACCTGAGTTTGATTCCTGAAACCCACTTTGTAGAACAAGAGAATTGACACTCAAATGTTGTCCTCTGATCTCCACACAATGCTGTGGTGTATATGCACATACACACAAAATGAATACATTAAAATGTAGTTTAAGATCTAAGTTTTAGGAAGAGCATGATTGAGAGGTCTTCAGACATCAGTACCAGGCCTCCTTTCTCTCTGCTCCTCTCTCATTCTCTGCACACACACTTCATTCTTCCTCATGTTTCTGCCTTCACCCCTCAGCTTTGCTGGTCTGCTGGAGGAGTGAAGGCTGCCCCTCCCCTGGTGTCACCCTGACAGCTGCACCAACAGAGGAAGACTGGACTGCCATGCTTGGCTTCAAACCAATGTTCTAGGCAGTGGTTCTCATGATCCGTATTGGGTCTTTAGAACTACAGTCATGGATCAATATGTTGTGTCTGGGCTCTGATAAGGAAACCATCGTACCTGGCCCTGTGGGACACATAGGTGGAGAGGAAGGAGAGTGTGTGGCTTGGATATGAATATCTCCTCAAATACCCCCTCCTGTATCAAAGCTTGATTTCTGGCTGATGGGCCATGGGGAATTGATCCAGTCCGGAGAGCTCTGACCTAATCAATGGCTTAATCCCGAATACAGCCATGATATGGCACAGTATAGGAGGGTGAGGAAGTAGGTCACGAGGGAGGGATAGTGTCCTGGAAAGGTCTGCCTTGCCCCGTCCCCCTTCTTAACTTTCTCAGTTTCTTGATTACTAAGAAGTGAGCTGTGCTCCACTAGGCCCTCAGACCATGATGCTCTCCCCTACTGTAGGTCCAGAAACACAGAGCTATACCCCTAAGGCCTGAAACTTCTACAACTATAGCCAGAACAAATTTTTTTTGTCATCGAAGTTTGTCACAGTGGCAGAAAGTCACCACAGGGGCCACTTTCATCAAAGACATAGAGTTGAAGGTCCTGTCTCAAAGGCTTGTAGATTTTTTTTTATTTGGCCTGTTTTGTTTTCTATCTTCAGTAAAGTTCAGGCTTCTGTCAAGGATAAGAGATAAGAGTAGATGCGAAGCAGGCTTCATACAGTTTAGATCTGTACACGTGTGGAAAAAGGACAGAGTAGCCCTGGGAATCTACTGATGGGCAGAATGCACAATCCTTTTAGTTGGCATAATGGTGGCAACCTGGGCTATGACTCAGCCTCTTGGGCACAATAGCACAATAGCAATTAAGAGTTGGATGTGGAGTTGGAGAGTAGAAACAGAAGGAGCTGAGGTAAGGGGGGGGGGACAGAACTGAAGAGGGCATCCTGACAGTGCTGTCAGCTGTTGTGTCTCATCCACGTCTCTTTAGACACCAGAGACAAGCCCTTAGGTAGTGTTCTGGCTAATGTTGTGTCCAGGATCATCTGGAACCTCATCTGTGAAAATACCAACACATTGGCCCATAAGTAAGTCTCTAAGGCATTCTTTAATTGATTGATGTGAGAGGCCCCAGCTCACTGTGGGCAGTGCCACCCTGGGCAGATGGTCTTAGGTTGTGTAAGAAAGTAGGTTGAACAAGCCATGAGGAACAAGCCAGTAAGCAGAGATCCTCCATGGCCTCTTCAGTTCCTGCCTCCTGGTTCCTGCCCTGAGCTCCTGTTCTGGCTTCCCTCAGTAATGGACTGTGAAGTGAAATATAAGTCAAACAAACTCTTCTCCCAAGTTGCATTTGGTTTTGGTGGTTATCACAGCACTGAAAAGCAAACTAGGACAGGTAGGGTGAGCACATCTTGGTTTGTTTTGGAGGCATTGGTGTTCTTTTTGATTCAGCCTCCTTCGTTTATCAGAGGTCCCATTGGGATGCTAAACCAAGGCTTCAGCTTTAAAGCAACTGAGGAAGAAGACTTCTCTTTGTGTCTCATAGTCCCAGACCACATGGTCCAGAAAGAGTAAACCCGAGCTCCCGGTTCCACCTTTAAATTCTACCAAGAGAAAGGAGACCTGTGTGAAGTCTTGTCCTTGAAGAATCCAGATCAAAATGAGAAGGATCAGAGACAGATAAGGCTACTCTGCTCTGGCCTGGCTTGTTAGCCTCCTTAAGGAGAGGACACACAGTTGTTAGCAGCTGGAATGGAGACTGCCTGTTCCCAGACTGGATTCCCTGAGAGGTGATCTGATATAACCAGGGTGCCCTGGGCCAGGAAGTCCCAGAAACCACTCAGAGGTTCTGGCCATCCACTACAGATTTTCTTGGTATTAAAAAAAGGCAAGGGTCATGTGTGGTTATCTCTGCTCCCTCCACAGGGAAGCCAAAGATGTGTCACCTGAGGTGACTTTCAGTATTAGACTCATGGTCACAGGGATGCCTCTCCAGGACACACTGGAGCTGTCCTGCTTCAGAAGCACTTAGTTGGTGGCCTTGAACTTGGTCTGCAGACCTCAACAGTAGCCACAGAAGATGGGGGAGGAGGAGGAGGTTGGCAGGAGCTGGGGTAGAATTTTTTTTCCTGCTCTCAACTGGTGATCAGCTTATACCCTAAGCAGAAGGATTAATAACTAGGGTAATTTTACTTCAGTCAGAATGTAACTACAGATGTGGGCTTATTGGGTGAAACAGCTAATCCCTCTGCACTTGGCTCACTTAGGAAATATGATGCCTGGGCTTGTCAAGGCAGTATTTCCAAATGGGCGCTGCTCTCCACAGTTCTACTCTCCAGGGCTAGTGGGCAGCTGTCTGGAAGTGTCTGGGACCTTTCCTATTGGGTGGTGGTGGTGACTTCTTAGCAGGTTGAAGATGGAGGGGGAAGGAAGGAGCCTCTGTGTGCTAGCGTCCTGGGGACTCTGGGGTAAGAGGGAGGGCATAGTTGAAGGAAAAAGCCAGGTGCTTGAGTGGGTGGGTGCACAGAAAAGCAGGGTTCACTGCAATGTAAGATGCAGCAGGAAGACAGCTTCAGCAGCAGGGGCAGAGGAAAGGGGCGCACCTGGGCATACCAGGAGGCACCCAGTGAAATGCAGTGCGGATCTGTGGGAGGCGCCAAAACCAGAAGACTGCGTTAGTCACGGTGAGGCTGCTGCTGAAACAAAGATGAAAGGCTTTTCAGTCCACTCAGTGCTGTTCAGAGTAGTTCCCTGGGCAGCCACCCTGGGGCTTGTAGCTGAGCAACACAGCTCTTTGAGGGCTGAGAGCTGCACGGAGCGATGATGGGCGGAGCCAGCACGGGAGGGGCGTGGCCTCCGGCTTGCACTGCAGGTCTTTGCAACCTCTGTGCGGCCCTCTGTTTGCAGGATCTGGTGCTGGGTGTGGCCGACCATCCAGCTCAACCCTGCGTGAGCCTCGTAGGGAACACGCGCCTGTTGACAGAGGGTATCCAGACAGGGCAGGGCTGCAATCGGGACGCAGAACTGTGTCGGCCTGAGCCCAGAGCTTGCCTTCTCCTCCCTTCGTTGCAGTCCTAGGCTGGAAAAAGCCGGGTGAGGTAAAGCCTCATTCCAGAAACTTCTAGAAATGCCCACCGTTCTTGGGATACTTTGGAAAAGCAGAGTGTCTGGCACCTCAAAAGCCCCTTAACAGGGAGATAGCATCTGATGGGGGGGGAGGGGTGGAGAGTTAGGCGCAGTGCTGGTGGGGTGGAAGCCCATGGTGACTATGGACTTTAATAAAAGCCATTTTTCTACTTGTCTGTTCCTCTAACCAGTGTCCTTACGTAACCAAGGGTCTGGAGTCCATGATCCCTCTATTGCAGAGCAAGGTGGGCCACGGAGACAGGGCTTCTTCGCAGGGAACAATTTGGCCTTCTGGGCCAGCTTCTGGGTCTAGAGGCTCCATTGCCATGGCAACAAGCTCTTCCCGTGGGAATAGGGAAGTCCCAAAAGTGGAGCAAATTGGAAAGGGACTGTCTGGGCGCCAGCTGGGGCTCCCTGCTGGCGGGCGGGTTGAGAAGGGAGGTTAGGTCTATGGGGTGGGGGCAGGGGCTGCTGAATCTGATTCTACAGCCCTAAGTGGGTTGGGGTAGCATTTCTAGTCAGATGGAGCTACGCATGCTGGGCATGTGACATGAGGCCCTCTTCCCTTAGGCCAGTGAGCAGATGTGTTGGCTCAGAACATCCACTGGCAAGCAACTGGCCTGGGCTAGGAGCCTTTCACCTCTGTGGGCTCCAGCTTCCAGTAGGTGGTGAGACTAATGGCCTGCTGAGAGACAGTTCAAAGAGGACTTTAAGCTCTGAACAGTTGAAGCCACTGTGTTCTTTTACAAAACTTATCAAGCTTTAAAGGATTTTTTATAAAAGTATAAGTTATAGTTTTAAAAAGCAATCTGGAAAAGTAAAAAAAGGTGAAAAATACCCACAAACCACTCGTTGAGGACTGTGGTCATGTAGCCCAGGCTGGCCTCCCATCCCCCCACCCTCCTACTTCTGCCTTCTGAGAGGGGGACTGCAGCATGGATTTCTACGCAAAACAGTCATCGTTCTGATTCCATGTAGAAGGAGGTTGTGCTGTCTCTGTGACCTGAATTTTCTGTCAACATGAGAAAGGCATGAAAAGATGGCGACGCCCTCTGTCATATTCTCTAGAGGCATTGTACGACACACTGCAGTCTATTAGCTGAAAGATACTACTGGACATTTCATTTGCTTCACCAAGTCTACTGTTCTGCTTGGTGATACATATAGTCCTGAATACTCAGATTTCTCAAGGTAAACATCTAAAAGTAGAATCAGTAGGTTAAAGGACACAGGCATTTAAAACTTTTGATGCACATTTCTATATTTGGAGCCTGTAGAATTTTTTTCAGAAGCCAGCAGAGTTTAATTGTTCCCACCCATATTAGGAATAAGAGGGAAAGCCCATTATACGTGGTGTCTTTTTATGGATAATGCCTTCAGAAGGCACTCTAGTGAAGAGGCTCCTGCTGGGAGCATCTGGGGCTCAGTCCTGCAGGAGGCCCTCTGAGGGGGCAGAAGAAGGAGAATATTCCTCCTTGTGCTCTAGTGACTGCAGGCAACACACAACCTCCTCTCTCCCTGTTGGTTGGAAAGTGTAGCAGGTACATCCTCAAGTAGGTCAAGGGGCTGTGGCCAGAGCACCTCAGCTACAAATGAATTATGACTCTGTCCCCGAATCCATGCCAAGGGGTGGGTGAGGTTAACCCAGGACAAAATTGCATAATGGGTTAAGACTTCGTTTGGCCCTTCACCTTCCCTTTCTGCTCCTTAAACCTTTTCTTGGTGCTGACAGCTCCAGCTGCTCCAGATCCCAGATGATTTAACCCTTCAGGGCACGGTGAGAATGTAGGTGATCTCAGCAGCTTAGATGGTTGGAAATAAAATATGCTGCGTTCCCAGACACATTTGTGTTTTAGGACAGAAACCAAAGGGGAGGGAGACTTAACTGACAAAATTCTAAGATGTAGCAGCTAAAGGCCTTGTGGGTGTGGGCTGTCTGAGTCTGGTCCAGTGAGAGAACTGGTCAGGGGCAGGTAAGATGACAAAATGAAGTCGGGGGCAGGCAGGAGGGAAGAGTTTTCGAGCATCTTTTTGAGCCCTTCCGCACACACCAGCTTTAGCCCTGAAAGTGAGGCACAGGGGCACAGTTGGCTAAATGTGTCCCCAGAGGGAATGGGGAGGGTAAGATACTCAGCAGAGATGGGCTGTTGAGTGGGTGAGGGAATAAAGGGGGCCAGGGAGACACTGGCTACATAGCTCCCAGTCCCAGGTAACATCCCACCCAATACAGAAGTCGGTGGAGGGTGAGACAGTGGGAGGAATCCTGGGGAAGGCATTTCTTTCCATCAGCCTGTGTGCTCTCTGGTTATGTTCACATCAGAAGAACAAGTGTCCCTAGTTACATTGTGGGCTGCTTGACAACAGCTTTTACCTCCCTGGTTAGCCACATGCAGTGACCATCAAAGTCACTCTCAGATGGACTACATTTTTCCACTAAGGCCATCTTGGAGGCACAAGAGGGTAAGGCCTCTCTTCTCACAGAGAGCTTTATTTCTAGCTGAATCACTCCCTCCAGCCCGCCACAGGTGCTGCTTGGTAGCCATCTGCTGACCAGTTCTAGTGGCCATGTCTCAATTCTCACTGTCTTTCTTGGCTGTGCCTGTTTCCAGGCCCACCATTTTGAAACTAAATATTTTTTTTATTAATTATTTTATTCGTCTACATTTCAAATGATATCGCCCTTCCCAGTTACCCCTCCTCAGACCCCCATGGCATCCCCCTCCCCCATCCCCTTTGCCTCTTTGAGGGCGCTGCTCCACCCACTCACCCTCCCTCTGGGCCTCTGTAGCTCCTCATTCTTTGGTGGGTCTGTCCTGTGAGCTGTTCCCTTTCATCTCCCCGCACTCTGCCCTTCAAAGCAGCATGAGGTAGTGGAAAGTATGCAGGTTTTGGAGCCAGAGCAACTGTGTCTGACTCTGGGCTGCATCCGTTATTAGTTGTGTGACCTCTCTGAGCCTCCATTTCCTCAGATGTAAGTGCAGATCATCATGAGCTTTGAAGATACTGTAGTAAGGGGCAGACAGAAGGTAATGGAGGCTATGTGGCAGTCATAGGTGTCCCTGGATGACTCTGCAGCATATTATCCAATGGCCTGTTGCCTCTCTGTTCACCTCTGAGTGGAGAGGAGCCAGCTCTATCCTGACTTCTCTCAACATCTGGTCCTCGTCTCCCTGTATCTGCTAAGTGTTTCTGCTTTTGATGTCCTGCCACGACCAGCAATGGCCTGCACAAACCAACCGTGTCACCCTTCTCTCTGCAAAACTTCCTGCCAGGATTTTCGTGTTGCAATTTCCCAGATGCTCTGGCTTGAAAGGTTTTCCACAGTCCTGAATGTAGACATCTTTGCCCTTTGGAGGCGATAAGGGTTGCTGGTAGAATTGACTCTGCGTGCATTTCTGAGGTACCCCCATGGGCCTTTGAAGGGGTGAGGTCTAGAGAGATGAAGTGGCCAGGCTGAGGAGAGCACTTGCAGTGCCTCAAGACTGGGATGTAGGTCCTGAACTTGTTCTGTTTCTTGTAGATTCCTTGCATGGAGCCATGAGCTGGTGGTCTCCCCATCTTCCAAACAAGGCATCTAGCCTTGTCCAAATCCCCCCTTTGCTTCTGGCCTTCCCTCACCTCCCTGCCACCAACACAATTCTTGCTGCAACTCATGGGCATCCCAATCTGATGCGTCTTCTGCTGCTGGTTCCTGGGCACTGCAGTTTTGGCTTTCATCCCAGCCCTGGAATGGTGCTTACTGAAGCCAATAGGTGAGTCATCCTAGTGAGTACTGGGTTCTTTACTCTTGCAGTTTGGGGCCCTCTTCACACATAAGCCTCATTTAGCCCCTCTAAGTTCTAAGTTCTCCTAGTTTCTCTTCTGGAGTCCCTTCTGTCTTACCCTTCTGCCTGGGTTATTGCTCCTGCCTCTCTTGAATACTGATGAGCCCTAGATTTTGTTTTATGCGGGTCAAGTTCTTTGCAAGCTTCATATTCTCCTTGGTGACCTCATTCACTCCTGTGGCTTGGAATCTGTTTCAATGCCACTGTACTGGTGATTCCCAAACATCTGTCTCTTACTTTCCCAGGTATTTATTATTAATTAAAAATATCCAGATCCTTCGATTTGGAGTTCTCATCCTATATCCAGTAAAGTAAAACTTTAGTAAAGTGAACATTGCCAGCCAGCTGGCAAAGGACCCACTCCAGACTCTGCATCACTCTCAATGTCAACCACCTCTTAAATATTTCCTAAAGTCAGAAGTGGAATGCCTACGAATTATGAGGCTCTTGGGGTGAAAAAGAGAAAAGGCAGGGTGGGACGGGAAGGCCTCGGCAGCGAGGTGATCTCAGCTGAAGCTCAGCTAAAGAACCACAGCTCCATCCCTGGGAGCTCAGAAGCATCATAGAACAGGCTCTACCCTGAACCCTCTGCTCCAGAGGGTGTGGGGCATGACCACCCCATGAGGCAGCTCCCTAAGAACGAGTTTGTTTCAGCAACGAGCACATGGACACATCAGATGCCCAAATTAGAAGTCAGGAACCATTTAGGCCCTCCTCCTTTTCCTCAGCCTTTAGTCTAATCCAGTCACTCTCCAGAATTCAAATGCATTCTCCTAATTATGCCCTAATTTACTCTTTTTGTGTTTTAAAATTAGATTTTGTGTGTGTGTGTGTGTGTGTGTGTGTGTGTGAACGTGCAAAACTGGGTTCTCTCCTTCTGTCATGTGGGTCCAGGAGATTGACCTTAGGTCATCTGGCTTAGCCACAGGTGCTTTTACCTACAGAGAAGCTTGCTGGTGCCTCTTTAACTTTTTCTGTTCTTGTGCCTGTTGACATCACAGCTTTCTGCTTCCTATAACAGCTCTTGCGTAACTGACTCGTTTATTATCTGTAGATAATAGATTAATAGGCAAGCACACTTGTCTTTCTAGAATCCCCATATCTTTCCATGGTACCTTCTTTATCAGCTCTTCCACGATTTGCATGATGTTTTAGACCTTACTTGTTTGAGACCGAGAGTCTCACAAACCCAGGCTGATCTTGAACTCTCTAGCTAAGGGTTACCTTGATCCTCTGATCTTCCTGCTTCTAACTCCCAAATAATAGATTACAGCTCTTCTTTGGGCCCAGGGCTTTGTGCATACTAAGCAAGCACCCTGCCCACAGAGCTACATCCCCCCACTCTGCTGAGTGTAGTGTAGGCTACACAGGCAAAGAGGGAAAGCGTTCCAGCAAAAACAGCATCAGGAAGGGGAAATGTAGCTACAAACCGTGGAAAATGCCGTACAAAAACCATACGAGGGGGAAACATTTGAAATGTAAATAAAGTATCAAGAAAAGAAAAAAAAAGAAAAAGAAAAAAAAGAAAGAAAAATTGCCAGCTAGCAAAACTTATTCCTAAAGAAAGATACAATAATCCTGTCTGCATAGCCATATTAGTTGACCCGAAGCTGTGCTTTGGTAATGTTATCTCCTTGATAATGTTCTTTGTTACCTACAGCATAAAATCTAAATGCGTTTCGGTTTATAATCTGACTTCAGCAACCCTTTCAGCGCCACCGCCACTGTTGAGGACTTGACCAGTCAGACATCACCATGCTGCTCCCGTTCCCCTAGCCTGGTTCAGTGGTCACACAGCCTCATCCGGCAATCTTGAGCTCTATGTCTTTGAGGGGTTTTCTCTAATGTCCTAATGCTAATATATTGGCTTCCCTTAACTGGCAAAATTACTGTCTGTGTCCCTTTCGCTTGGTCAAAGTCTCTATCTACTCTGGTTACTAACTCTTACCCAAAGCCACACAATACTGAGCAAGGATCTGGGAAGGTGGCCTCTGGAGGCCTTGTTACCTGATGCTTAGCTCTAGACTCCAACCTGGTGGTTTCTCCTCACTGGGCCCTTTTTTCTAAAATGATCCTTTCTCCAAATGTCATGGAAGTACTTTTGTAGACATTAATCAAAAACTCCTCTGAAGGCTGTGTGTCAGAGAAGCTTCAGGGGAGTCGCCATGATGTGTTCTTCCTGGTTCCCGTGAGTCTGTTCCTTTGTCTGTGACTTCTGGTAGCTTCAGGCTCCCTGCTACCTGTCTGGTAAAGGCACTGGGATGATTCTGGTTTGAATCTGAACTGTTAAACAAAGACTCATGCTTTGAGGGCTTGTTTCCAAGTTGGTGATATTTGGGGATCTGGAAGACGTAGGTTATAAGGGTGAGTCTTTGAAGGTTATACGTACCCCTGGCTCCACTCCATGTTCCTAGTTCACTACGGTGTGAACAGCTGCTGCCTCAGGCTCCTACCACCACAGATAGAGCATCGGCCATATCTTTCCACTGTGCTGAACTGAAATTAGCATGAGCCCAAATCAGCGTTTCTCTCCCCCTCCCCCCCAGGTGTTTTGGTTACAGTGTGGCAGAGGTGGCTAATGTGATTCAACAAGGAGGTCTCTTAACAGTCTAGTCCTTGACACTGTTCCTAAGAGCTTAATGAAAGCTCTAGCATGTTGGAAAGGCCTCATGCCAGAGAACTGTAAGCGCCTGTAGGTCACAAAGGTAGTCCCTGGCCAGCAGCCAGCAAATGGCTAATATTGTCCACTTTGCAATTGCAAAGAAAGTAAAATCTGCCAACAACTTTACTCACCTGGAAGAGGCTCTCTCGCTCCTCTGAAGAGGGGTTTTAGATTCCAAACGGTGAGATCATAAACACATGCAGCTCTGCACCATTCAATTATCTGCTCAGGAGATGAGAGCAAATGGGCTGAGTGAATAGACAGGAGCTGAGGCGCACTGTCCTTACGGGAGGGTCAATGTGTTTCTGAGCTCGACCTTGGAACCCAGAGCCTCAAGCACTTGTCATAACGGGTCATGCTCTTAGCTTTCTCATCATGAACTGACCTACTTAAAGCTCAAGTGTGGGAACACACAGACTCATAAGATGGGCTGGTGGCCATAGCCTACAGCGGCAGTTGTCTGCAGAATGGGGTGTTAGGAAAGTCTAAACTCGGTCCCCTCTTCCCACAAACACAGTTGGGCTTCATGAAGTGATGTGTTAAGGTATAGCCTGGGTACCGTTGCCCTGATTTAACTAGGAGAGAGGGGCCAGGCTCCTATTAGCAACAAAAGGAACCGACAAGATTCCAAAGGAAGTTGTTTCTTACTTCTTAGAGGCGATTAAAAGATTGAAAGGCTAATGAGTTCTTGTGAGAATTTCTCTTACTAGACAGGTGTCCTTTGTGATTAGTATATTCTGAATTTTAAAAAGTTATTATTGCGTGCGTGTGTGTGTGTGTGTGTGTGTGTGTGTGTGTGTGTGAGCAAACGCAATGACACTTGTGTGTGGAGATCAGAGGACAACTTTCAGGAGTCTGTTCTTCCACCATCAGTTCAGTAACAGAGCTCAAGTCTTACCCAAAGCAGCCTGCTATTAGCACTGTAATTACTGATATTCATGTGAGAGCGTAAAGATTATACTCCTTTTCTTTTTATGGCGATAGAGATTAATTCAGGGCCTTGTGTATGCTACGTTAGAGCTCTACCATTGAGCTCCATCCAATTTTAGATGTTTTAAAATATAGTCTAAACATTAACTTCATCTTCATTATATACTTAGTTGATGTTTTAAAATAAGACACAGGCATGATGTAATTGTAAACAGGACAGTCTCTATTTAAACAATCACAAACAAGTTATATACAAATTACAGAACTTTGATTCTATGTTCCAAGAGCCTGAACCCTATCTTGCTGTCCAGACACCCTCCATGAAGCTGTTGGTGGTGCCGGAAGAGGGAGGACAAGCGAGCAGCGCTACCCAGTGAGCCACCGGCTTCTCTGAGCTGCCTGGCCCCTTGTCCTTAGTCCCTGTAAGAACAGTCCTCGAGAATCCATGTGTGTAGCTGTTGGCAACATCCGCATGGCATCCTGAGGCAGAGCAGCTATGCATTCTGGGTCTGTTTTTCTGCCTCCTGATAATGTCCCTTCTGCTGTCACTCTGGAGCCCATCCAGGGACCCCCAAACTGTTGCTCTTGAGGAGAGGACAACTTTCCCATCCCATACTGAAGTTAGCATGTCTTCCTAAGGGATGGTCCTGACCTTTATTTAACAGGGCTCACCAGGGCTTGGTAGTTCACACAGGAGCACACAGCGCTCTGGCCAGAAACCACAGACAACCTTTTCTTATAGAGTGGCTATGGCCTGGATTTCTATGGAGCACACAGCTCTGGCTCAGGGGAGGGAGAGAAAGAACCAAAGAGAGGGCACAGACCTACAAGGGCCCTCAAAACTGTGTGATCTGTGTGATCGTGAGGTATGCTCCTCAGGTGGGCCTTTCCTTAGCTCCACTTTCTTCCACAGCTGCCAGCTCTCTCCTTCAGCCTAAACTGCATCTGAAAGCAGCAGTGCAGATGAGAGACCTCAGACTCCAGGATTAGGGCCAGAATCAGGTGCAAGGCTGGTCAGCTCTTAGCTGGCTCTTGGTGAGTGCTTAGCAGCCCAGGGTCTCAGGATCCTCTTTCCTCTCATCCTCCCTCCTCCCTTTCTGTCCCATCCCCCCCCCCCCTTCTGTCTTTCATTCTTAGAGAATATGTCCTACCTCCTGTCTGCAGTTCAAGATCCCCAATGTACTCCCATCTGACCCTGGGCCTAGCACCTACAACAGAATCTCTGGAGGAGGAGGAGGAGGAGGAGGAGGAGGAGGAGGAGGAGGAGGAGGAGGAAGAAGAGGAGGAGGAGGAAGCGGAGGAAGCAGAAGAAGCAGAAGCCATTTTCCAGTTTCTCATATTAGGTAGAATTTATTTGAATTCATACATAGAGGCCCCAATAAAACAACTTAAACTCCTTCTGTGAGAGTCTGGGCAAAGACACTTTGGGTGAAAGATATCTATGTACTATCCTTATCTAGGACTTTCTAGGCCACTGGCTCAGTTGCCCCAGGGACTCAGTTCTGAGCCTCATTCTAGGTGTGCAGCAACCACTAGACTTTGATGTTGTAAGAGCAAGGGAAAAGAAGCAGGGAGGAGACACAGACAGCCCTTTGCTCACTGTGGAGATCTGAATAAAAATGGCCCCCCTAGGCCCATGTGTTCCAATGCTTAGTCTTTAGGGAGTGGCACTATGTGGGGAGAATTAGAAAGTATGGTCTTGTTGGAGAAAGGCTGTCACTGGAGGATGGAGAAAGTGTGTCACTGGAGGGTGGGCTTTAGGGTTTCAAAAGCTCAAGCCAGACCCAGTGGCTCTCTCTTCCTGCTCTTGCCGATCTGGCTGTAGGAACTCTCAGCTCCTTCTCCAGCACCATGTCTGCCAGCCTGCTGCCATGCTTCCTGCCATGATGGTAATAGGCTAAACCTCGGAACCTGGAAGCCAGCCCCAATGAAATGCTTTCCTTTGTAAGAGCTGCCATGGTCATGGTGTCTCTCTTTACAGCAGTAGAGCGCTGATTCAGACAGTGACCCGTCACTTGGCCACAGAGCAATTGGAAAAATGTGGTCAGAAACCCCACTGTGTATGGAGTGATCCTGTGAGTGGAGCAAGCAAGCAGAGTGGTCACACTTTTCTTCATTTCTTGCCTACCCTTTAGTTTTTAAGCTTTAGAACACTTGTAACAAAATTACAGCAGGACAAACTCCATGCTTTGGAGGGAACGAATGTTAATAGTTCAATGTGCATTCTTTTATATCTTCCTTGAGCCATTAAAAATGTACAAACACTTCTGCCTCTCTGCCCATGTTGAGTTGTATCATTAAGGAATGAAACTGGGCTGCACACAATATTGTCTCTTTTTAGCAGAACGCTATAAACTGTGCATATGTGATCCTGTGCCTCTTATTTTTCATTTTAATAAGTGAATACTATTTTTTGACACAGGGTTTCTCTATGTAGTCCAGACCTTTCAGTTCCCCTGCCTCAGTCTCCTGTGTTCTGAAATTATAGGAAAGTGCCATTACACCCAGACGATTGATTTCATGATATCTCATAGATTTTATCTGTATTGTCTTCTATTGTGCTCCAGCTGTACAATTGAATACATCTGCATAGGTTCTTTTCTTTCTTTCTTTCTTTCCTTTTTCTTTTTTCTTTTCTTTCTTTTTCTTTTTTTCGATTAAACACTGTTGCAATAAAACCTCAGCACATCATGAAGTGTTTCTATGGGGCACTAAATTAAGTATGAACAATTTAAATTGCATTGGATGCTATGTGTTAACTTTGGGAAAAGACCTTCATCAGCTGCAAATGGCATACCTCTTTGCTGCTGGAAGGAACAGGAAAGGTGAGGCTGTATGTCTCAGAGGCCATAAAGTTTCCATGAACACATTGCCTGGGTCAGTGGAAGGAAGTCTCTCTCTTGTCCTCTCTGTTCACAGAGACGGAAACTGTGAGGTCACCTCCTCTGGCTGCCTAGAAGCAGATGAAGTCACAGGGCTCCACACAGGCAGCCCTGCCCTGGGGAATGGAGACTAGTGTTAGGGAGGAGCGTTGCACCTTCTGGAGGGACTGGAACTCTTTGCTCTTGTGTGGGAGGGCTGGGGTGGAGGCAGCTGTTGTCCTGGCCAGCCAGGAGATGAGACACAGCTGTAGTTTCTACCTCTCTGTCATGAATGCTAGCTCTGCATGGTCTAGACAAAGAAATGAAGCTTAGGACCTTGTGATCCCATGCTCACTCACTGGTGAAGATTGGAGCAATGCCCAGGGACAGGGACTCCATTTTCTGTCCCCACTGCTCACACATGACCAGCATCTCCAGGCTTTTGGGCTTGAATTGTCCTTTTCTTCTTCCAGTGGCAGCCTGGTGAAGCCAGCAGGTTTTAGACTGGCTACCTGTGGGTATGTCAATGAGACACAGATATCCTGAGGACTAGGACAGAGGCCAGAGCTAGCCCTCCCCCTTCTCCCTTTCCTTGATTCTGCTCTGGTTGCTCTGTGTATCTACATCCTTGAGGCAGGGTGGTAGCCGGCATGTCCTGAGTATCTGGGTTTCCTCTGCTTTCCCCAGTCCTAACCCTGCTTACAGTGGAATGGAGAGCTGAACTTCCTCAAGCAGGGCCCAGCACTCAACCTCTCCAATCCTTTCTCAGTAGGAAAGGGAGTGTCTTAGTTAAGGCTTCTATTCCTATGATAAAACACCACAGTCAAACTCGGGGAGGAAAGGGTATTTCACCTTCACAACTTATGTAGTCGATCATCTAGGGGAGTCAGGGCAGGGAATCAAGCAGATCAGGAACCTGGAAGCAGGAGCTGATTCAGAAGCCATTGAGGTGTGCTTCTTGTCTTGCTCTTCATGGCTTGCTCAGCCTACTTATTTATAGCACCCAGGGCTAGCGGCCGACTGTGCCGACTATGAGCTGGGCCCTTCCACATCAGTTGTTAATCAAGAAAATTCACCACAAGGTTAAGGGCCATAGGGAAACCTAGGGAGGGCATTTACTCAATAGTTTTCTCTTCTAAAATGACTCTAGTTTGTGTAAAGTTGACATAAGCATAGCCATTGTGTGGTACAGCACCACAGGATGCAGGACTTTATGGTTTGAGGTTGGAATAAATGCTCAGCCTGGAGGTGAGGAGGATGGCATGCAAAATCAGGTGGCCCAGACAACTGTGACCTCTTTGCAAGTCACTTCCTTTCTGCCTCTGGATTTCTGATTCTTCTCCCCAGGCTACCCCATGGCAAGATGCTACCACCCATTCCAGTCAGATTATGTCTGGGACCGACAGTGTGTTGACCTCTGTCCCAGCCAGCAAAGGAAAACAAGAGAGCTTTTTTTGTTTGGTTGGTTTTTGTTTTTTAAATGCAGAGCTTCTTCATTCCAATCAACTAATTTTTGATATCTGCAGGTGTAACCTGGTTTTTTTCCCCCACACTTGGGGAAAGTGCTAACCTTTCCCCTCCCCTCAGGTCTATCTAGACCAGTGGTTCTCAGCCTTCCTAACACTGGGAATAACCTTTAACACAGTTCCTCATGCTGTGGTGACCCCAACCATAACCTTATTTCTTTGCTACTTCATAACTGTAAGTTTGCTATCATAATGCAAGTATCTGTGTTTACTGATGGTCTTAGTTAGGCTAGCCCTGTGAAAGGGTCAGTCTACCCAAAAGGATCACAATCCAGAGGTTGAAAACCACTGATCTGATTTACTTAGCAACTCGGGGAACCGTTGCATCTAAGGCTATTTCTGAATCTCAGAGAGGAGGGCAAGCAACCCAGCAGGCTAGTCCCAAATGTTCCAGGGCATGCTCAGCCGCACGGGCCTCTTTCTCTCAGACTGCAGGCTCTGAGGAGCAGAGACTATCTTAACTTCTCTCGGAATTCCCAGCACCCTCTGCAGAGAATTTGCTAGATAAACATTACTGTACAAATGTAGAGAAACTATGGGCTCACAGGCAGGCCGTGGCCAGGAGTGACTGTGCTCACAAACACAGCACTTTCAGTCATTATTTATTAAAGTACCAGAAATAGAATTCTGGGCCCTCTACCACTGAGCTACATGACTGGTCCCTTCCTGTGCAGTTCCCTTTGTGTTAAGACACCCGGGTGTGGCAGGCACCCACCACAGCAGCACTGCGCAGGCAGCCTAGCACCAGAGTACTAGCTCAGGGCTCACCTTCTGCCTTCCTGGGGCTGAACCATACCTGATGGGGAAGCTGGGGTTGTACCAAGGGTTCTGAGACAGCAGACTGGGAGCCCTGAACCCTGGATGCTCTCTAGGGTTCTTTATTCTTTCATTCCTGCTCTGCTTTAGTGATTTACATGCACAGGTCCTAGCAACAGTTGCCAAGATAAACAAACAGTAGTGGAAGTGGGAGCTCATCTCTTCCGGTGTGGGGGATGGTCTTCAGGGAGATAAGTTAGCCCTGACAGGTTGGCCACTTGGGTGGGTAGAAGGCCTCAGAAGGTTTGGATTGCTGTACACTAGGGATCTGAGCAAGGCCATTTGTTATCTGTAATTAAATTGAGCTAATTTCATTCTGTGACACAGAGCCAGAGTCTCAGGGAAAATAAAAGATCTTATCCCATGTCTCGTAAATATCATCATGGTGCCCCTACAGGGGATAAAGGGACATTTTGATCGGTTTCTGGTCCCCTAAGTGGATTGGAGCCTGATCCCACAGCCTTACAGTCAATCTGATGCCCAGGCCCCTAGGAGCCAACCCACATGAAATGTTACATTTATATAATCAGCCCACAGACAGACAGGAAGGTGCTTTTTCTGGATAAGTCTAAGAACTAAGGGAGGGAGGCCGACCAATCAGTGCAGTGTAGCCTCTGGGGCCCCAGGGCAGCCGCTGAGCTCAGCCCAGCTGTGGCCATTCATCTTTCCAGGTTTGCCCCATGGGGAAATGACAGAGATGCAGAGAAAAACCCCAGGCAGCCAAGTTCCCCTTTTAGCGATGTCCTAGAGTGGTTCTGAGAAAGCAGGCAGCCCTCAGGACTGGAAAAAAAACCTAGCAAACAGAAGAATGACTCAGAGTACTTCTTAAGATAAAGGTTTGAGACAAACCAAATGCTGGCCTCTGAGAGTTCAAAATCTGGACAAACTCAGCCATGCCTCTAGAAGGGTTATGAGGAAAACGGCTAATGACAACAAGCACAAGAGGGCGGTTTCCTTCAAGGGACTAAGAATTTTCTGGACCTGCCACCCTCCAAGTCCTTGGCAGGGATCCTCCTTCCCTGTCCTCCTCAGCCTTGACACCCCTCCGAACTCTCTCCACTGGAAACTACTTGCTGTCCTGAGTGAGGAAATAAGCACCCGGTACAGGGGTCTCCTGCCAGTAGTGGTGGCCTGGTAGAGGCTCTGCCCTTCCTCAGCAGCCTGGGCACAGCAATGGCTTTCTAACTGCCTTGGTGTTTTGTTTTTTTACCCTCCAGCCTTGACTCATCGCCTTTTATTCAGGGCAGGGGTGGGGGTGGGAGACCCTGGAAGGTTTCACGGGGCCCCTGAGGTCCTTTGCAACAATGGCCAGTTACAACCAACATGCTGGCTTCTGAGTGTGCTGCAGTAGATTCAGATCCTAGCAGGGTCGGAGCCTGCTTCCCACTCCTCCTTTGGGAGGCACTTGAACTGTGTGCATGTGACCACATGATCACTTAGACCCCTTTGTTCACCTTGTGCTAGTGTCACTGGAAGATGATGCATCCCAGGCCCAACCCACTCACTCTCTGCCGAGTCCCCGGTCCCTCTGAGCCTTGATTCTACCTAAGCACCCACCGAGCTTGCTCTGGGCCAGCAAGGAGAGGAGTTGGTTTCTATGTGTGGCGCTTTGTGGTCATCTTCATACACTCATTTTCTCACAGTTTCTCATCTACCCTACTGAGACTACGGCCTTGGACATCAAGGTCTGGGATGCTCAAGCCCACCTTGAAGGTAACATGACTCTTCCCTTTCAGGGATCAGGCCCCTCCTCATCCTTTCCCTCCCTGGATTAGCACTGACTTCTTACACTCTTTTTGGTCCCTTAAATTTTCAGGGACCAAACCCTACCTCAATTTTGGCCTCCGCTATCCTTAGATGGGACTGAGGCAGGCACAATATGCTTGGAAGCTCCGTTCTCAGTAAGAGTGGAACTGTTAGCAGCAGCAGCAGCAGCAGCAGCAGCAGAAGATTTTTCAGAGTCTTGTCTGGCTAAAGAAGAGGCCTTTACTTAAAGGGATTCATTGCACAGTGAGCTCAATCTTAGATGCTCTAAAATTTTCCTTTGTACCCATGGCAAGCTGGAGACTGGCAGCCCGGTCAACAATGGGTAGTGCCATCAGTGGTGCTAGGGTGTATAAGGCAGACTGAGCAAGCCATGGAGACCAAGCCAGTACACAGTGTTCCTCCACGGCCTCTGCTTCAGTTCCTGTCTTCAAGGTCCTTCCCTGACTTCCCTTCACGATAGACAGTAAGCTGGAAGGACCCCAAGGTAGTTTTGGTCATGGAGTTTATCACTATAATAGAAGGTAAGACTGGGGGAGAAGTAGGTGCCCGGATCCTGGGGTGTTGCTGTGACAGACCTGACCATGTTGTTTTGGGAAGGATTGTTGAAGGAGGTTGAGGTTTGAGGTAGAAAACACATTGAGTGAGCTGAGTCACATTAGTGAGCTGTTGTGGGAAACTGGAAGATGGGAGTATCCTGAACAGTTGATAATGGAGGTCTGGCTTGTGACATTTCAGAGGGAAACTTTAGAGTCCTTTAAAGATTCTACAGGGGTTGTTTGAACTATAAAGCTGAATTAAGAATCTGTGGTTTCTAGTGAGCTGGAGCTGAAGAATCAGCTATAATTGACAAGAGACCAGAACCACTGACATGAAACCTTTGCTTTACTGGGAGAATTGATGATGGTCAACTGGAGCTGAGAAATCAGCTGTGATTAGCTAGAGACCAGCATCACTGAGGTGAAATATTCTGGGAAGTGTTTCCTTAGGGTCAGCAGACAATAGCTTTGGTCCAAAGGGGGCCAAGTTGTATCTTATGTTGGCAGCCAAATTGGTAATGTGTAAGCATCTCCTTTGTGGTGATAGTTTTGGCATCATGGAAGCTGTAGAATTTAAAGGAATTACAGAGAGAAGTTGAGGCTTGACTTAATGTGGCAGAGTTGGAGTTTTTAAAGAGACAAGGGGAGGCCATAGCGAAGGTGCAGCCTCTTGAGACTCCAGGATATTGGAGATGCCAGTATCATAAGATGACCACCAAGAGAAGCAGCAGGTACCCAATGGAGCCACTCTAGTGAGCTACTAGACAAGCTGTGTGTGCTGCAGGTGGCATAGCCAGAGAACTGAAGCTGCCCAAGGCCCCTGGAGTCTGTAAATAAGACTATACGTTCCAGACATTGGGCACTGAGTTATTTACACTGTTCTGGTTTGCTTTCATTTTGATCTGATTTTTATTGTGACCTGGTTCTTCCATTTTGAAATAAGAAAGTATTTAACTTATTTTGGATTTTACAGGAACCCACAGTAAAGAGACTTTGGTTATTTTAAAGAGACTTTGAACTTTTAAAGTGTTCGAATTTTTAAAAGACTGTGGGACTTCTAAAGTTATAATGTTTTATGTTGTGATATTAACATAGATCTTGGGGAAAAACAAGGAAGATTTATTATTTAATAGTGTTGTCTTTATTCATTAAGACAAGGGGTCAACTCTGCTTATTAGCTTTTGTCAACTTGTTATAAACCTGAGAAGAGGGAACCTCGATTGAGTAGTTTGCTCCATCACACTGGCTAGTGGGCATGTTTGTAGTGCATGTCTATGGTGGGCATGTCTGTGGGCTACTGTCTTGATTAATAATTGATGAGAGTTTAGGCCTCTGTGTGCAATGCCATCTCTGGACAAGTGGTCTCAGATTGTATAAAAAGCAAGCTGAGACTCTAGGGAGTAAGCCAGTAAGCAGTATCCTTCCAAGGCTATGTTTTATTCACTTCCTACCTTGAGTTCCTGCCTTGGCTTCCCTTCATGATGGACCACAATCAGAACATTTAAGCCAAATAAACCCTTTGCTCTTAAAGATGTTGTCAGTCATATTTATCACAGAGATAGAAAGGAAATTAAGCCCCCATGAAGGAAGTAAGATGTTTCCAGGAAATCATCTAGAAATCTTCAACCCAGGGCCATGGGGTGCTCTGAAAGTTGGGTATTTTCCTGTAGAACCGAGCTCTTCCCAGTGAAAATTTAGCATGTTGGGTCAGTGTACAAAACTCTGACTGATCTTCCGATGTGGCTGGGTATAGTGTAGGCTTTCCTCCAGTGCTTAGCTCTGCTTCCCTGTGAGTGGGCCAGACACTGGTAACTGTCAGGAGCAGAAAGCTTGGCCGAGAGAGAGAGAGAGAGAGAGAGAGAGAGAGAGAGAGAGAGAAATGCAGGAAGGTACGGAAGGAAGGAGTTAAAGGGAGCCAAGAATGAGAATGAGGAGACATGTTCATAGCAATCCTTAGGGATCAAATTTACAAGGGCCACAAATTCAAGACAAGAAACCATTCCACAGAGAGTGCAGGGTATGGGCCATCAGGTCTCAAATCTGCTAGTGACTGTTAGTACACCAGGATCCTCTGCCCCTTTGAACCTCGTTCTTTTCACAATCTTTCAGCTTTGCTTCACTTAGGCTTTTTTCTTGTTGATGATTTTTCTTCTTCTGCAGCTGAACCATGTTTCCCTTTTCACCACTGAACTGATGAACTTTGGTGGTTGAGTTGTTTCCAGCTTGGAATAGACATGTTGAAAACATTTGTGCGACTGGGTTTTGAATAAAGAGGTTTTCACTTCACTTGGACAGGTGCTTAGGTGTAAGACTCTGAGATTCAGAGGCAAGCATATATTTAACTCTTTAGGCATTACCACCATTTTCTGTGGGTGCCTTTGCAGTGTATAAAGGGGTATAAGGGGTTGACAGTGTCTTGCTCAGTCCCTATCCCCTCCATTTTGGCAAGTGCTCTGTGATGTTTGTCTGCCTCTGGCTTTAACTTGCCATTTTCTTCTTGATTGATGATGCTGAGTGCATTTTATTGGGTCCATTTGCATCTCTGTTTCTTCTTTGATGAAATTATCAACATAAGTAAGATATATTCTCTGCCCTGAGCAGACCTTGGGTGCGAATTCCTCAGCCAGTCCCACAACACCCAGAGGAAGCTTAACTCCCAGGTGCTCTAACAGGCCCAGGATCCCAGGATCCCAGGAGCTTGGTCACACCAGGATCTCAAGGTCGCAGAGGCAGCTTGACTCCCAGGAGCTCTGTCACACCCAAGATCTCAGGATCACAGTATCACAAGATCCCAGGATCCCAGGATCCCAGAGACAGCTGGTCTCTGAGGAGTTCTGATACAACCTTCTCAGGAAGGACAGCCTCCAGTCAGATAAAGGGAGGGCAGGTAGCACTATCGATAACCAGATGGCAGGAGGCAAGCACAAGAACATAAGCAACAGAAACCAAGGTTACTTGGTATCATTACCACCCAATTCTCTCACCATAGCAAATCCTGGACACACCATCACACTGGAAAAGCAAGATTCAGATCTAAAATCACTTTTCATGATGATGATAGAGGACTTTAAAAAGGACATAAATAACTCCCTTAAAGAAACACAGGAGAGGCCGGGCAGTGGTGGCGCACGCCTTTAATCCCAGCACTCGGGAGGGAGAGGCAGGCGGATTTCTGAGTTTGAGGCCAGCCTGGTCTACAGAGTGAGTTCCAGGATAGCCAGGGCTACATAGAGAAACCCTGTCTCGAAAAACCAAAAAAAAAAAGAAACACAGGAGAACACAGGTAAACAGCTAGAAGCCCTTAAAGAGGAAACACAAAATTTCTTTAAAGAATTACAGGAAAACACAACCAAACAGGTGAAGGAATTGAACAAAACCATCCAGGATCTAAAAATGGAAATAGAAACAATAAAGAAATCACAAAGGGAGACAACCCTGGAATTAGAGATCATAGGAAAGAGATCAGGAGTCATAGATGCAAGCATCACCAACAGAATACAAGAGATAGAAGAGAGAATCTCAGGAGCAGAAGATACCATAGAAAACACTGATACAACAAAGTCAAAGAAAATGCAAAATGCAAAATGCTCCTAATGCAAAACATCCAGGAAATCCAGGACACAATGAGAAGAGGAAACCTAAGATTAATAAGTATAGAAGAGAGTGAAGATTCTCAACTTAAAGGGTCAGTAAATATCTTCAACAAAATTATAGAAGAACACTTCCCTAACCTAAAGAAAGAGATGAACATAAATATATAAGAAGCCTACAGAACTCCTAGAATAGACTAGACCAGAAAAGAAATTCCTCCCATCACATAATAACCAAAACACCAAATGCACTAAACAAAGAATATTAAAAGCAGTAAGGAAAAGGTCAAGTAACATATAAAGGCAAACCTATCAGAATTACACCAGACTTCTCACCAGAGACTACAAATGCTAGAAGATCCTGGGCAGATGTCATACAGGCCCTAAGAGAACACAAATGCCAGCCTAGGCTACTATACCCAGCAAAATTCTCAATTACCATAGATGGAGAAAACAAGATATTCCATGACAAAACCAAATTTACACAATATCTTTCCACAAAAACAGCCTTATAAAGGATAATAGATGGAAAACACCAACACAAGGAGGGAAACTACACCCTCGAAAAAGTGAGCAAGTAATCTTCTTTCAACAAATCCAAAAGAAGATGGCCACACAAACATAAAAATAACATCAAAAATAACAGGAAGCAACACTTTTTAAAAATATCTCTTAATATCAGTGGACTTAATTCCCCAATAAAAAGCCATAGACTAATAGACTGGATACATAAACAGGACCCAGCATTTTGCCACATACAGGAAACCCACCTCAGTTACAAACACAGACACTACCTCAGAGTAAAAGGTTGGAAAACTATTTTCCAAGCAAATGGTCCCAAGAAACAATCTGGAGTAGCCGTTCTAATATCGAATAAAATAACTTTCAACCAAAAGTTATCAAAAAAGATAAGGAAAGACACTTCGTACAGGTCAAATAGAAATATTTAAGGGGTAACTTCAGCAAGTGTTATAGGTATCTGATGAATCTCAGTGTAATGGCCTTGGGAAATGTAAAGGAATGTTGCTCTTTGCTCAGAGTGAAGCTAACATATCTTCAAGGGAGAACATTGGAGGGATTTGAATTTTATGGTCACATTAGGGAGGTGAGTTCTGTATATTTTAGAAGACTAATATTTATTTTCTCTGAATTTAGTCAGGAGTTGTCAACTTATTTCTACTTGATTGTGTGTGACAGTAGTAAGGTTTTCAAAGCCTACTGAAAACAAGTAACATTAAACGTGTGACTTATGAGATTAGGTTGTGTGCTATTTTGACTGAAGTCAACTTTCTGTTGTCATTTCAAAGGAGAAAAAAATGAATGGCCTATAAAACTGTAGGAGTTGATCTGTCAAATAATTTCTAATTGCACAATGTTTTTACAAAGTGATTTAATTTATTTTAGTCATATTTATAATGCGAAATTATAAGATGATGATAATATTGGCTTCTAAAGTTTTAGCCTAGAAAACGGCATTTTAATTATTATAGAAATGTCTACAAGTAATTTTATAATTTATTATATAATTTTGATATGTTTCTCATAATTCACCATTGTATATAATACTGTGATAGATATCCCACAGTACATACATATTTTTGTCAACATAAATTCCTAGAGATAAGTTTGCTAGATAAAATTTTATGTACAATTTAAAAAAAAAATAGATGAGCTTACCAACCTTATTCATAACTTCAACTGTTCCCATTGACACTCTGTACTCACAAAGACAACTGAGAGTTTACCAACCTTGGGCTAGAGAGTATCAATCAGTAAAAAGTTATCAATTTGTCAACAGGAATGTAATTACCATTAGAATGCATTAAGCAAAAAAATTTAAGTATTTTATGTTTAACAGATTATATTCTAACCTCAGACAACTAGATGAAGAAAAAAACTTTCACAATAAGCTGAGATCTACTTCAAAGATCACTGGCAGGTTTTTTTGTTGTTGCTCTGGGTTTTTTGTTTGGTTGTTCTTTTTGTTTTTGTTTTTGCTTTTGTTTTGTTTTTGCTAAATCTAGTGTATAGTTTTCACCTGAACTCAATAAAGCTACTCTAAAGAAAAACAAAAGATATATTCTCTGCACAAGTTATTTATTAGATATATGATTTACAAATATTTTCTTTTTGTGACTTTTCTTATTTTTTTAAATTATGTCTTTAAACAATTATGTGTGTGCTTGTGTGTGTTTGTTCACCTGTATGTATGGAAACCAGGAGTACATGTTAAGCCTCTTCCTGTATGCTCTTCACCTTATTTTTTGAGACAGGGTCTCTCACTGAATCTGGAGCTCAGTGGTTGGTGGCCTGGCTGGCCAGTAAGCCCCTGGGATCTTCCTGTCTCTGACCCTTTGTGCTGTGGTCCCAAGTGCACACCACTATTTCCGTAGGTGCTAGAGATCAAATCACATGTTCCCATGCTTGTACACCAAGACCTTCACCCACTGAGACGTGTTCTAAGCCTTTTCTTGATGTCTTTTGAAGATCAAATTTTTAATGAACTCCAATTTACAGTGCCCCTCTCCCTTAAAATCAGGTTTTTATAAGCATCTATACCTACGAAAGTTTGGTGTATCCCAAGGTCTCAAAATTTTTTGTTTGTTTTTAATTTTTCTAGAAATTTCATAGTTTTTAGTTTACAGGAGGCCTTGGTGATCTTTAAGATGCAAAACTCATTCAAAGTCCTTAAGAACCGGTGGATGAAAGGGTTCCAGTCCCTTGATATCTCTCAATAAGGGATTCAGCAAGCCTCGTAAGACTGTTGTTGGGCTGTAAGCCAAGCAGAGTGGAGACTGTACATTAGCTAACTTGTAGTCCATGGAGAAAATGGTTTGTTGAGATGCCATTAAAATATGAGATACAAAAATTAGTGTGATGGTGCGCACCTGTAATCTCAATACTCAGGAGTCTGAGGCAGGAGGTTCCAGGCCAGCCTGGGTTGCAAGGTGAGACCAAAAACTGTAATATGCACAGAATGACTCATCAGCACTTTGTAGTTCAGCGTGGTACTGGGAGGAATGCATTCTCGCAGAAAGTGTTTATTATCACTCCCCCAGGTCAGCGCTGGCTCCAGCTCCATTAATTTTGTCTATGATTTATACTGAATATGTGTGTGCTTTTAGAACTCAAAGAAGCTTGACATGTGAAAATGAGTACTACCCATGTTTTCAGGTTTCTTGTGCCACTCTATCATATCTTTGTAAAGTATATATTATGTACATTTCTGGTTTTACTTCTTTCTTTTCAATACTGTTCTTCAGACTTGTTGTCACCTAGCGCTGTTATTTTGCAGTCTTTAATGTCGCAGAGTTTGGTAGCATGCACTTTGTGTGGCCAGTTTATTCTTGTAGTATCAATTGCTGGGTTTCTGATGTTCCTGACATTGCAAATGATGCTATTAGCTGCCGTGGAAGGAAGGAAGGAAGACACCGTGGGAATTTTCTGGGCTGTGTACCCAGGGGTAGGCTGCTGGGGCAAGAAGCAGGGCAGCCCTCGTGTCTCTACGCAAACTCATCTCCCTGTCACCTTTTCAAGTGCAGGAGGCACCCAGGGCAGCTAAGACAGAGTTAACATGCCCCCTACCCCTGACCTTCCACAGTATGGCTGTATGACTCTTGTTAGTTTCTTGACAGTATACTTATCTACGCATTTGACTTTCCCACAGCCTCTCCCTGCACTTTGTTACTTGGACTCTTTCCAGGGCAGCCTCACAAACAGATCAGGGAGTGTCCCCTTTTCCTCAGCATTGGGTTCACTCACTGACACTTAGACTCAGGCTTCCCCACCAAGGTGCTGCTCCTGGGAGGTGCCTACAGCTACCTTGCTCAGAAACACTGGTGCTCCAAGCTGGGGAGAAGGCAGGATCATTAAAGCTAGCAGACAAATGTCAGAACATGGAGCCAAATAATTGAGCAAATGACAGCTATTTTACACCATTGGTGTTGAAAGATTGTCAGTGGCCTGGTTCATCTTGAGCTGGTCTGGCCTGGCCTGGCCTGGCTGGTGATTCATGATTCATTCTGAGTAAGTCTGGGAATGGCTGCTAACACCTGTAACTATTGATTTGATGTTACAAATTTTAGTGGCAGGTAAATTAATAAGCACAGAGTCCAAAAGGCAAGATAGTCACTGAGGGTTTTGGTCCCTTCTGTGCCTTGGCCTGCTGGTGTTTTCTAGGTCTGTGTTCTTCTGGCTTTGAAGTATGTTCCTACCTAAGAATATGATCTCCAATGTCCTGCTTCCTCAGCCTGCTGTCTCCTCAAACGTGACTTTTCAAATTGTGGACCCATACTTTTCCAAAAACCATTGTACAGTTTTGAACCCCGGAACTATGCAGCGGGAGCTCTGTCAGGCATCACATTAAGCTACAGAGTAAGAAGAGAGTAACTGACTCTCCGGTATTATGTCCTCCATCTATGGCTATAAAGTGGTGTAATTTTAAATTTTTATCACTCTCTTTTCAATAACAGTTCTTAAATGCTTCAACCTCCCTTCTAGCCCACCACGCACCAGAGGCAGTAGGAGAGAAAGGATATTGGATATGGGGGAAGTGGGCCTGTTTAGAAATTGTTTTGGAGCAAATCCTATTTAGCATTGTTAGGAAATTGGCAGTTCAGTTCACAGGATTCAGCGGTGGCAGCTTGATCCACTCTCAAATACATTCTGAATATACCAGCAGTCCACTTCAGTAGTGTCAGGATAGCAAACAAGAATCAGCAGCCTAGTAGAAACAGCCAGGCCTCAGTGGAATGGGCAGGAGTCAGCAGGAGCAACCAGGACCAGCAGGGACTCCAGGAGAAGTTCTCTGCTGTGCCTCTCTCAACAAAGTGAAGATCAGCAAAGACTGGAGACCAAGTAGTGTTGCAAAGCTAGCTATGCAAGCAAGCCTCTCTCAGTCCACTGAGTCTTATTTATCCTCCCTCCAAACATCATGTGTCCTCCGCTGGTCTTGCTTCAGCATGTGAGTCTGTCTTAGCAAAACTCTACGTGAGTCTGTCTCAGCTGACAATCACTCTGCCAATCAGACCGAGTCTGCGGAGTCGGCAAGAAACTGCAGCACATCCCCAGAAGGTTTTTGGTGCATTTCTCTCTATGGAGTCACGACAAACGAGTCTCAACAATGAAATGTAAGGCAAACCAACACATGGGTGTCATCAGCAAAGAATCCTCATCACATGTCCTTCCACGCGCTTGCTTTACCAAAACAGCCTTTCACCCGTGTCTGCTTCAGGAAAACATCCTTCTCCTGTCTGTCCCAGCAAAACACCATCTGACTTAACTGCCTTTCCAAAGAAACCAGAAGATTCCACTTCAGTGTGGCTCATCACTTCGGGCCTTTTGTGTTACATCAGTTAAAAACATGGGCATTTTTTCTTCTGTATTATTAATTAGGTACTTTACAGTTTTAAAAATTATAATTGTCATAAACTGTATCTTTTTTCTATTGCATTCATTGGCTTTCAAAGGCAAAGAAAAATACTATCATTTTTGTGAGTTGATGATATTCATCTTCCAATATTGGTGAACTCTCCTTAGTTACAAAGGTTTCTTTCTTTTATTTATTTATTTATTTATTTATTTATTTATTTATTTAACTCTTTGTAGCAGTTGTAGGCTTTGCTTGTTAGGTGAGGCCAGAGTGAGCTTCTGAGAAGTGTCTGGGAATGCTGGCCGAGCCTGATGGCCCATCCCACTGTGAGAGCCCGAGGAACCTTGTCCAGTGGCACTGTCCCTAATCGGGGAAGAAGTGGAATGTAGCCATTTAGCATAGGCTGTACTCAGCTCTCCTGTCTGTTTAGGTGTCTCAGGAGTGCCCCAGGTTTGGGGTTCCCTACCTGGTGCTCTTGTGACTTTCTTTCTTGGTCTCCATATCTCTAAGGGACTTAGGGGGACTGTGTAGACCAACAGTCTATGTGTTCTCTGCTGTTTTATTCCTCTCTACCTCTGTCACTCATGGTATCCTGCCTTGAGAGTCTCTTTCCTGTCCCCACTCTTGGCAGATCTCCCAGATGTGCCAAGACAAGACAAATCTTGCTTCTGAAGGCTCCTTTGGCTTGCCTAATTCCATTAACTCAAATCAGGTCCCTCCAGATACATTCTAGGGGCTAGAGAGACAAGTCCACGGATTGGAGAGACAGCTCAGGGCTGACGAGCACACACTGCTCTTGTGGAGGACCTGAGTTTGGTTCCTGGCATCCATGTCAGGTGGCTCACAACTGCTTGTAAGTCTAGATCAGGGGGAACTGGACACCTCTGGCCTCCTCATATGCACAAACCACATACAGATGCATACCTATGTACATACAAATATATTTGAAAAGCAGAATAAAACAAGACATGCCTGTCCTAAGAGTCCACAAGAGTCACAGAGCGAAACAACCTGGGGCGCCAGGAAACTTCCTATAAGCCGCCTGCTCCCCTGTGCTTAGTCCCTCAGTTCTTAACTGTATCTGGCCTCTGATTTCCCCCTTGACTGCACCCCGTAACTGCAGGGGAAACTTGAAAGCACCTTCCCCTGCTGCACTCATATCCGTCTCCCGCATCCTTTTTATTCATCCGTTCACTCACTACATAATTGCTGGCCACCTACAAGATGCAAGAACGGGAACTATAACCCAACTCCAACACCTGAGTGTTGAGAGATGTTTCAAGTCCAGCTGTGAACCTCAACAGTAAGAGCATTCAGTATACTTCTTCCCAGGGCCTTAGCAGGGAGGGACCCATGTGGCACTAAGAAGGCTCAGGGGAGGGAAGGCACGTTCATTCTAGGGATATGTTGATGGGACATTCCAGGAGGCACAGGACTGAGTGACTTTTCAAGGTCAAAAGCAGAAGGCTCTGGCCCTGGAGAAGCCCATGGAGCCACCCCCTTCTAAACACGAGTTCACTGAGAACAGGACAGGGCCAGTGACAGAGTGGGCCACCAAGAGCTGGAGAAAGTTCTTCAGGCTTCTTGAAGTCTCTGAGACAAAGCCAGTGCCAGAGCTGTCCCAAGACTCCTGGGAGCATCCTGTGGAGACTGTGATCTAAGGGGCCATGCTTCAAGGTGGGTCTTACAGGACTGGGTTTGGAGGCCAATTGGGTGGTGGTTTCGGTGTGAGTTCACTCTGTGGTTCCTGCCCTCGTGACTGTAAACACACTCAGGTACATAGTAATTTACAACTAATTTCAGGATTAAAGAAAACTCTTTAGGTGTGACTAGTTTATTAGAAAGGATACAATTCAGGAGCAGGCAGGTAGAAGAGGTAAACACATAGGACTGGAGTGGGCAATGGAGAGCTTCATGCCTTCTGCATGTGACCCCATAGCATCTGAGGTCTTAGAGGACATGCAAATGCTATTCAAACCGTAACAGTCCATAAGTGTTCCTATACATGCACAGATACATACATGTACACACACACACATTTACTCATATGCATGAACATATATACACACACATGTATCCACACATAGGCACAGATGCATGCAAACACGAACCACCCATACATGTACATGCATGCCTTCATATGCATACACACATACACATGCACCCACACACACACATGTACACAAGTATACACACATGCACCCATATGAACACAAACACACGCACATGTGCACACACATATCCACAATAGGCATACATGCATGCACAAACACATACGTACATACATGAACATACCTTAAGACTATAGTTCTAGAGCCACTCCTTTCCAGTAGTCTAGCACGGTGCCATAGGTTCTGTGTCATACTGTCTGCTAGATTAAGGGTTTTAGTTAGTGAGAGAGAACCACTAACCACAAACTGTGCTAACTCAAAACAGCACAAGGGCCATCATTTGTATTCACTGGGAATGTTCATTAGCTGTAATGATCCACACAGGATTTCTGATGATTTTGTACTGATGGCCCTGAAGACTTTCTACTTACTTATTTTGAAGAGTGGAAAACAGTAGCTTTATTAATTTGAATTAGACATACACTGTTATCCCTAAAATTGACTGGAATCTTAGGGGAAGCATTTTATAAAATGATCCTAAAATCCTGTCTTACTTAGTTCACGGCAATCTCAGACACAGAGAAAGCAGACTGTGGGTGCCAGGGCAGCCTGGAGCAACCTGAGAGCAGGCTTAGAAACTTAGAGCTTAGAGCTGTTCACTCTAGAAGATGGTTCTAAATCTTGGCTCTGGGCTGGAATGACTGCAGGAAGTGCTGAGCATGCCTTAGCTGTCCATGCTGGTCTGGGGTATGAGAGTCCAGTGTCTTCAGGTCTTCTCTGGAGTGGATACATGGCTGAGTTGCCTACCCACTATGCAGATCAGATCTGTAATCTGGGCCAAAGCCAAGGTCTGGGTTTTAGCAACAGGATAACATTTTCTGGATCTCTAGATGAAAGAAAATGCAGTTTGTAGTCAGCCCAGAGCACACCAAATAGGAGATAATGCTTGCTTTTCTCACCTTCTAAGGCTGAAAGAAAACTATCACTAATTTCACAACAGAAATGGTGTTCTGAACAAAAGCAATTCCTTCAATCCCTCAGCACCGTCAGGCTCTGTGCTGCTGTGCCCAGATACGAAGTCTGCTTTGGGTCTGTTCGCAATTAATGTAGAAAGGGATGGCTCTGTGAAGCCGACATCCCCAAACACATCCAGTCTCCAGTGCACTACTATTCTGACAAACGGGACTCATTCCTGCAGTTGTAATACTAAGTGTTGATCTTTAGTTCCCTTAGTTTCAAAACATCTGATGGCAGCTGGAGAGGGCCTATTTTAGTCAAATCAAGTCTCACAAGATTATACTCATAAGGCGTTCAGCAGTGATGTATTTCAAATGGATACTGAACTGTGCTGCAGCTAAATGAGGTAATCATCCCAGAAGCCAGTATTAAGTTGAAAAGGGTTTTTCCAAGGATTAATTTTAGTATCATTGATTTCTTTCCTTTCAAATCAATAAGAACAAAGGTTTGGGGTAGAATATTCAATCCTGCTTGCACACAGGAATGGCTTCATCTTTTATGTGAGGTGGGGTTTCCCTTGTGCCTGTGGTCCCTACCTGTTTAAGATCAGCCTTATTGAGTTACTGTTATTTGCTTGTGCCAAACTCACCCAGTTCAAACTTAACATAGTTCAGGGGTTTGGAAAACGCACTGCCCTTGTGCAGTACCTGAGTTCTCTCTACCCACTCTGATTCTCATCTTCCTTCACATTGTGCTTTCTACTGAGTGAAGCCCTCTGCTGTGGGTGGACCTGCTCACTCCATCATAGGCAGTAGACATTTGGGCTAACTCCAGACAGGCTATCCTGAACATACGGGTCTGAAGGAAGACTCGTGTTTTCATTTCAGGAAGACCTGTGTTTTCATTTATCTTGGCTAGGTCTCATGGAGTGGGGCTGAACTTCTCTCTATGGGTAATTTTCCAAGGGGTCATGGCAATTTAAATTCCCACCAGCCAGATGCAAATAGTGTGGCTGCTTTAGACCCTGGTCGACATTTGATGTTACTAAGTCTCCAAAGGTTCAGGGATTTTGTTGGGTGTATAGTGTAGCATATTGTGGTTAGCCTAACCTTAACATGATGGTGTTGTTATTTTCCTATTTAGCGTGCACGCATGCACACACAAACACACACACATTTTATATTTTTAATACAGTTTATGGATCACTATGACCCATTTAGAATGCAGTTACATGGGTCAGTACAGAGTTGCCCAAATAGCACCATGATCTAGAACATTTCTTATTTCCCAAGGAAACCTGTATCCACAAGAATTAATCACCATTTCCCCTGCTTCCAATCGGAGGCAGCTGAAAATCTTTGTCTCTGTATAGCTCTGCTTACTTTTGGATACATCATACATGGAGTCAGAGCATGTAGCCTTCGGTCAGTGATGCCGATCGTTTATCACAATGCTTTCAAGGTTTATCCAAGTGCTTATTGTGTGTGCTACAATTTCATCCCTTTTCATGGCCAGATAATATTTTATTGTACAGACATATTTTGTTAACCAGCTGACTTGGTTTTACTGCCAGCTTTTAGCTACAGTCATCCTGTTAACACTCGTGTTAACATTTTGTTGGGTCTATGGTGGTAACATATTGTGGTTAGCCTAACCGGATTTACTTGTTTAAAATGTGTTGTTGCTATTCTCCTCTCTACTTAGCACTCACGAGCACGGGTGCGCACACACACACATACACACAGGTTATCATGTGGATGTGTTTCGGCTTCTTATGGGTCTATAGAGTATACATGTGTGTTCTGCAAATATCTCATCCCAGTTTTCTTTTTAGTTTTCTTAATGTGATTTAAGGGCAAAACTTTAAAATTTTGGTAAATTCCCCCATCAATGTTTTTATTACTATTTTTATCTAGGATTAGCTGCTTGATATGCTCAGGCTTCTCACTAGTGTCCATCAGTTTCTGTACATGCTGAGGAGCACATTTGCTTTCTGAGGATTTAACCAGAGCCACTGTGATTTTTTTCTTTTTATTTTGTTTTTGGTTTAGTTTTGATAGTGGCCTGGCTGGACTCAAACTCACGTTCCTCATTCCTCAGCCTCCTGGGTGCTGGGATTACAGGAGTAGACCATATATCAGGAGGCCTAGCATCACATTTTGAACAATACCTTGTCACTGTATTGTCTGGTCCCTCTGACAAAAACCAGTTGACAGTGTGTGTGGGTGCTAGCTGATGATTCCATATTCTTCATTTATGGCTAGTCTCACACTCAGTAAACTGTTTTGACAACTGTGGCATTTTAACACTGCACATTCCAACTCCTCCAGAGTTGTTCCTTTCAACTTTGGTAATTAGGGCCTTCCAAGCAACATGCCACTTTCCCCTAAGCTGTCAGAAACATTGATATGCAGTCCTTCCTTATCTTACTCTGTAGGGTCTGTAGACTGCCTCCTTTTTCCTTTCTCTCAAAATTGGCAATTTATGTCTCTTCTGTCTACTTTGGACTGTATGGCTAGAAATCTACTTTTTCAGAGGTTGACTTGATTGACATGGCCTTTTATGTCACTGTTTTCTCTTTTCCTTATTATTGGCTCTCTCTTGCTTCGTGTTTTACTTGTACAGTTTGAGGTGGAGGTTTGGATGAGTCCTTTGCTCTCTCCTGTTGTCAGCACTTAACACTGTGCCTTCTCTCACACATATCCCTTTAACTTTATACTACAAGTTTTGACATAAGATGCCATCATTTGTGAATCTTTTCCACCAGGAGCAACTTCATATGGCTTTGTAATAATTTAGGTGATTTTTTTTTTAAAAAATGTATTTATTACTGATCTATGGCTTAAATATTTTTTATGATTAGTTTATGTGTGTGTGCGCGTGAGCATGAATGGCATGCAAGTGCTGGTCAGAGGACAATATTAAGAGTTGGTCTTCTCTTTCCACTGTGGGTTCTGGGGTGCTAGGGATGGAACTCTGCTCGTCAGGCATTCTGGGTGTTTTTTACCACTGAGTAGTTAGGCAAAACTGGTTTCTATCTCAAATGTGAGAATTCTGTTCTGCCCTATGTTTTAGGAGTTACTGGAGTAAATGTGTGTTCTGGGTGAATTTGTCTTCACTGGGCGGAGGTGCTTCTGTAGGTCTGAAGCTCTGTCAGAGACAGTTATCAGACGGTCCTAATATAGCCTTCCAGTGATCTCAGGAGGAATCCAGGATTAGACTTCTCTGTGAGCTTAACCCCTTCCGCAGTTCCTCCCCGAGGCTGTCTTTTAAGCTTGCACTGAAAACTGAGAACAATTCCACATCTCCACCTTCCTCTGCCAGGATGTATACTGTTTTCAGGGGTATTTTCTATCCCTCTTGTCTAAGGCTGGGCCTGTTTCCATGTGGCCAGGAGAATCCACCTCAACATGAAATGGGATGCAGGCTGGGCAAAGGCATGAACCTTGGAGTCAGAGAGGCCTGTGTGCAGAACCCCACTCTACTTTCTGTCCATGAGGTCATGGTCATATGGCTTTTCCATGTAGTTTTAAGGTTCTGTGAAATATAATCTTGATAAAGGCAGCAAGGTAGATGAATCTCAGGACACCAGCCGCTCTTTCCTGGTGTGAAGGAGCAGTGGGAAGACCTGCTCCCTGATAGTGTGGTTAGTTTCTTCATTAGTCCTCTAGCCTCATGGGTGAGGCACTGTCTTCTCCAAGATTTACTTTCACGATGAGCGGACACCACCTAAAAATGATACTTTAGCATCTCATAACCTTTCCAGTACATTTTTTTTAATGGTATTGTTGGTGTTAGGGACTGGAAATTAGGCAGCCTGTTGATAGTGGACACAGGGGAAATAAGGGCTGTGTCATGGGAAGATGGGGAGCACACAAGATCATAGGAATGTGGGGCCCTGGCATAGGAGGTGTGTCCTGACATCACGTTACTCTATCAGAACTAGGCCTATCAGGTTTATTTGAGGCACCAGAAAGACCTAAAAATAAGCTCTCCACACATCACAACAACAGAGCACCTTCAAAGGCAGTCATTTACATCTCCTATGTTGAATACCTATAAGACCCAAACAAGAACACCAGCAAATTATGGGAGTCATTGACCAGATAAGTTTTCAGACTAGAAGCAAAACTAAGGTAAGCTAAACTCTGCAAAGGTGCAGCTTCTGTGTTCATTCAATGAATGTCTGTCGAGAGGTAGTTCACGGGCAGTGGGCATGTGAGGTGTGACCATGACATGGGGAAGGACATCAGTGACAGTCCATGAGCTGAATGAGAAGGATTCAAAGAGTGCAGAGTGCAAGCAAAACACATCTAAGCTTGGGCCTCTCTGAAGTTCCCTAAGGGTAAGGCCTCTGCGCTGTGAGCTGTGGAAGAAGGGGCAACCTGCGCAGAGGGCTCCCCAGGCCCAGCTCTCCACAGGAAAAGGCCAAGTGTCTCAGATACTTAGTGTCAACAAACTCAGCTCAGGATGAATGAAGCTCTAGGATGGAGTGCCCATTTCATAGACAATTTTCCAAAGAAAATTTGACAATGCTCCAAAGAACGACAGCAGGTCAGGCTTGTTGATGCGTTTATTGTGAGCTGGGGAGTCTGGTAAAAAACTAGAAAATGACCATGGTGTAACAAGGAACTTAAAAGGAGGAGTCGGATTGGTAGCTTACATACATGGATACAGGAACAAATTGGCACAACATGTTAAACGTTGTTCCCAACACTGTTTACAGAGGCAATTCTAATTTGGCTTGCTAAGGGAATGAGTTATGGCTGGGCTAACTCTTAACAGAAGACTGCAGAGCAGCATGCTATGAGTCACACACAGTGAGTTTCAAAGTGTAAGAGTTTCATATTAAAAACTGGGTAAAGGGAGAATGACTTGATTGTAGTTGTAAAACTAATACATTCCCAGTTAAACTCTGTTCTACAGTCTGCGGCGAGTATACATGTTAACAGAACACTGTGAAATCAAATCTCCACGCACGAGAACCAACTGCATCTCTACTTTAAATCTTATCAACTTTCCAAAATTTCATACTAAAATATATTATTGTATTAATACAAACTACAGTATTATACACTACACTGTGTAATAAATAAAGAAATATAAAAATAAGACACATAAATATAAAAGTTTTCTAAAACTAAAAGTACGTGTCAGTAAGAAGTATTAATACTGCCAGGCTTGAAGACGTACAGTACAAAACTGTTGCACAGACCTATAAACTAAAAGAAATAAAATAATACTGATAGGTAAAATCAGCTGCTGTTGTCCATCACCTGGGTCCATAATAACTAACATTTGGAAGTGGCTGTGAGCCAAAAACCAATGGCTTATCCATGTCTGACACGCAAGTGCATGGATTAAGTAGTTTGGAGAATTTCCCTTTTATTTCTGTAGAGATTTCTGAGAGTCAATCAACGTAAAATGAATACTGAGGAACAGAAGTGTGAAATGTCCCAGTGCTTCAGCTTCTCTGACAGCCAGTGGTTTTGAGTTTTACTTGGGAATTTCGACACAACAAACAAATCAACAAATGCTAGTTACTGTGGGCCACACACTGAGGGAAGGCTGCCACAGCTTTGAAACACTGAGAATGGCACTTACAGCACACAGGTCCTGCTTAAGGCCAAGGGACACAGTGCTCGCTTCCTATAGATCCTTCATGGTTGCTAACGTACGCAAACAATCATGAACACTGATTCTGCTGCCTCTGTCGTCCCCACCACAGCAACACTGGTTGTCCCTGCAGTCAGGACGCAACCTTTGAACTCCATTTAAAATCACATGAGAAGGACACTCCAGCTCTTCTCTTGCTGCTTCCTTAAGGCCAGCAATGCATATTAGATGGCAGCATGGCATCTAATGTCAGAGGTCCTACCTCCTGACTGACTGGGTAGTAGCAGCTAGCCAGCACGGTTTGAGCTGCTTTCTACTGCTCTGTGAAGGGAATTCTGTAGTGCAGAAGTTCTCACATTAAAAAAAAACATAATAAAATACTGAAGCGGATTTAGCATATGTTTACCAATAAAAAATTATAAAATTTCTCCCATTGTACAGCTTAAGAATGAACCAACATAAGAGTGATAATACTGCTGGCCATGCCAGATGCCCATCCAGCTTCCTGTAACCTGCTAAGAAACCTTTGTTTTCTGAGTCATTAAAGTTTTCTAATCTGCTTCATGTTACAAACTTGTTCCTAACTTTGAAAACTGCATGAAAAATTACTAGGTTTGAGGTTCAGGCACACCCGGATTTTTTTTTTTTTTTTTTTTTAAGTATTTTGTTTTTTCAGTTCTGACATTACACAGTAGTGAGCAGGAACCACAGCACAGGAGCCATGTTTCCATGAAAAGCGTGGGTAATATAGAGCAAATTTCATTACCAAGTAGAATTTCCTTTTAGAAGAACTCCTAGGCTTCATTTGTCTTCTCTTCAGACAGTTGCTCGCTCTCGCTCTCGCTGGCCTTCTGCTCTAAGCTGCCTGCCTGCTGTGCAGCTCCATCATCAGTCTTGGCTGCTGCCTCATGTTCAGCTTCATTCACCTCCTCTTCCTCCTCCTCCTCCTCCTCTTCCTCCTCCTCCTCTTCTTCCTCCTCTTCCCCCTGTGGGTTTTCACATTCCTTTTCTTCCTGCAATTCTTCCATCTCTTTATCCTCCTCTTCCTCCTCCTCCTTTTCACTGTCTTCATCCTCTTCTCTTGTCAAACTTTCTCTCTCGTCTGAGTCAGCCTGTGAGGGAGATGCCCGGGCACCAACATGCTCAGTTGTCAGGACTTCCGGCAGGACTTCCGGCCCAGCGTCTTCCTGCTCCATGGCGTCTCTGTCTTCAGCTCCTCTCTTGCAGTAGGAGTAGCGGTGATTCATGTGCTGAGAGTAGGAGCCTGAGTGTGAGAAGCGCTTGCCACACTTGTCACACTGATAGGGCTTTTCCCCAGAGTGCAGTCGCATGTGCTCAATCAAATGATGCTTGTGTTTAAATGCCTTTCTACAGATTCCACACTCGTGAGGCCTCTTACCTGCAAGGTAAGAGTGTAGCTATGAAACAGAATACTGGCGGAAGAAAACAGAGTGCTTGGGGGTGTGAGGGGGACTTTCAGATTGTGAAAGGTGAGGGTTACAGTTCCATGCTCAAGAAACTGGCAGGTCCCCAGCTGTACTTACGGTAATACTAAGGTTCATCTTTTCTGTGTGAAAACTCAAGGCTACACACTGCTTTGCAGATGAAGCCAGTGCTAATTACATATGGCTGAAATGCCAAAAATCCATACATCAGGACCACATGGGAGAATGTTTACAAGCCAGGCTCCCGTGAGCCATGGCAGTAATCTCAGGAAGAGGGGGCTTCCATGACATTTTGATGTCTCACAGATCTTTCTACTTACAAGCAAATTCACACAAATGTAGATCTTATGTAGAAGTCCTTTATAATATCTAAAGTAGCTTTTGTCCCACAAGGCAATCTTGCCCCTGGTGAGTGGGTATGGCCTGAACAACAATGGACACACAGAGCGACACTGGCATAATCCTGACTGGCTATTACCAACTACAGTGCTATGAGCCAGTCAGCACTTAAAAGTCCAGAAATGACATTTGACATTTCTTTTTATAGCTAGGGTGTTATTTTAATTTTGATCTTACTAGTATTTAACTCTTTTTAAAGAATTAGGAGATTTTCTGATTTTCTCAGTGAATGTAAGTAGAGGCCGTGGTCCCAAGCTTCTGTTAGAGAGGCACAGCTTTCACCCCCAGCAGCCACCCATGTGTCCACTGCAGTGTACGATAAACACTGCTCTGCACGCCTTCTCAGCAGAGGGAATGAGTTACCATAGTGGGTGAGAGGCTGAGGGCATGTGTGTGGACACTGCAGCTGCAGGTAAGCAGCTGGTAAGGGCCAGGGAAAAGATCCTGGGGCTTAGTGATGATGAACCCAGTCTCTCATCTAGCCATCATGTGGGAGAGAAACTGGTTGGCTATGTAGTTCTTATCAGCTAGGAGCCTGGTGCTAAACTATAGGAATTCTGGAGTTGCCTGAAAACTATTCAGGCTTGAGGTCAGTCATGGAGGGAGTTCTCAGGCCACAGGGGTTGGTGTGTATTTCCTATCTGGACTTCCCAGGCCACAGAGACACACATACTAGAATAGGCTCTGGAGAGAGGGAATTGGGAGGTGGGGGGAGGGCAGGTCAGTGAGCATCTTCTATAAAAGCCCTCACTAGTGAAGCATCTTGGGGCCGGCTGGCCTTTGTCCTCACTGCAATCATTCAAATCATTCATTGGTATGAGTAGGAAAACAGCTTTCGGCAACAGTGAGGGATGACTGGGCGGAATAAAACACCACCCAGGATGCCAAAGTTTGATTTTTATCTTTAAAAAAAAATCCTTTTCAATCACAAAAAATTGTAAAAGTCTCTTCTTGGCTCACAAGCATCAGAGAGATAAGTGGAGTCTTGTTCGGTCTGCAAGACACTGTCAGTCCTAGATCAGCCTAAGGCCTGTGTATTTGGGGAGAATTATTGAATCTTAGTTCAGTTTCTTATGCAGAAGTTCTTTCTAAAAGAGCAAAGGTCTTTCTTTTGAAAACCTTTAGGTAGCCAGGGGGCAAGCCTTGCACCAGGACAGTCACCAACAACGGCTTTCTGTTTAGGTGGCCAAGGGGTAAGCCTTGCACCAGGACAGCTGGCACTCACCAACAGCAGCTTTCTGTTTAGGTGGCCAGGGGGCAAGCCTTGCACCAGGACAGCTGGCGCTCACCAACAGCTGCTTTCTGAAGCCAGGTCCTCTTCCTGTCACTTCAGCCACTGCCCCACCTGTGTGCAACAGAGGCTGAGGTGCAGGTCACGAATGTGCACAGACCAGGTGCTCTGCCAGCACAGAAACCAAGACATTAAAGGTGGAACGGGAGTCCCAGGCAGCACAAGCAGCCAGAACATTGCTCCCCAGAAGAAAGACATGAAAAGTGGAGACCAAGGAGCAGAGCTGAGAACCTCAGATGCTACGAGCATGTTTCCTGTGCACTGGGCCACAGGCACCTTCAGAACCTCATGCCCATGTGCCCCACACACCTGTGTGCTCATACTTGTGTCTCAACAGTGAGCTGCTCTTCTGAAATATCTTGTCACACAGGTCACATGCATACATCCCATTCTCTGTCTTCCGAGTTTTCTTTTTGGGTGGCGTGGAGTCAGAGTCATTCTGGTCCTCCACAGTGGAGACTCCTTCTGAGCTAGTGTCTTGTCTTTCATCCTAAGGGGGGGGGGGGAAATGATTCAATGTCAAAGTAAAAGATTCACAAGAGATAGGGTCAGTGAGATGGCTCATCAGACAAAGCCACTTGCCATAAAGACAGATGACCAGAGTTGGATCCCCAAAATCCACATGGTAGAAGGAGAGAACTGACTTCCACAAATTGTCCTCTGACCTCCATGTGTGAGGGCTGGCATGGGAAGCACCCACTGCCAATTAATAAATGTAGGAAAATCAGAAGATGAACGAGAGTGAAACTTCATGTTAGACCTGAAGCCTACAACCCGAGCCTAGCGTGAGCACACTGCAGTGACTGCAGACTCCAGGGCACTAGCACACTACAATGACTGCAGACTCCAGCTGAGACAGACTGTAGCTGTCTTCAGACACACCAGAAGAGGGCATTAGATCCCATTACAGATGGTTGTAAGCCACCATGTGGTTGCTGGGATTTGAACTCACGACCTTTGGAAGAGCAGTCAGTGCTCTTAACTGCTGAGCCATCTCTCTAGCCCTTGCAGAAAGGTTTAATCAATGAGCTTGATAATTCACCACTCATTTGCAATCATCGTTTACTATACTTTTCACAAAATTTCTGAATTTCACTAAGTAAAAATTAAGACAAAGTTTAGATATTGTCTTTAAACTGTGTCCTCCGTCCTGGAGGCCTTTGTGCCAGCTCCCTTGGTCTGATGAAGAAAGGCTTGCTTTGGTCCACACTCTCCCTGGAACGAGGAGGAAAAGTGTGAGAGGGGCTGAGATTTTAACTAGGAGTAGCTGTCTGTAAAAAAGAACCCTTATAATTGTCATGGAATATACAAGACACAACACAGCACCTCAAGAAGGTCTTTAGGGGAGGGTGCTTTTCTCAATGAATAATCCTGCAGAAAGCCTCTTGCAGACTTAGGTCAGCTCTGACCTTTGTGTCTGTCCTAGAGTCTTGCCTCTGTTCTTCTGAAAGCTTGGTATGACAAGCAAAGCCACTCATTTGCTTGTCACTATAGTTGCTAGAGCAGAAGTAACTCTCCTTCATAGCTCTTTGATATAGTCAAAGTCACTTAAAATGGTAAAAGCTTTGTTTTCTTTAAATTCAAACATATCAAGAAGGGTTTGGAAGATGGCAGATAGTGGGGACTCGCTGACCAGCCAGTCTAGACAAAATGGTAGGCTCCAAGTTCAGGGAGAGACCCTGTCCCCAAAATACGAGAGTGATTAGGAAGAAAGTCACTATCACTCTCTGGCTTCTACATGCACACTCATGGGTGAGCACACCTGTACATACATAAGTATACATCACACACACACACACACACACACACACACACACACACACACCAGAAATCTAGTGTCATTGGTCATGGTATCTTCAAGAGTCACTACAATTCTGGGGATGGCCACAAGTGGCAGTCTTGAAGGGTCACAGCAAGCAACAGGGCAAACCTGAGCAGGACATGGCAGTAAACTGCAGCAGTGCCTCTAGTAAGAACAAACAGCCATCTCTGGCATTTGATTCAATTTTAAAAAATGATGAAACAGTAGTGACATCAAGCCTAGTGACATGGGAAGATTCTGGACAGACAGCGAGAAACCCAGAAACCCAGCAGAGTTCTACCCAGAAGCAAACAAAGCCAGGCAGGTGCACTCCTGGGCCACAGCCACACTTCAACCAAACACTGCATCTGAGCCAAAGGTTCACCTCCTAACTCCTCACAAGGGAGTTGGCACCCGAAGCACCAGCAAACCCTTTCTTGTCTTTACGGTGAATGGGAACATGATTATTTAATAGTGATCAAAGGAGAAAATCACCAATCTGAGAATTTAACTAGAAAACCAGAAATCTAATTAATGAGTATCACAACTTTTCTCTTATGCTTCTAAGTTCTAGTAGGTCTCCAGCTGAGTACATGCACTAGTTTTCAGAGAATACACTTTCAACTGTGGTTGATGCCTCTAACTCAGATTAGTAGCAAGGGAGGGTACCCTGCCATACAAGGAAAGCAAACTGGTACATTCCTTTTAACCATGGCAGGCAGCTGTAATAATCTGGTTGACTCTACAGAGTTGGAGATGTCTTCACTAGAAAGTTTAGTGCTTTACTCACCTGGTTTCCATTTGGCTGGATCATCTTCACTGGTGGCTCCTGCACGGCAGGGCTGACTGTAGCTGAATATGTATATGCCACTTGGGGAATCAGAATAGTCTGCTTGTTGGCGGCAAGTGCCCGTAAGCACGGAACACTGTTCTGGTCAGCAATGGCCACGATTGTGGGTAACTGGGCAGTGACTGTAGGAATAGCAATGTTTATGGGGTTGGCACTTGGTGGGACTACATTTACAACTGGTTCTGAGTCTGTAATGCAGCTGTCCTTTTGTGGCTCCTTTTTTGCACAAGACAAGTTCAAGGGTTCTTCTTGGACAGAATAAACACTGTTCTGGTAAACGCTACTGACAGTCGACCTTTCCAGTAACTCTCCCTGTTGCTTTGGTAGTGAGAGATCAAGAGGTTCTACTTGGGGCTCCTCCTGGGCACCCTCTGCCACACAAGAGTAACCCTGCGGGTTCCTGGCTGAGGAAAGGTTTAGAGGGGATGGGGATGATGTGCAACTTCTGGAACCGTTAATGGCTGATCCTACTGGTAAAACCGGAGAGCTCGTCATCTTGAGAGGACTCTGTCCACGTGGGCTGTCTTCCTGGGGCTCATTTGCAACCGCAGCTTGAGGCTGCTCTTCGGTTTTTGCAGGGATGCTTACTGACCCGGTTCCGGGAGAAGATGGTTCAGGAGACTGCCCTGGAATCTGTCCAGCTTGCATCTTTTCAAACCACTTTTTAACTACATCCAGTGGTAGGTTCACAGAGTCGGCAATCTTTGAGAGCTCTTCTGTGCTTGGCTGTGCATTCAGAGCATAGTAGGCTTTTAAGAGTGACAGAAGGTTCTTTAGAGGTGGCTGACTGGGAGACAAATCTCCACTTCCAGCTGATGAAGCAGAGGACTCTGGCTTCTCGGTGGCTGGGGCAGGGGCTGGAGGCTGAGCAGGGTGCTCTGGGTCATAGTGCTTTCGTTCTGGAAGTGCATTGAGGTCCCCTGGGCAGTCCTCACACAGAAGGCAAGTGCTATCACCCCCGGCCCCATCAAAGCTTTTGTCCTTCTCTGATTTGACAGTAAGATCTTCTGGTAACTTCTCACTTTTGCAGCTGTTTGTAGGGGCTGGGTTTTCTTTCTTTAAATTCTGGGGAACAACCTGAAGTTGGCTGGGCTGCTCAAGACTGTAGTTGATGATGATTTTGGTTGTTCCATCCTGATCAACTAAAGGAAGACTGATGGCAGAAATGACAGAATGGCCGCCCTGCTGGATGGGTGAAGCATTCACTGCTTCTTGCTCTTTGGATGCAAGACTAGCTTGATTATTCTCCAAAACTTGCCGTATTACGCTGCCATCTACAGCCACTTTAAGTACATTCTGAATGTCACTTAAGTTGATACTTATGGGCGATACCAAACCAACTGTTGGCAGAACAACAGCTTGCACCACTCCCTGAGGAGAACTGGTTGCCTGCAACTGGCCACCACCGCTAAAAACCCCATTTTGTAGAGGGGTTGAGCAGTTGATTCCTGAAGCAACCACTATGGGTTTGAACTCATAATCCACAGGTTCAGTTTTGATTTGGTTTACAGAAAGCGGTTCTTGAAGGGGTTTATTCTCTATCTTCTGCCGTATCTGTGGGCGTGTGGGACTGCCTGGTGATGTTGAAAGAGATGGCGAGGAACACTGAGATGTCTTGAGTCCTGACCTGGGCCTACCATTCACAGGCATCAAGCTAATGCACTTCTTACTGCTTATGTGTGAGCTATAGGAGCCAGAATGGGAAAAACGTTTCTTGCAGTTTGGGCATTCATATGGCTTCTCTCCTAAACAACACAAGACAGCATCACCGAATCAGTACATTTTCACATGGCCCTACATAGAAAATAGCAATTTAAGAAAAGCAAGACTCCTCTGTATGCCCAAGACATCATTTTATTTACAGTTATCATTTCAAGTTCCAAAGCTACAAAAATGTAGAGAGCATGTGGCATTGTGCTCTGGTTGGTGTGTGAGCCAGACGTGGATGCTTCTTACCACCTGCACAGCGCTCCGCTGAGCGCCGTGACTTCCAATGCTGTTCAAACATCAAAAGAGCTAGTCTTTTCCTTCTCTCAAGTAACTTTTCCTTATCCCATCTCATCCATCTGTGTAAAGCTAAAATTCCACTCAAGCATCTCTAGAAATTAATGTTAGTGGCAAGAAAAAAAAAATGTAATCTCCTCTTAGACTTAACAAGCATGCATGCCTTTGATTGATAAAAATCCCCACGTCTGTACAGCTCCATTGCAAAAGTGCTTCCCTTGTGGGGAGGAAACCCTTAGTTGGAGGTGTCTGTAACCCCAACTTTCCCCAGTGATCAGGCTCTTGAAGGAACTTAACTTCTCATGCTAGCGGGCATGGTAAAACTTCGTGTTTATGTTCAGATTTCATTTGGTTACATCTAACATTTGTGTGAACTGGTAGGAGAAACAGTGTGAAGCCAGAGAAGCCTCTGCTGATAGAGACCTCCCGTGAGATGCTGACTAGACTCACCAGGACGCAAGGTGTTTGCTCTCCTTGGCCATCAGACAGACTTTACTAGGATAACTGTCACACGACCTTGATTTTAAAATTTTGATTCTAACTCAGTTGTGGTTACAGGCCATGGGCTCCACTAAGGTAGGGTTCTCTGGGTCTCACTAGCCATTATCTCTGACATCTCAAGTGTGGGGCACACCTTTGGCTCCTTAGGACACGTGATGGTGCTGATCTCTCTAGTGAGTATTACAGCAGAATGCTAAACAAAAGCACCACCAAGGGAGCCGCCTGCTGCTGCTGCTGCTGCTGCTGCTGCTGCTGCTGCTGCTGCTGCAGGGTCAAGACCCTGAGGCTGAAGAAAGGTGAGCCCTGTCTATCTCAGAAGTGTGGTTATTTGAAGAACCAGATATTTGAATTTCAAGGGATCTAAGAAGCCTCTCCCCAGAACTCCTTCAGTAAGGTGCATCTGCATATTTGATTATCAGCCACTGCTTAAACTGTTTAGCACAAGGCAGGTGTCTTAGGCAGGACTCCTGGGGAAGACAGCCAGATTCTTTCCCACAGACTGGGGCCAGATTCTGGCTCCCTCATGTACCATTTCCTTAATCTTTCCAATCCGTGGTGCTCTGGCATATGAATACAGACACTTTCTCACCGGGTGTTATGGAAGGTCATGAGATTTACAACAAAACTTTCAGTATGCTCCCTATAGACTGCAGCATTTTCTACAAAAAGCAATTTCTCCAATAGACAGGCTGAGGGCTTGAGCCAGAGGTGCTGTCACTCACACCCATGCATTTTCCTGCTCTCCCTTCTGAAACCACACCCAGCAAGCCTAACTGCTTTTACAAGCAGACCTCAGATTCACTACATGCTTCCCTGCAGACTGAGACAATCAGGATCCTTCCCGAGCTTTCTCAGGACAGGGTTTCAGGACTCTGTCCTGTTTATTACCCTACCTCTGCATGCTCTCCATGTCATGAGGAGTTTACAGACAGGCTGCCTAGAATAGAATTCAATGCTCAGTGCTACCAGATAGACGTGTACAGTGGCCATGAGGTAATGGGTGTGTGCCAGTGCAGCTCTGTTTAACAAGAGGTCTGTTCTACCTCAGCTCAGGTCATCACTGTTAATGACTGGACAACAGCTTTAGCTTTAATGAGTCACAGGAGTACTTTTCTTCTAGACATCAGGAAGGCCACAGTTTGGAGTTGGATGCTGCAGAGACAGAGCTCAGGAATGTCATGAACTAGCTAAGTGGTTTTGGAGAAGTTAATTAAGCATTGTGAGCCTATGTGTCTTTGTCAGAAAGTGTGTGTGTGTGTGTGTGTGTGTGTGTGTATATGTGTGCAATACAATCTACCTTATGGGGTTGAGACCTACAGAAGTAATGTTAGCATACTCTACTTATCATTTCTTACTGTTCAGAATCACTCTGATAACTTCATCACTGTGAGAAAGCACACATACAGACTACATTATTCTAGCCAAATCTACTGTGTTGGATAGCTCCTGGTTTCTAACTTCAGGGCACGCCCTTTTACTTTGGTTATTGTAGGGCTTAGCCTGAAGTTCTGTCAGAAAGTAGCATTACTAAGCCAATGTAAACACTGGGTTTTCAAGGGTTGAGGTAGGGGGTGGTTAGATCTTACTCGAGAATTTCCAGGCCACAGTGCTGAGTCTACAGAATGAATATGGCAGTACTCTGTACCTGGGCAGGCCCCCTTTTGTCCTACCTGAGTGGAGATAAGGGAGTGTCCAGAACACAGCCCATCAATGAGCATGGATCTGCCCAGGGTGACATTTGTAGCTAAAGCTTTATGATGATGAAAACAGAGTGACAATCTAGGACATTTGGGACTCTGATCCTCAACAAGATGTAAAAGCTAGCAACAACAACAACAACAACAACAAAACTAAGAAAAAAGTCACTATAGATGTTCTCTGAAAGTCTAGGAGCTCAATCGTTATTAAGCACCACGAAGAGTTTCAAGTCCATCTCACCTGAAATTCTGTGAACTCTAAGGAAAGTGGGAACAGTGAGATGACTCAATGGGTAAAGGCGCTTGTCACCAAGCTTGAGAAGCATGCAGTGGGAAGATAGCTCCTACCTCTGCAAGCTCTGCTCTGGCCACCACAGCTCTACAGTGGCACACACATGCACGTACATACGGCATACGTGCAAGCGTGTGTCACACACACAGAGAGAACATTTTAAAAAAAAAAATAAAGAAAAATGTCACAGTAATAGTCGAATGCAACAGTTTCTCAAATGCTTAGTCTCAACTTGTGTATCATTTCTTGGAGAGACCGGGGCAGAGGCTGTCGCTGTGAAACCAGGCCTTGGCTGGCACTTTGAGAAGCCCTATCTGAAACTCTTCCCTTGGCATAAACCAGACTTTCAAATAGCTGCACACTTGGGCTATATCCAAGTGGGCACCCTGGAGAAACACATTTTCAAGTCACACCTGGGTAAAACATAGATAGCCTCTACTGAAGAATCTGATTGAAACACAGAAACCCTACCAAGGTTTCCTATAGTGTTGAAAATAATCCTCATGATATAAGAAATCATATTTTGTTCTTTAAAATATTTTAAAGTTACTTATTTTTTAATGTATACTGGTGTTCTGCTTACATGTATGCCTGTGTGGGTGTTGGATACCCTGGCATGAGTTCCAGACAGTTGTAAGCTACATATGGGTGCTGGGAACTGAACCTGGGTCCCTTGAGAGAGCAACCAGTGCTCCTAACCTCTGAGCCATCTCTCCAGCTCTCATAATTTGTTCTTTATGATGCTTTAAGGGGCGAGTTCCATAGAACGAGTTATCAGGAAGGGCAGTCGCAGTTTTACTCAATGTTTCTGAATTTGTATCACTTGCTGTGTTAAATGTACTCATGCCTCATATTAGAGAAGTTGAAGAATAAGACATGCAAATTCTTGAGTGGAGAGTTTGTGTCCCTGAACCGGCCTCGACTGCTGAGTGCCGGTAAGTGTCAGCACACTGTCTTCTCATCATGTAAACTCACTTCCTGACTGAGATGACTTTCGATTACCAGGCAGAATTTTGCCACTGAATGTCAATGTTCTGTTTCAAGACCAGTCTTTGATCTTTGGAATAAGTGATACATACCAACTTTGTACCATTAGGAGAGCTGATAGATGCTGCTATCAAACTACAGCATTATTAAATTTTTTCTTATTTTTGTTCTTTAACTCTAATTTTGACACTTACAAACACTCTTCTTAGCTAACATTTCAAATTATTTCTAATATGAAGGTAGATACTGGTGTTTTGCTTACATGTGATTAATCATGTATTAATCAGTGATCACTGTTCGGTAGCACAGGGGCTAAGGAACAGTATACTGTGTAGGGTGCAAGAGATAATCTGTATTTTCCAGCAACATAAATAAATAAATACATGAAAATAGACAAAAGTTTTCCTTCAGGATTCTGGTTTGAGCATTTTCAAGGAACGGCTTTGAGGAATTTATCACTGAGGGTTAATTCAATGAGTGATACAGGAAAACTTCCAAAAGACACTGAGTGACTAGCACTCACAGAACCACCGATGGCTGCTGCAGGGCAACGCCAGTGCTTACCCATGAGGAGGTCAGAGGTCAACAACAGCAAACATCAAGTTCTCTATTCCTTGGCGGATAGCTTTGTCACGACAATTACTTAAATCACAAAAAATGTATCAGATTTCAATCAAAAGAATAGACTTTACAGTGTGATGTGGGATTGCTAAGTTTTCACTGTAAGTTTTTGTCATTAAATCTAGAAAGCAATGTGAAGCTGGTGTGGAATAGGAAGGTGACAACTCTGGGGAATGCACTTTCTCATTTATGCTGCAACTCCCCCTTGTGCCGCCTTAGCTGTCTGGGTCTACACCATGAGCTTACTGCGTTCCTTTCCTTTCTTTTCACATGTAAAGCTATCCTTACTTACATTCTGTTCTGATAGAAAAATGGAGTTTGCTTTATTATACACCTCAGAGATTAGACAGTAATAAAATATCATTTAAATGAGAAGCATCAGGAACTTCTTACACACATGGAGCCTGTGGTGACAGATTTATCGTTAGCGGAGATATCCTGGTGGCCCAGGGTGCAGAAGGGAAGTGCTGACTCACCACTGTGAATCCGTAAGTGCTCTTTCAGGTGGTGTTTGTACTTGAACGCTTTTCCACATTCAGTGCACTTGAATTTACGGTTACCCCCAGACTGCGTCACATGTCTCTGTAAGAAAGAGTTGGCATTATATGTCTGACATTCCAGGTGGACTGGATGTTTTTCTGTTACAGGTCTGACACTGTAGCAGTCATACACAGAGGATACTTAGCGAAAGCAGAGACATCCATTTTATTAGGATCTAGGGATGGTTTTGTCTGCACTCTGGGTTACAGATGAAGAAGGCAAGCACTCTCCAGCACTCTGATAGTAAACAGCAAGGACCTGACTGGGGTACCTGGCCCACCTCGGTAGGATGGTACCGCTCTGTGTGCTTCCTGTTTCTCAACTGTACTTCCATTCTACAGTTGTGTGCACTCCCTGCGCTACCACTTTGTCCTATCACCTCCTGTGTCCTTACTGCCTGGGAGAGGGTCTGACATAAAACAGATGTGGACATATGTATTGAGAGCATACTTATAAGACATGGGCATGCTTACCCCTTAGCACAGTATCATTTCCAAGAGCCACAACGACCAACATTCCAGAATGGTTTCCTTACACCGGCCCTACCTATCACAGCTCCTTTCAGTTCACATCCACCAGAAAAATCATCACAAATGTGGCCGTCGTGGTCACCTTGGGTTGGAAGTTTGTTTTTACGGAGTTGCCTCAGCTTTGACATCTGTCTGTTCTTTGGTAAGGGTCCTCACTACTGAGCCAGGAGGGAGGCAGCTGGTGTAGAGTGGGTCTACTTTCAAGTCATGTGGCCCTCTCTACCCTCAGCTGTCACTGTGCTGTGGATGCACCAGCCTCTAAAGCAGACAGTGCTCAATGGATGGATGGACAGACAGACAGCGCTATCCCTGGACAGCCTCCTCAGCAAGCCATGTCCCCAGGAGCTCCTGTTAGGCCAGTGTCTCCCTTTGTCTCCAGTTGGCTCCCACTCTCAATGGTCCCTAAGACTTCCCCATTAGGTTACTGCTGCTGAAAGCCCTGGGCTCCCCCTCTTCCACATTCCCTGATACCTCTTATTATTGCATTTTGTGAATGATGTCAAAGTTCTGAGCAAACAGGCTGACTTTTTCTGTTGATGTTTTCTAGGGGTATCCATCAACTTAGCAAAGGCACTAACGCTCTCTGTGGGATAAGCGGCCTCTATTAGGCACCTACACAAAGTCCTCACACGTCCAGCATGTGTCTGTTTATAACTGTGTGACATAAGGAGTTGGCCATGGAACCCTGGCCCATGCCACAGCATCCTGTGAAATGGCTACTTGATTTGTAAAGTCAGTGTCAAATGCATATTAGCTTGCTTGCTGGTAGCTGACAGTTACCAACCAGGACATCATAAAAAAGAATTACTAAAGTTCCTTCGATTTTAATTTTAACTCTAAAGCCAACACTTTAGATGTTACTTACAGTTAAAATTGTCAGTTTATACTCTACAGAAGGAGCACAGTGATACAGAATTCGAATAAGCCATCAAAAGCTGAGTTTTCAGGCTAAATGTTCTCAAACTTAAAGCTTTAGAGGAGGCAGCTCCCCTTACCACTGTAGATAAACCACAGTAGCTTATATTAAGTGAACTCTGCCTTGAAGAAAATTAAAAAATTAAAGCTGCTCCCCAGTTTTCTTAGAGCTGAAGGCAAGTAGTTTAACGGCCAATATTTAACTTCCTACACAGACCATGTTAATAGAATATCCCCGAGAGCCCCGCAGACGCTGAGGGATGCTTGTTATGGTTTATGCAAAAAAATTACAATTGGCAAGGATCACAAGGAAGAGAAAGCTCACAAACTACCCTGTCCCGTCTGTAAGACCTTAGACCAGGCAGCCTCCGTGCCCACCCTCCCCGAGGCTCCGCCCTCCCTGAGGCTCCGCCCCCACGCCCGCTCAGCCCGGGAAGGTGGCAGCCTCCGGCTTCTTTCACTTACTTGCTCCCTTCCTGACTTGTGTGACGTCATATGACGCTCGAGCTGGGTTCTGTATGCAAAGGTGTAACTGCACAGGGAGCAGCTGAAGTTGTCCTCGTTCTTCTCATGGCGGTACTTAATGTGTTCTTTCAAAGAGGTAAAGCGTTTGTAGCCTCTATCACAGTAAGGGCAGGTGAGCAACTGGGAAAACGCATCCGGTGCTCCTGCATAGAGCGAGAGGAAAGGGACTCTGTTACTGAAAGCATCCAAGGAATGTGGTCACTCACCCCTGAATCCCTGGGCCGCATGCAAGGGCAGAGCTGCTCTCTTTACACCTGCCTCCAAAGATGAAAGGTGGATAGTCACCTCCACATTGGCATGAGAAAATGTGACAATAAATACAGGTCAAGTAGCTTAACTGTTACACAGCAAACAAGTGATTAATTCGGCATTCAATCCCGGCTCTGATCCTCCCATCTCCGAAGCCCAATTCTTCCTTTCTTTTGTGTGGTTAGCTGGAGAACATAAGTAACTTGGGATGGAGTTACAGTGATAAGCGCACAGCCTGTACGGGGGCAGCCTAGCTGCCCAACTGTGACAATTCCATAGCCTGCTTGGCACTCACTCTTCTCACTCTAAGTTGCTGTCCCAAGTGAGTAGTGTAGTTTCCAAGGTGCCCTGTAGTCGGGCCTGGCCACATGACTGAGTTCACACCATAAAGGGGGTGGTACACTCAGGCGGGTGGTGGGAACAGCATGACTGAGAATCCTAGATAGGAATATTTTGCCAGTTTATACTACTCTGAGCAGTTTCCCATTTTATTTATTTTTCAAATGAATTCGTCCATAAGTGATATTTTACTGTAAATACACTCTCTACTTTCTTTAAATTCTTCTTAGAAAATAGGCGACCTAAGGTACTTTGGTAACACTTCAGATGCTTCATCATAAGCACACAGTGCTGTCCTGGAGTTCAAGTCCATATGAAGTAAACATCTCACTTAAACACCAGCCTGCAGGAGAAGAATTGAAAACCTGAACTTTAAATGACTAGTCAAGCACGTTGAAATATTTACAAATCTGTAAGTGAAATCAAATAGCCAGAGCTCAAAATTTCATCATGGCATCTTTAGCTACTAGCTTGCAAGTCCACTTGATACAGAGAGTTTGGTTAGGGATCATCCTAACACAGACTCTCTTCTTTTGGAGATATATATTATGTTTTGCACAGGATGGTGGGAAACTGGCATTTTGAACTTTTCCCTTGCCAGAATGCCCTTCTCGCACTATGGAGTCTATGTGGTTACAATGCCAAGAGGTGAGGTCTGTTTTCTGGCTGTGCACTGGCATGGCCATATCCTGTGGCTTCATTAACCAAACTGCTCTTACCCCAGACCCAGAGAGCTATGCGGGCTACTGCTTGCTATGGCTTGTTTTCATGATTAGTCTGGCAACCAGAAAGCAAACTGTTAATGAGCTGGGAAAATGACAGGTTGGTCATGATATCTAACAAAGTTATTTTCATAAATCAGTACATTGGATTCTCTTAAACATGAGGTATGAATTTATTCTTTTAGTTCACTAACAGAAATCAATAAAAAGTAAATGTGAATTTGTTTTCAGAATCATAGAATGTGGAGCTGGGTAGAGGTTAATTAAAACCACGGATGTATGAAAAGCTTACTAATTAATAATAAAATTTAAGAAAGGACTCTGAATGGATGTAGCACGTCCAGGTGGACAATGCTCCCTCAAAAGGCATGCATATTAAATGAGCCATAGTGCTTGGTGCCGATGCCCTGTAGAGCAGGAAGATCTCCGGAGCTCCCCAGAACACAGGCTACTGCATTACTCTTGGTTGCCCGTCAGAACTAGATGATAAGACCCTAATCCTGAAGACCCCATACATACACTTTCGTTTCAGGACATAGAGAAATCAATCTCAAGCTACTTGGGAAACGTCCTGCTGGCTAGTTTTCACACTGCTGGAAGTTTCTGTGTAGGTCATTAGGGAGGGAAAGCTGTCAATCATCTTATCCTGCTAGAACCTACATGTTAGGGTACTGACCTGCCAGGCAGGATGCACCAGCTGAGAGATGGTGGCATGTCTGCTTTGGGGATAACCAATAGTTTTCTGAGGCCTGTTCATGTCTAATTCATGTCTCATTCTGCTGACATGGTCAACAGCCTATGGCTGTGGCGGTCCTAGGTGCTAGGTGGGAACCTGGTACCACCGTCTTGCTAAATGCTCACTCACTCTGTCAAACTGGGACTCTACCAACTGAGTTACATCTCAGCACTCTATTTCTTTTTTCATACCACCTTTTCTCAATTTCCTCCAAAAAATTCAAAGCTTGAATATTAAACTCAGTCTGTCCACTCAACTGAGAACCCTGGAAAATTAAAGATGAGGCTAAGAAATTAAAACTCCTCAAATCCTTAAAAATTCCAAGTACCTTCCTAGTCTCAGTACAATAGGACAAGAAATTATTTGAAGGAGCGTTTACATTGATTTACATTGATTCCTGTTCTGGGGGTTGGGGGGAGTTTGGCAGCCGACTTCTGTTCAGGAGTTCAGAACATAGTTTGATTGTTTTCCCTTTCTTTACTCACTGGGACTTCACCATGAACTGAAGCACACCCTGAGAAACAACTGTGCCCAAGTGTGTGTGATTCAGCCAGCCTACCATAGTTTACTTCTAAAACAACAACAGACAGTCAAAGGACAGAATGGGCCAAACTCATCCTCACTTCTGCCAGCAGCTGCCATCTCAGTGGAAGATGACCCAGCACTGGAGACACGCCTGGCTTGTCGATCTATCTGTGGGCAGCCAACACCACCATGCTGTACTGATTCTCCTCATGAGTACCCAATGATAAGAATCTGCGTCTCATTAAGTGTTCCCTTTAGTACAAATGTGCTCCCATAAGAGTCACAGAAACCCTTTACCCTGAGAATGAGGACCTTGCGCCACTGTACTCACCGTTCTCGTCATGGCCACTGGCTTCTGGCGTGCCCTGCCGCTGGTCTTCCTCCGGCGCCTCGGGATAAATGACAGCGGTGTCTTGCTGCTGCAGGAACTCTTCCACATTGGGGTCATGGTTTTGCTCATTTTCTGCATCTGAGTCGCACTCGTTGTCTTTTACTGAGAGAAACACATCCTCTATAAAAAGCTAGTTTACCACCCCATTGTTTTCCAAGTTTTTCTACGTAAGAATTCATTTATCTTGATAGAACACATGACCCTTCTTGGAACTGTAGGGCACATACCTGAAAGCTAAAAATGTATTCTACTTACTTTTGTAATCTATAAAGCACTTGCTTTCGATTCACGTGCCGTGCATGTCTGGAACTCCCTGAGCCCCGTATGCTTCAGAGCCATGCTTCATCTCTTTATACTGCGCACAACTCAGACAAAGTAGATCTTAGAGAGCTTTCTATTTAATGATAAATCGAGGAAAATCTACCTCCATTGTCTCTGATCATACCACGGTTACCTGTCAGAACATTAAGTTGAGCACTGGCTCTGAGTCTCCCCCTCCCCCTCTCCTTCTCCCTCCCTCTCACACACACCAGCCTTTCAGATGAGTTGTGTAATTTCCTGGGAAGTAGATTCAGTACTTCCCTGTAGCTAGACAGCTGACTCAAACGGTATCAACTCAGCAAACCTGCTTTCCCCCTTGGTTTCTGCCTCTAAGTGTTTAGTTTAACCACCGCACTACAGAAGAGATGTTTTTCCTGAGTTCAAAAGTTTAAGAGAATCAGAACATGCTTCCTTTGGAATGGCGACCCTGGGAACTGTATGGCAGCACTGCTGCCCCACTGGCTCTGGAAGATACAATCTACTTCATACTGTGACTAATGAGCCCACAAGGGTCTATACAGGGTTGCTCTGTCTAGCCCTGGCTGTCTTGGGATCAGGCTAGACTTTCTTACAGACTTCAGGCTGAATCTGTAAAGTGTCGTTCCTAGTAGACTGAGACTGGACCCTGCTAACTCAGATGCTGTCATCTTCTCGACTGAAGGGTGATAAAGTGGCCTTTCTATGTCTTCTGCATAGTAGAACTGACCTTCTTAGGGTGGATCCCTGTCTAAGCCGTGAGAACCAATGGCACAGTGATAGCTGTCACTAATGGCTTAGCTTTTTAATACAGCTGATAAGCAATCATTTAACTTAACTTTTCTTGTACACTGGGAATGGTATCATTTAGTCCATGCCAGTCAGCAGCACATCACTCAGCCTCTCCTGTCCTGGGAACTGTATTATTCATTCCTGTTGGTGCCTATGAGATTGGAGTCATGGTCCAGAAGTACACGGGGATTCTTTGCAGAGGGAAGCCTGGCACTTGTGGGTCCTCAATTTATGTATGTATTTGCATATACATATATCCCCAAATATAACCTGTTGAGTTTATATAGGTTATTTGTGTGTATATTTTCAGGGCTAACCATCTGTCACTGAATAACCAGTTCCTGACAGAGAAATACGATGGCTGATCAAAAATACTTTAAAGCAGAAAGCACGCATTATGTTAGCACACAACTCCATTTGGTACACAGAAATCAAGTATGTTAGAAACTATTTACATTTTAATATAAAATCCAAGATCTGAAGTGCTCATTCGTAAGCTTGGAATCTATAAAACCTGGATGGCATCTAACTCAGGGCTGTTCTTTAGTTCAGTGGTGATGACAGCCCCACGCTGAGAGTCCAGCTTCTGATGCCAGTCAATGCCATTACAATGCCTGGAGTCCCATTCATTGAGCATCTTGATGTTGATGGAGGACACTTCCCCGTTGGCCCCAGTCATGATGCCATTATGTTCACAGTGGACAATAAGGTCATCTCCAAGCTTCCACCTGTGGTAACGGTAAGTAATGGAGGTAATCTCATTCTTATCCATGTCGTTCTCCACAAATGGGTTTGCGCTGGGGAAATTGTATCTTTCTCAGGTACTGCTGGGAGAAGTTGTGGTTGATGTAGGCTGTGTTGATGTAGTTGATGCCAGGCTGTGGGATGAGTTGAAGGAATTGCCTTCATCTTGAGGGGGCTCGTTAGCTGTCTCACTCACAGTCAGGAGGTCAAAGTCAGAGTTGTCCCTCTTGTCAAAGAAGAGTTTAGATCCGACTCTCTGGACGACCATGTCCCAGGAGTACACGGAGCGGGTGCAGCTCATCAGTGTGGCCATGATGGCATCAGTGGCAAACACATTGCCCTAAGGTTTTGCCAGCTTCCGAATGACAGGGACGGTGTGAAAGATGAGCTTGATGCTCTGCAGAGGTTTCTCACTCCTCGTGGTGATTCGGTCAAAGGCTTTGTCATAATACTCCAGTGCTCAGCAGCACTCGATGTCTTGAGGCTCTGACTCTTCCAAGTAGCGCATCTTCATCAGCTGAGGGAAGTCCTTTTCCTCCTTCACCTCCCAGTCACTCTGAACTTCAACTGAGGAGTCTCAAGGTTTCTGGGACTTCTGGTCCCATTTTTGCCTCACTCCAAATTGCTTCTGGAATTTTTTCTGCAAGCAAATTCATTCTCTCTCTGCTTTGGCACTGTTGGGCACTGTCTGTAGATTGAACTGCACCATGTTCCTCCGATCTTTGTCTCTGCGGAGGTTCTGCTGTGTGAATCTCACTGGGTTCCGCTGGTAGGTAGTCTTCTGTGTACATGCCATGTCCACAAGCTGAAAGCTCGTCTCATCCTCCTCATGGAAATATGCATACTGACTTTCCACACAGAACTGAGGAGAACTTGTTTGTGTACCTCTTGTCCTGGTGTGTGGCCCCTGTCCGGTCAACCTTCCCTTGCTCATTTCCTTTGCTGAATGGCTGGCAGGGCATATCCCAAAACTGCTCAGGAAGGACACAGGGCCCATCCGGAGGAGTTGTCCTGGATGACAGGTGTCCCAAACTTTACCATCTTCTAGAACCTGCAATGACCTTCGCGGGCCTGGATGGCGACAGATGGCCCGGGTAAGAAACTGTAATCATCTTGCAGGAACCAAGACAGAAGGGCTAATAGTTCTCTTGATACATAAACAGCTAAAGGAGCCCAACTATAGAAGAGACCTGAGTCCATTCTCAATGGATTATGATGAATTCTGCACAGTGCCTCGGAGGCAAACGTAAGTTTCCTTCTGTTTATTATTTAGCCCTGGCTGGCCTTGAACTGTCTATGGTGATCTAGAGCTGGGATTAAAGAAGTACACCACCATGCCTGTCATCAGGCTGTCTCTTCTACAGCATCACCCCATGTAAGTGTCCAAAGCTCCATTGCCACCCTTCCACTTAGAGCCACAGTCCCTGGAATTTATTAAAAGTATACTCACTCCTGACTCTACTCATGTTCCCGGGAGACCCTTAGACGAGATAGAAGGAACAGCAAAACCCATTTTGGAGCTTCTAGGACAGTAGTTTTTAATTTGTGAATCACAACCTCTTTGGGGTGAATGACCCTTTCACAGAGGTTGCCTGAGACCATCAGAAAACACAGATATTTACATTATGATTCATAACAGTAGCAAAATTACAGTTATGAAGTACCAACGAAATAATTTTATAGTTTGGGGGTCAGCACAACATGAAGAACTGTATTAAAGGGTCGCAGTTAGGAAGGTTGAGAAGCACTGCTGTAGAGAGACTTCTTTTAAGGGGAGGGGCCTGGTATTTTGGCAGCCCTTCTGGCTAACACTCTGCTTCCTACAAGATTTTTTGAGGGGATGAAATCTATGTGTTAGTACTTCAAACTGAAAGAGTTAGTTTTTACAATGAAGAACAAACTGAAATAAAGCATCATGAGCCTCAGCTATGGATATGTGGTTTGACAGAGTATTTTGTCTGGAAGACAGAATAACCTAACTCTGGTGGAACAGTATTAATCAATCACCAAAGTTATCATTAAAGGCAACAAACAACATTCTTTCGTGTTTTTTAATGTTTTTCTCAAAGCAAAGACTTTAAATATTTCATATTACATTATTATTTTAATAATATTAAATGTCAAGTTTAATTATCCTATATAATCTTTAGAATTGCATGACAAATATTTGATAACAAGCATACCTGAATACATTATTCATGCAAGTTACACATGGCCAAGGTGAGGCACAAAGGAAAAGCAGGCTGTTGGCACAATTCATCCATCATATACTGCATCACTAATTAATTACTTAGAACTCAAAGATTTACTTTCTGTCTGAGGGAAATGACAATTGTGTAGTGATACTGCTTATGGAGGAACTCCTGTGCTGGTCACCTCCAAGCCAGTGATCATTTATAAGGTGCCATGGATTGCCCCAGAGATGCATTTCAAGGTCAACAAACCTTAACACATTTTAAGCTATATATATATAAAAATAAAAACAAAATAATTGAATAACATATTAGGGATATCTAACTCGAGGCTGAGTTTATATTTCATGTGTGTGTGTGAGAATATAATATTTTGTGGAAAGTCCATCTTAATATTCACAGTTCATTGGTTTGGTTTGCATCCTAATGGCCCTGCCTAGCTTACAAGCCACGGGAAAATGTTTGATGCTAGCACGTGTATAAGAGACGACTGAAGGTTCCCACTTACTCTTTTGCTTCTTAATTCTGGTCTGAATCCATTACAGTGGGATGGCTCAAGTTTTAGGAATATGTACTTTTGGTCCCCTAAGCGCACGTCTCCTTGTTTATTGGAACTGATTTTCACTTTCGTCTGCACTCAGAGTTCACAAGATAAAAGCTGATTCTTGTTTTCTGTGACACGCTCGCTCACTCAACTCATCACCATTCCTGGTTGCCGTCTGACTTGTAGACAGCCCAAGACACTGCTGATTTTCTGTCTTCTGCTTTCTGTGGACATACAACTCAACGCACAACAGCCACCAACCGACTCAGTTCCAGGTGGACGCGGTTCTGCACGTTTCTTACTTTGATAAAAACATCATGTGCATTCAAAGTATCACCTGAACACTTTCAGATTGTCCATAGATTGTACTCCTCACATGTACAGGACGGAAAAATCGATGTTATATAAACCTGTAACTTTATATTGCATTTAAATCATACTTCCATCCGATTTTCTGCAGTGGCTTGTATGCTAAATTCTTAATCATTTAAGGAGGACAAGATAAAGATGAGGGAACACACTAAATTCAGGATGCACAAATGCCAAAGCTAACGTCACAAAAGACCCCTAAATGCAAGTAGTGAGCCTACCTCTGCATCCCACACCACCGCCCTGAGCATCTGGCCCCAGGATTCCTTGCCCTTCCTTTCCTGACCAAAGCAAAGAACATGGGATAAGGCAGATCCACATTTAAGAAGTATTTTAACTTTTGAAATGCGAAAAGGAAACCAAGCTCAGGTTACATTTTATCTTGAATTTTACCTTTTAAAAATGGACAGTGTGCTTTCTTTATAAAAATAAAGTCAGTCAGATTCCTCTGTCATGATATCTCAAAGAAACAAAAGTCAGGCCAGTTTCAGATATAATTCTGAAAATATGCTTGTTTTAGAATTACAGGTTGAGCACACTTTATCTAGGCTGCTCTTGGACCAGAGATAATTTAAATTTCAGAGTTTTCAATACTGATGTACTATCTCATTTGATAGTTTTGGGACAGAACCATGTCTAAATATGAAATGTTTGTTCTATATACACCTACCTATACACAGAGCCTTAAGACAGTTTTATACAACATTCTTAGAGGACAGTCAGGCTGTGGCCAGCTCTGAGACGGGCTGAGCTTTCTTGTTAGCAGTAGTCTGTCATCACACAGTAAGTTTCAGATTCTGCATTTCTTACATAAGGAATGCACCACACTGGGAGGCTCAGGAGAACAGCTTTATTACAGGTGGGGGCAGTGCTTATAAATAGCAGGGATTCCCCCCTTTCTTCTCCAAGCCACACACTTCTGGGCTCTAAGCACTGCACGAGATGCTTCACAAACTCCTGTCTATTAATTGTCACAGCAGCCCATTGTATAAGTTAAGAAGTAAAGATCCTGGTCAAACTAATGCCTTGTTAGACAACACAGGAATGTGGGAACAGAGGCTGAATATGGGCCAGCTTGTCACACTCTGTGAGGAGCAGGACGGAGCCACACCCTGCTGTGACACACACGCACGCACGCACACGTGCGTGTGCGCGCACACAGCACTGCAGTTTTTCCTTTTACTCTGTTCAATATCATATCGACTGACAAATTATAATAATAGAGGTTTGTTTTTCTCACATGCCACCTCTGTATTCAGAGTGAGCTAGTTCTAATATCTAATGTGGAATAGAGTCAATATGAAGATATTATAAATGTCTACATTAGCAGGAAGACATTCCGCTTCCTATATTCAGATCCATTCTAATTATAATAATTTAGGAATGTGCATTCACAACAGACACAGAGTTAAGTGGTGAATTACTTTTTAATTGGAACAGAGTGTGTATCCTAATTATAATCAGAATACTCACAAAATTATATTAAACAGCAGTTATTTGTATCCCAATCAAATTCCACTGAAGATGGCAGTCAAAAATCATGATTTTGATTTCTCTTGAGTTTGACTGTTGAGTAAAAGAGCAGTGTTTGCACCACCTGGCACCCATGAGAACACTCCTCTAAGCCTGGGGACCGTGTGCCAGGTGGATCTCAGCAGTCCTCCCTCCCTGGAGTCTGTCCCCTCCTCTGCACACTTTTTTTCTTTTGTGTTTTGGAGGAAAAGGTCTTACAGTGCAGCTTCGGCTGGTCTTGAACCCAGAGCAGTCCTCCTGCTTCAGCCTTGTAACTGTTGGTATTATGTTATACGAATGCCCGCCATTCCTGGCCAGCAGAGTCTCTTTATTTATTAACATTTACACTGATACTTAAGGGTACTCATTATATGGAAAGCAATTACAATATGTACACTTTTCAAATGGATATTGAAATGCTGTCTAAAGTAGATGCATATGAGAAAGAATTCTTCGCTCATACTTGCTGCTGGCAAGACGACAATTAGGATTTATAGAATTATAGCATAGGCACCAAGTTTGTTAGTCTGTAAACCACCTAGTAAGTATCCTTCCCTCCTTCCTTCTTTTTCTTGTCTTTCTTCCTTTTTTGAATGCATCTACTTCAAACATAGTGATGATATGCCAACTCTGTAATTATAGAAATGGCTATAGTTACTTATTGCGCACATGTCCTTTGTTTTCCTTCAACTGAAAAGCAAAGCAGCATTACTTGCTAACGTAGTATGAGCCCCAATGCCCCTGGCAACATTAGCTTTTGATACTACTGAGCTTTCTATCCATAGTTACATTTAACTAAGAGTCTATTTGCAATTCAGTTAAGTAATTCCTTCCTTCATGGCTCCTTGGTGTGAGAACCTAGGCTCTTTCAATGATTTATTTCAAATCTGTTAGAGCCTAGTCCCAGAGTTTTATTTGTTACTCATAGTATGATTCCTGGCACTTCATTTTAAAAATCTTGTTTTTAACAGACAAAGTAACAGTTCCTGTGCTTGGGCATGAATGCACTCTGTGCGTGTGTGAGTGGAGCCCCTCCCTTGTTTGTTTTTTTTTGTTTGTTTTTTTTTTTTGAGACAAGGTCTTTCACAGAACCTGAGCTCCTTGTTTTAATTATGCTGACTCCCAGAGAGCTGCAGGGATCTTCTCATCTCTGCCTCATCAGTGGTGGGATTCCAGGTGTATACTTTTTATTTTTTCAAACCTGGGTTCTGGGCATCCAAACTCAGGATGTCGGGCATGTGGGCAGGTACTTTACTGACTCCGCCTCTCCCCTGCCAGTAACAGGCGTCCTATGGTCCTTCATGCATTCTTAGTTTGGTGTTCTCCCCACAACTCCTTCTGTCTCCCCACCAACAACTTCCCACCCCGCGTATTTCACTCTTCATTCTATTTCACATGCGGTCTATGACCTCCTCCCCTTCATGGCCCCTCCTAGTTCCTGGGTCTGCATGAGAGAAAGCATGTGAAATCTGTCCTTTTGAATAGGGCTTGCCTATCTTAATATGGCGTTTAGTACCCATTTTCTGAAAACTCCATTTTGTTTATAGATGAATGTGTATTCATACCACATTTTCATTTTTCATTTAATCTGTTGAAGGACATCTAGGCTGACTCAATTTCTTTGCTTGTCGTGACTAGAGACGCAATGAACATGGATGTGCAGATCTCTGTAGTAGGTAGGATGAGTCCTTTGGCCATGGATTCAGGACTGGTATAGCTGAGTTGTAGCTCTATCTTTGGTCTCCCAAAAGCCTCCAGAGATTTCCATAGTCGCTGCCCCAATTTGCACTTCTACCAACAGTGCATGGGGCCTGCTCTTTACCCATATTCTCACCAGCATTTGTTATGATTTTTTTTTTCATGATGATAACTATTCTGACTGCAGTCACTTGAATTTGTATTTTTTCTGATGACTAAGGATGACAAGCACTTTACAAATATATATTGGCCATTTGTTTATATTTCTTCTGAGAACTGTCTGTTAATTCACTAGCATATTTATTGTGTGTGCGTGTGTTTAACTTTTGTAGTTCTTTATATAGTCTACATATTAATTCCTTCTCAAAATTATACCTGGCAAAGATTTTTCTCCTGTTTATTTTGCTGCTAGTTTTTCTTTGCTTAAAGATCTAGAAGTTTCTACTCTTTCCCTCTTTTGGGGGTTGAAATTTTGGTTGAAGAACTGAGAACAGCTGATTTAATAAACACAGAGCAGTGCAGTGCTGGCCTACAGTGTGAGCTTACAGTGCATGCTGGCCTACAGTGTGAGCTTACAGTGCAGTGCTGGCCTACAGTGTGAGCTTACAGTGCATGCTGGCCTACAGTGAGTTTACAGTGCAGTTCTGATGTACAGTGTGAGCTTACAATGCATGCTAGCTTACAGTGAGTTTACAGTGCAGTTCTGGTATACAGTGTGAGCTTACAGCGCATGCTGGCCTACAGTGTGAGCTTACAGCGCATGCTGGCCTACAGTGTGAGTACTAATTGTTTACTGCAGAAGAGATTCCCAGCAACACTCTCTTTCCTGTTTTATTCAGGCTTAGCACAAGGGCAGACACACAGGGACAGCCAGGGAAAGTGTGGTCAGCAGTCTCAATCCTGGGAGACACATGAGAATTCTCCCTCAGGCTCTCTAGTTCTGGGAATGGAAGGGGAAAGAGACAATAAAATCTATTTGCATATGGATTTCTCCTAGAAGACAACACTGTCCATACCATATGACTGGCTAAGACAACACTGTCCATACCATACAACTGGCTAACCTACATGTTTATAAAGCAATGTGATGGCCGGTGGTTTGGCTCAAAGGCAGAATCCTTGCTTGATAAGCGTGAGGACAAAAAGGAGAGGAGGAGAAAAGGGAACTGAGAGCATATTCCTGAGGCTTTTTGTCTAAATTCCGAAGTGGATAAGGAATCAAGAGAAACTTCTTAGATTAAGGCTTGTCAAGGGATAGCACATACAGTGTGATAAGTTATACATTACTTCTGGCCAACTAAAGGGACGGTGCTGTGATATGCACAGAAATTCGACGAATCACCTAAAAGTGAGAAAGGCCAATCAAGAAGCTTTTACTTCGTGAATTTATTTATGTCATTCCTGAAATGATGGCAAAAGGGAACTGGCTAGTGATGGCCAGGGGCTGGTGATGCTGTAGAGAGGGGTGGGGAGGGCGGGTGGCTAAAAAGACTGAGGAGCCTGACATGGTAATCAGGGCTCCGTGCCCTGACTGTGAATGCAAGTGTCAGTGTTTGTTGTGACCTCAATTATAATTTTGCAGGTTTGGGGGAAACCCGTGTAAAGAGCATGCAGAGTTTCTCTGAATTTTTATAAATTGATAACTGAAATTTTTATACATATGTAATTACATAAAAATTAGAGTTAAATTAAAATAGGTAAAAATACTGGAAATTTAGAGCCAAAGAGGGAATGCTTGTTATTTTAGCCATAAGATAATTCCTGGTAAGGACAAAAAGGATGGCAAACATAGTTCATTTAAAATTCTTAAAGGTGTGCTTGTGAATGGACGGCCGAACTTGTCGAAGTCAGAAGCCGCTATTTACACACGTGCTGAACTTGAAAACTCACCCTGTAAGGTTCCTACGCATCTGTCTGTAATCATTTTAGATCATCATGGAAACTTTTACAACCATCTATCTCCAAGGGGCAGTGAAGGACCTGCATCAGCGTTTCCGTGTCTTGTCCCAACAAGACTGACCTGCTGAGGAAAACCGCTGGAAAAAGCAAATGCCAGCCAATTCCTGAATTCAAACTTCCAAGTGCTGAAGCTTTAACTGAGAATAATATATTGCTCTCAGTACGTTTCCAGGCTACTCTTCTTTTTGTACTTTGTATCTTCCTACTTCTAATAATGCGCCAATATCTGTAGCACAGGTTGAAAATGCCTAATTAAAACTGCAAAAGTAAGTTTTGTCTGTTCGGGCATTTTGGGCTTTATGGTTTGGCTTAGGTATGCTAGGCTGCTTCCTTTTATGCTAAGATCTGAAGAAGTGACAGATACGAAACACTTCAGATATGGAAGATTCAAGTGATGTAACCCACTGGAAAAGTCTCAGCAACTGTAGTTCATGGTGTCCGTGAGGACCTCATAACAGGGAAGCAAGGTTCAACTGGGAGGAAGAAGGCACAAACTGGTCCATATTTCCTATTACGTGTTGTTGCTGACAGCTGGGAGACTGACAGAGCAGGCACCTGTGGATGCTGTGAGAGTAAGCCCAGCAGGCATTCTGGAGATGGTACCAGAGTATCACTGTCGGAGTCCTTTTACACTGGCACCCCCAGCAACTGTGGTGTCCTTTGGCCTGGCTGAGATGATCCAGTTTAATTTTATGGACCAGCAAGGGGCTCAAAGAAGAGAAAAATATCAATTTCTCTTCCAAGTTCTTTTGTTCCAGCCCTGCAAGGGTTTCTAGGTAGAGACAATGATGATGGTGATCAAGGCACCTGCAAACTGGCAGTAAGGGGAGCTACTGCCTGACTGAACAGCAGGAGTCCTCCTCTGCATCTTGCCTTGAGTGCAGCTGCAGGATGGCAGTCAAGGAGTAAGTATAAACCCCAATCCTTTGATTTGACAACTGACAAGGGGAATTTCCAGGAAACCACAAATTCTGGTGAGTTCATGACAATGGAAGTGCTCAGGAAAGTGACCTCATTAGATGTCAGTCAGCTCCTGGCTCTCTACCCAAACTGTTCTTGTCTGAATCTGAGCACAGAACTGACACACAGACAGTCTAGGTAACTCTCCACATTCCACACTGACACTAGGTAGTAGGCACAGGACAGATCCAAACAGAACTGTGACTGATTAGGAAACCAGAGCCTACAGAACACAGTTCTCTGCTTACAGCCTACAAACAACTGAGTATACTGCCTGCTAAACCCAAGTCTAAAAAATAAATAAATGAAAAGACCAGAAATCTCACCCTACTGCAAAAGCTCAGGAAGCTCAGGATTCAGTCCAGGATGATCTGGCTTATGACAAACCAGCAATATCTCAACCTTCAAGGGAAAGAAATACCAAAACCGTAACAGTGAGGCAGAGGCTGGGTCGCCAGTTAAACATCTTAAGGCACCGAGTATAAAAGTGCTTTAAAAAAAAAAAAAAAAAAAAAAAAAAGGAATACTTTGCAGGAGATGGACAGAGTCCAGTGGACAGAAGATCTGAAATAAGACCTATGCTTGGAAGGGCTAAACGGAAGCCTTCAGAGTTAGCTGCCTCCGGTAAAGAAGAGTGAATCAAAACCATTATCACATCCATGAAGGAAGGGCAGAAATTCCTGCCACCATGGAGGACTTGAGAGATGCAGGGGTGGTGGCGCCCACCACACCTCCCTTTAACTCTCCTATCTGGTCAGTGCAGAACACAGACGGATCATGGAGAATGACAGTTGACTATTGAAAACTCAGTCAGGTAGGGGCTCCGATTGCAGCTGCTGTGCTAGATGTGGTGTCCTTAAGAAAATTAACACATCTCCTGGTACCTGGTATGCAGCTATTGATCTAGTCCGTAAGGACCACCATGGCCAGAATTCAAGGGTCCTGGAATCAGGGTCAAGGGTCCTGGGGTGAAAGAGGGAATAGTTTCAGTCACTGTGACCTCTAATGACCCACTAGGAAAGGATTTTTCTTCCTGTTCCTGTGCCTTAGTTCTGCTGGCCTGGAAGTTTTGGTTCCAGAGTGGGATGCGGTCCTGCCAGGAGCCACAACAAACATTCCATTGAAGCTCATTTTTTGGCTTCTGAGGCTCTTAAACCTATAGGCTAAGAAAGGAATAACAGTGTTAGGAGGGGTGTCGATACAGATTAATAAGGGGAGGAAATTGGACTGCCTCTCCACAGTGGAGGTAAGGAGGATTATGTCTGGAGTGCAGGAGATCCCTCAGGGCGTCTCTTAGTGCTACCGTGTCCTGTGATTAAAGTCAATGGGAAACTACAACAACCTAATCCAAGCAGGATGACAAAGGGCACAGACCCATCAGGGATGAAGGTATGGGTCACTCCTCCAGGGAAAGAGCCAAGACCTGCTGAGGTGCTTGCAGAGGGCGGAGGAAATACAGAACAGGGAGTAGAGGTCACATGACCAGTCCTGGAAATGAGGATGTTAACCACCATCAGTGTTTGTTGTATTTTGTTAAGAATGTGTTTGTACAGAGATTCATGTTTTCTTTCCTCAATTTCTTTATCATGTGATGTAACAATTAAAAGAATATCAATGGTTACCATATTTAAGTTTGAGATACTAAAAGAATGGACATTGCCCCCTATTCTAAGTTTACAAATGCATTTGCGGATCTATGAGAGAGAGTTAAATCATGTTAGGTGTAATTATGACCTGGTTAAATATAATGCATTTTTTGAGTGTATGAGGGATAGTTATATCATGTTTAGGTGTTATTATTATCTGGTTATTGTTTTCATTTAGACATTAATCATGTGATGGCTATTCTTGGTTGTCAACTTGGCTATGTCTAGAGTTAAAGTATGAGGGATTTTTTGCTGAATTTGAAGTTAAAAGATCCACTTCTAATTTGGATCTTTGAGGTAGGAAGACACGCTTTTAATCCAGATCTATTCTGGGCCACACCTTCTGCTGGAAGCCTATACAGGAGCACGGAAGAAGAAAGCTGTTTTTGCCTGCTTGCCCTTACCTTTCTAACACATCCATTGCTTCACTGGCTTTAGAGCCTACTTCTTCAGATTCCAGCATGTAATGAAGACCAATGGAAACATTTAGCCTTGTGGACTCAGCAACTACAGGGTTCTTGGACTTTCTATTTATATCTAGCCATTGTTGGACTAGCTAGACTGCAGCGTATACCTGCAAGTAGTTCAAATAAATCCTCCCCTCACACATCTGTGTGTGTGCGTGCTTGTGTGTGCGTGTGTATGTATACACACATACATATGTATACACATTATATATGTATGTATACATAATACACACATATACATACATACACACATACATAGGTCATCTGCCATGTGGCGACATAGCCAGTATGCAAAAGCTAGCCTGAGCTACATTAGGAATAGGACTGGAAAGGTAGCTCAATCAGTGAGGATTGCTAAGACCCACCCATGTAAAACATCCGTCGGTGCTGTGATGCACGCCTGCAACCCCAGCACTAGAGGGAGCAGGAGCAGGACGGGAGGATCCCTGGAGCTTCCTGAGTAGCTAGTTAGCAAATAGCTGAGCTCTAGATTCCAGGAAACTCTAAAAACAAAGGACAGAGCATGACAGAAGCAGCAGAACCTCTCCATGGGCATGCACACCCTTACATAAACATCATGTATCATACCCATTGGCACACACAAACATCAGGCAGACAACTAGGACATAAACATGGCAGTGGTGTAGAAACACTAATTAGGACTGAAACAGGATAGAAACAGTAAGGTTTGTCTCCTCTAAAAACTCACCGACTGGACTCAACATGCATCTATTCCAACCTATCAAGTTAATACTACATTTATACAAAGAGATTCAATCAAAACTAAAATAAAGTACAGTATTAAAGATACTAAAATTATCAAAAAGAAGGTATGGAAGTAGAACAGAAAAGTGACAAAACAGAAAACAATAAAGTGGTAAAATCCTAAATCCAAACATCAAAAGTTGCGCTGATAGACACTCTAAACAAGGTATTACGATACTGACCTTCTCCGACTCTATGGAAAAGCAACATATCAAACACCCAGGTTCCACTCTACCTGCTAGCTACAAAGACTATATTTTAAACCTAATAACAAGGGCAGTTGAGGCTAAAAGGATGAAAGCTGTATAACACACCAAAGAAAGCTGGAGTGACTATGTTAACATCAGACAAAGTAGTGTGCAGAGCGACGACGCTCAATCCAGTGGGAAAGTGTGACAGGCACAGGACAGAACAGAGACGCCCACAGCACGGGAAGGAACTCTTCTCACGCTAACCACTGATATCCGCCAGAATAAAGAGGGGGCCACCGTGACAAAGTCAAGCCAGCTCCAGGTGGAACTCAGCAGAACCCCCACCTAGCAACACAGGCACACTCCTCCTAGTACACACCCGACTCATTCATGAAGATACGAACTGTGCAAGATCCCTGGGAACTAGGCAAGGGTACGGCGCTCGCCATGCAAACATGGCCGTCAGAGTTTAACCCTAGCAGCCACATAAAAAGCTGGGCATGATGACATGTGATTGTGACCCCAGTCCTCAGGAAGCAAAGGGGGGGGGTGTGCCTGGAATTTTCAGTTTAATCATACTAGCAAACTGAAGGCTCAAAGTTAAATGAGACAAAATATAAGGCAGAGAATAACCTACCTAAGGAAGGCACCTGATGATGACCTCTAGCTTCCCCCCCCAAACCCACACTCATGTACACATACATGTGCACACACGAACAAATACACACACATGCATACACATACAATACACACATATGCACACACATGCATACAAAGATATGAAGGATACAATATAGTAAATTTTAAAGACTTCAGTCCTATAAAACACACCTCTGTGACCACAGTGAATTAAACTAGACACCAGCATTAGATAGCTGCAGTGCAAATTTGTGAGATAAGCACACTTTTAAAGAATCCATGGGTCAAAAATAAAAATTTTTAAATGTCAAAAATTTTGGGATGACCTTAAATTGGTACTTATAAGGACAATTATATCATTAAATGCTATTGTCATTTAAAAAAAAAACAACAACAAAAAAACCAAGATTTTGTCTTACATAAATAGAAAAAGAAAATAAGCCAGGATCAGGCAAAAGGAAACACTGAAGACCATAAATTAATAAAATTAAAAGTATAAAACTATAGATCAATGATACAGAAGCTGATTTTTTTTTTTTTTTTTTTTTTTGGTTTTTCGAGACAGGGTTTCTCTGTGTAGCCCTGGCTGTCCTGGAACTCACTCTGTAGACCAGGCTGGCCTCAAACTCAGAAATCCGCCTGCCTCTGCCTCCCAAGTGCTGGGATTAAAGGCGTTCGCCACCACTGCCTGGCTAGAAGCTGATTTTTGATAAAGATCAACACAGTGGAACTGACAAGCACCCAGTGAGTGTGTGCGTGTGTGTGTGTGTGTGTGTGTGTGTGTGTGCTACAGTTCAACACAGTGGACTGACAAGTATGTGAATGTGTGGGTGGGTGATACAGTGATTCTGGGCCAAGGATACAACATGGAAACCTCTGAAATGTCCTGAAAATGGGACTGGAAACATACACTACTAAAACATACACCCCAGTGAAATCAGTCACCTGAAAATTCCTATCCTCATTTTAAAAATTAATTGTACCTCCCATCTAGCAAGACCCTGGATACTAGCCCTAGCACCTAGAACAGTTACATTTTTAGAACATTCTTCCAACAAAACTCCATGATAAGATTATCCTGCTAGCAAACTTTATTATACATTTCAAGAAAATACATCAAGTTTAACTTTTACTTTGCAGATTCATTTTTGTAAGAAACATTTATAATCCATTCTAGGGTCCCACTATTCTTCTGATACTAAAAGCCATGTATCTGGTCAAAAAGAAAGGTTCAAACCATTTTCCTTACCAGACACAGACTCAAAAGACTCCACAGACTATTGCTCGTACATTCAATAATGTACAAAATGACCAAGTTGGGCTTTCCAAGGAATCAGGGTTGTTTCAATATTTGAACACTCATTAAAATACAACCCACCATCTTAATGGGTAAAGACACAAAACCTTATAATTTTAACTAACATGAAGCAAAGCAATGAAAAAACTCACTACTTATGATGTAAACTCTGAGCAAAACAAGCCACCAAGACAACTTTGGAAAGAAGAACAGCAAAGGAATGTAGTTCCCAATTTGAGAGCACCCTTAAAACTACAACTACCAGGTTTGCACAGGCGCTGGCAAAGGCGGAAGTGACCAACAGAACAGAGCAGAGTGCAGGACCAGTTCCACCCAAGTCGAGATGATTAATTATGGGTAAAACAAAGCCAGTCTAATTCAGAAAGTCTTTCCAACAAAGTGTTGAAACAATCAGACATCTATGTCAAACACAAAATGACCTGTGACTTCACATCTTAAAAATCTTAACTAAATGATCCCTTATATGATACCAAAAACATGGTCTATAAAAAGAAAAACTTAGTGATTCGGCCTTACCAGTTAAAACGTTTGTCCTGGAAAGAGAATGAGAAGACAAGTTGAGGGCTGGAAAGTATCACTAAAGGTTAGGGTGCTGCTCAGGGGCAGCTCGGTGCCTGTGTAGCAGGTGCTGAGACCCTGGCCAATCCCCAGCATCAGAAAGGCGTGGATTTACAACAGCTTATCTGTAATTTAGATGTATTTAGAACTCAATTCTGTAATAAAACAACTCAGAACGTACAACAGACGGTTCACCGAGGACAGCCAGATACAAGGGAACACTAAGCATGTTCAATTTCACAGCTATTAAGGAAATATAAGTCAAACCACTCTCATCATGAATACACACATTCAAGGACAGAGAAAAGTAAAAACTACTGCAGGGCTAGAGAGATCAGTCGGTGACCAGGCAGGACCGAGCATGTGTAAGAGCACAGAAAACAGCAGCAGCACAGACAACACCACACCAAACAGCAAAGTGCTGCAGAGAAACTGCTCCTCTCTGTGAGGTCCTACAGCCACTCTGCTGAACAGTTGGCCGATTTCTTAGAAGAGTAAGCATACGTAATGTATGTGCAACAATCCTACCTCTGGACATTTATTCCACAGAACCAGAAATGTGTTCTCAGTCTCCTGAGCCCTGCACATTGGTGTTCAGAGGCTTCACACAGTTCTACAAAGTGACCAGCTCATACATCTGGCACACCATATGTTATAAGATTATTCAAAAGAAGGGTTAACACGGTCAGTGAAAGATGCCCGGTACCAAATAGTTTCATGTTAGATGGTTCCATTTTTATCACATCCCCCAAGGAGAGAAACTACAGTAGCAAGAGTCTGGACCATGACAGCTAGGGTGTTAGTGAGAGGAAGATGTAACTAGAGAGGAGTCACACTTCTGAGTTTTACTGATGCAACTTTGTCCTGACTCTGTGTGTGTTAAAGTGCATAGGGCTGTACATCAACAATAAAAAAATAGATTAATTTTTAAAATGATTCTTGGGTTAGTGTTTAGAAAAACAAGAAAAACTTAATTTTCTAATTATAGGTTCTAATTCTGTAAATGGAAACATCATTTATAGTGTGTCTAATTTTTAAAAAATCAGTTTCTTGATACCGATTGATAGGTATATTCTGCAATAGATTTTATTTAATTATTAAACAAAAGTGAAACCAAACTTGTGTTCACATGTGTGATCTTAGCACTCTGGGAGACTGAGGTAGGAAGATGGCTGCCAAGTCTGAGACCAGCCAGAGCTATGTGATCAGTTCAGAGAGACTGTGGGCTGTACAACGAGACTCTGTTTCAAAAACATGAATCAAACAAACAAACAGTAAATGGAATGGAACCCATTCTGTGGCTACTTTTAGACTAAGAAATCAGGAGGCCACAGGTAAGAGTGAAAGCCAGCAAGGAAGAAACACTATGTGCCTTAGAGACTGGTAATAAATATATAACATACCAACATGTGCAGGTTTTCAATTTTTACCTCTAGTTAAAGAAAACATCAGGAGTCTCAAATCTTAATTGCTATAAAACTAGGGTATCACCGACTAGAGCTGTCTAGAGTCTGAATGAGAATACATAAGCCATGTTTAGCCAGTGCCTGGCACACAGCAGCTTCTCAGGAAGTTATGGCTGCTGTAATGAGTCTTACGAAGACACAGTAATTGCTTGGAGATGATTGCCCTCACTACATGTAGAATTTGGAGATCACAGTCTGAAACATTGTGACCTCTAATTGATTCATTCAATTCTAAGAGCAGGGTCAAGTAGACTGAAATTAACTAACTCTTCCATTCTCATGTTCATTATTTGACAGCCTACAACGAACCTGAAATTCTGCTAGGTGCTAGAACCTGAAATTGCAAAGACTTTATCTTTTACCTCGAGGAACAGCTTAAAGGAGAGAGTATTGTTAAATGAACGAGACAGAACGAGACAGACAGTTATTATGATGGGTGCTATAACAGGATGCCATCGGACTACACAATATTACTTAATTACTTTTTTATTGCTATTTAAGTTGTCCCAAAAGGTTGACTTAACAGACACTGGCATCTGCTACAGTAGCAATGGTGAATAACATCAGCTAAGCTCCGTTCATTCCCAGCCATCCATGTTTCTTTGCTACATTTCCTTACTGTGAGCTGAAAGACTTACGATAAACTGCCTGCCTAGATATCAGCAGTTTACCTTTTTTTTTTTTTTTAAAAAAAAAAAAACAACCCACAGTTTAGTTAAATAAATTACCAGATGTCTCAAACCACACGAATGTCCCATGGCTGTGCAGAGGTTAACTGCTTAGCCTCTCAACTCAGAACAGTGGGCTTCAAGTCCTGCTCATACAACTGACTCAGGAGAAGAGTCCACTCTTGTACCGACTCCTTCATCGACAAACAGGGATTTTACCTGCTTCCTCAGATGAGAGTCAGATACTTTAGAACACTGGCACACAGAACACAAAGCATACAACAACAGTACACTACAATTATTAACATCAGACTGTGATGTGTAGATTGTGGTGAAATGTTTACATGTATGTGTATTATTTATACAATAATGCCTTCCCAAAGATGTCTACATTCTAATTCTCCAGTTGCACTAAAATCTCAAGTGGCAAAAGTGGCATGTAGAGGGGACATCAGAGCGGACAGTGAAATGACAACAGGACTGTGCAAAGGGGAAGGAACTCAACTTGTGCTGCTGGCTCTAAAGACGGAGAAAGGGGTTATGATTGTCAAGTTAACAGAATCCAAGCTCTCCCGGGAGATAATCGTCTGGGCATGCCCATGGGGGATTATCTTGGTTGCTCTCATTGGAGTGTGAAAAGCTGTCCATTCTGGGTAGTACCATTCCCTGGCTGGGATCTTGGACTATATATATGCTTCTAACCCTGGATGTGATGTGCCTAGCTGCTTTAGGCTTGGCTTCCCAGCCTTGATGGGATGGATGAACCTTGAACTCTGAGACAGAATAAACTCTTTCTCCACTAAGTTGCTTTTGTCAGAGTATTTTATCACAGCAACAGGAAAAGAATCCATGGCATAAGTCATGAGCCAAGGAATGCAAGAGACCAGCGTGGGCCTGAGCCAGAAAGGAAATAAAGTCCTTTTACAACCCAAAAGAGGGCATTTCCGCCAACATCTCAGGAGAGAGAAAAAGAAAGGTCCTCACCGTGAACTTCCAGAGGAAGTATGTGTAGGTTTTATCCTATCGAGACTGTACTGGCTTAAGGTAACTGACTTGTGTAGTTTAAACCATCAACTGTGTGGTGATTTGTCCTGGAAGCATAGAAAACACACAATGGATCACACACTGCTAGAGCAGGGAGACAGGAAGGAGGAGAACAACTATTTGTGTGCTCACTACAAGGAGGGTTTCTCCTTGTTTCCGTCGTGCTGCTTTAGTTTTTCCAGATGCGAATTTGAAAACCAGTGATTAGTGGTTCTTGGAGGCCATGGAAAATACAGAGTAGCACTTGACATGGTAACTGCTCTTAAGATGTTTCTTTATGGATGGGCAATGATGGATGAGCTAACCACCTACCCATTGCTAGCTCCCTTTATGAAAAGCATAGTTAAAGCTTTCCTGTTGGATTTAGTAGAAAAGGAAGATAGAATGCTTTGGTAATACAGAGACTTGGCTTGACTCTTGGTCTTCCAATTAGTTAATGGTAAGAGTTATCATGCAGACCTATTGTAAGAATAGAATGAATAATGTGCAGAGTAAAGTGACTGGTGATACAGCTGCTCACAACACTTAGCACTGGAACTGAATGTCTGTGCCTCACAGCCTTTCCAGCCCTTCAGTGTTTTAGGTAAATGATGCATTTCTTAAAGTCCAGCCAGACCGGATATAAAGTCCCAAGGAAAGTAAGAAAAGCTTGATTGATACTGACATCCAATCTCAAGTCTTTTGTGGAAGCAGATCAGGAAGCGTCAGAGGCCACAGGTCTGAGAACAAATGGTCCTCCATCAGGGTATATATTATATTATATAAGCTGAATTGTTAATTTTCAACATTCTCCTTCTATCCTAGTAACTGCTTATTTAAAAAGTTGAAAATTTAACTTTTGTCAGAGAAACAGAACCTAAGAAAAATCATTTTATGCTTTATTTTGAGTAGCATATTCAAAGGCCTTTAGTTAGAAACTTTTTAGGGTTTTTGTCTACTCTTTAATCAGCTTCCTATCATCAGAGCATGCATTAACAAGCACTATAGCCAAAATGACATTACCATTACTCAGTACCACTGGCTAACCTATAGGCTTCTATGACTTTTACAGGCATTCCCATTACCTTTTGTTTCCTGGTTCAGAAACCACTTTAGTATCTTATGTTGCATTGAGGTTTCCTGATCACAATCTACTCCAAAATTCTATAACTCAACCTTTTGGACCATGACCAGCTGCTTCAAGACACTGTGCTATGATTCTGATACTTTTGGAGAACACTGGACACTTATTTTGAAGCATGTAGCAAGATCCACTTGAACCTCTTTAATGAGTAGACGGACACTTCACATTCTAAGAGAGGACTCAATGGAAGCAGTGCTATGCCCTGGCCCATGCATCGCACCGGTGGCATGTCCCCATCTCTCATCATTGCTGATCTTAGTTAGCTTGGTTACCTGGCTGGCTAAGATGTCTGCCGGTTTCTTCAAACTACTTATGATGGGTTTCTTTATAATTAATTAGTAATGGAATAGTAGAAGTTCCTTTAGATAGGAAAATACCTTTTACGTACTAAATTTTTTCCCAGTTTACCCCATTTTGGCTCTTGATTGAAGCAATTATCACCATGGTATCCGCCTATTTCTTTACTTATTAATATGTAATTAGAATTATACCATAGAAAGGCATGTATTTCTCCAATTTTTATTTAGTGTTTCTATCCACACGGATGCATTCATTTTTCCAGTGTTGTTATTTTTATGCAAATACTGCTCTAGATCATGGGGTTTTGGAAACTCCTTCATACTGGATCCAAGTTCCTTTGATGAGCCTATTTATCGTCTGTCCAAATGAACACCACTGCGTTTTCAGCAGAGCTGGGAAACATATGAATAGTCATGTCTACATATACCTCAGCTGAGTTTCATATTTACTTTAACATGTATTCTGGAACATAAGTTCATACTGATGATAATTATAATTTCAACTATCCTTCTCACTAAGAATTTGGACCACAGTAAAGTTCATTATGGACAGGTGTAATTAATTTTAAGGCTATACTAGAAGCCATCAGTAAGTTCTTCCTCCATCAGACAGAGTACCAGGGAGAGCAAGCAGAGTCTTCATACATGAGGACCATTGGGCTCCAAGCTCTCCATGTTGGCTATATTTGTTACACACAGTAGGCTCTTACAAGTTTTTGTAGCTTTGACCTTGTAGTAAATATAAATACCTACAGTTTTAAGAAACTTCTTGTAGAAAACTCTTACGGTCACTATCCCGAGACATTTTAAAATATTAAGAACTGCCCATGATGATAACACTGTTTTACATCATTAGGTTGCATTTTATATGCGTTTTTTACACTAAAAGCACAAGCGTCTTTAAGTTCAAGTGTGTGCATTCGAAGAGGCCTGACTGACATAGCATCACTCTTGGGCAGACCCCACAGTACTGTAAGATGAATATGTACATGTAGGGCCTTGCTTTCCCATGGCCATTGCCTTGACATTGTGTTTATTTTCAATAAGGGACATGTACAGTTAGTTATTTATAATAGGAAGTCTTTCCTACAATCAGTCCCTGAGTTTGACTGCAATGGAGACTGTGCTCTGATAGCATAGTCTCTTGATGGCCACGAGTTAGAATGTCAGTAGTATATTCCACTTCCTACAGTATTCTGGACCCCAGCTTCTCATCTGTTCCTGTCAGTGTCATGTGTGAGTCTCTCACATAGGCAACTGTCACTGACCATTCTCATGCTGGTTTCCGTTTCATGGAGATATTTTCATGTAGCTAACTGGCATAGGAAGCATGATCTCCTGCCCAGGAGTGCTGAAGTGTCTTCCCTTTGCTGGCCCTTGCATTGACAAGAAACTAGAAATCCAGAAAGCTTCACTGAGCAAGTGGCTTTCTCCAGTTCCTGCGGACACTTCTGTATTTCCTTTACCTTACCAGCACAGCACACTGATCTCTTTAAGACCACAGTGTGTTCCCGTCATGTCCTCTGGAAGTTAGGGTGACCTGAGACCTGCTGTAAGTGAAGAACACTCAGACAGTGCAATAGGCAGCTCTGATCAAGTAAAAGAGCCTGCCAGCAGCAATGCTTGCTCGGCAGCATGGATGCTACTCCGTAAAGCAAGCTCCTTTTGTGGTGACTCAAATTCTGTTGATATTTCAGAAACAGGGTGACTAGATCAGCCACATCCAAACTGACAGACTAACATTTCAAATTTCAGTCGTAAGAATAGTTTTGCAGAGCCCCCAGTCAGCTCAAGAATGGGAATTTTAATGCATCGAAGCCTCATTGCCTAAACTTTATTTAGTAATAACCAACTGAGTGAATCACAAGCTGTGACCAGCCTTGTATTTAGAATTAGGAAGGGTTTGCTAAGGATCGTGCCAGTGCTATGAGAAGTCTGTGCTGCCCTGGATCAGTGGGTGGTGCTCACATCTGTTCTGTACCTCCATCACATGGATGCCAGAACCCTTGTCATGGCAAAGCAGGTGTTGTAATAAGCACAGTGCCTGTACTGACATGGGTTAGGCTGTCAGTGGCTGACGCTGACACTGACATTTCATGTGGCCGCACTGTCTATCAAAGGGACTCAGAATTGTATTTTAAATGTGTTTTTGGCTTTCAGTTGGGCAAGGCTGTCTAAAGCATGGTGAAATACACACAAATCTTTAATTTTTGAAGTTAAGTGAGGTAAAGCCCAGCATTCTCACTTTATATAGGTTAGAAATATAGTTTATTACATAACTGAGGAATTACTTTGTTTCTAGAAATTTTCAGTGCTTGAGAATATTATCTATTATTATCTCTAACATGGTGCACACTAACAGTGGGTCAATAATTTTATATAGGATGAATGTACAACTCTCTCTACATCCTGCGACTCAAGTATCAAACTGACTGTAGGACTGTGTTGAATATATATTTTTAGGTAGCTTATATACTACAAATGAAAAGTTATTGATAATTTCTGGCTGCCTTTGCTAATTTCACATATCCACATTTGTAGTGTGTTTGTTTCAGTCTTCATCTATGACTGAGGAAACTGCAGGAAGAGTATGCTTGACTGCCCAGATGTCCACACCTCTCCTTTCCTCTCTCCTTCACCAACTTTGTTATCTCATATGAGGATTTATTAGAGCAGATGATAGGCTGAGGCCCAGCTAGTTCAACCATGGCTGTCTACTAACAGAAAGTCCAAGAATCCAGTAGTGGTTCAGTCCACGAGCCTGGATGCCTCAGCTGGTCTTCAGTGTACACTGGAATCCCAAAGTAGGCTCTAATGCTAGTGAAGAAATTGGCTCTCCACTGAGTGAGAGTAAGCAGGCAGAGAGCAAAACCTTCTTTCTCCCATGTCCTTTATACAGGCTGCCAGCAGGTGCAGGAAAGATTAAAGGTAAATCTTCCCAAAAGATCTGGATTAAAAGTGTTTCTTCTTGCTTCAAATGATTTAATTAAGAAAAAAATATCTCTCAAAGGAGTATTCAGCTGCTTGGATTTTAGTTAATTCCAGATGTGGTCATCCAGATGTGGTCAAGTTGACAACCAAGAATAGCCACCATGATCCTCTTCAGTTCAGTTCTTCTTGTACTTATGAAGAGGCGGTTCCTTTAGCTGTGTACTGGCTGGTTTTGTGTCAACTTGATACAAGCTGGAGCTATCACAGAGAAAGGAGCTTCAGTTGAGAAAAATGCCTCCATGAGATCCAGCTGTAAAGCATTTTCTCAATTAGTGATCAAGGGGGGAGGGCTCCTTGTGGGTGGTGCCATCCTGGGCTGGTAGTCTTGGGTTCTATAAGAGAGCAAGCTGAGCAAGCCCTGGGAAGCAAGCCAGTAAGGAACATCCCTCCATGGCCTCTGCACCAGCTCCTGCTTCCTGACCTGCTTGAGTCCCAGTCCTGACTTCCTTTGGTGATGAACAGCAACATGGAAGTGTAAGCTGAATAAACCCTTTCCTCTCCAACTTGCTTCTTGGTCATGGTGTTTGTGCAGGAATAGAAACTCTGACTTAAGACAATCTAAAAATGCCCTTAGCTGCTAAGTTACTTTCTCTGGACCTAGACCCCTATGCAAACAATGGTCATTATTTAAGAAGTGAGCTACACCCTGCTGGCCTCCAGAATGGTTTCTACGAGGCAGCTGTCACTCAGTTTGGACTCTCTCTACAGCCACAGTCTCAAGTATTTATTTGTCTCTGTCACTGTTTGTGCCTTGAGTTTTTGTAAGTTTGACTTTGATGTTTTGTGCTATAGGCTTCTCTGGACTTATTCTATTCAGGGAATAGCTTTATATCTTTTGCCACATATTAGAATGGTTGAGCCATTTCTTTGAACATTTTTCCAGCCCTGCCCCCTTTCTGCTCTTTTGCTGGAGAGCTGATGCTATAAACATCAAATCCAAAGGCACACAGACGCTCTCTCTGCTCCTTCTCCGGCTTTCCAGGAAACTGAGCTGTCGGTCCTACCTCATCTACCACGTCCTGTTCTTCCTTCGGCTACGTTTCTGTGTTCTAGTTACCATATTTTCAATTATAAACCTTCATTTAGTGCTTCTTTCTATCCTCCCTCCTTTGACTGGGTGGGGCTTTCTGGGTTTGGTTTCTAGCCATGTTCATAACTGTTGATTGTTACTATGCTGGCTTCAATTCCTGGTCAGAAAGTCTAACACCCGCATCACTAAGTTCTGGGTATCTACTGCTTTCCTATTCAAATTAAAGGTTCCTCCTTAATGGTCACAAGCCATTTTTAAAGGAAAGATTGATGCCTTTAGTTATCATTTAAAGAGACAGAAAGCGGCAGCTCTTATTTAAGTAAGCAGCAGAGAGGGAAATGCCTTCCAGAACCCTTGAGCAGCATCTGTTCCCTGACAGGAAGAAGGCGCTCAGAAGAGGGCTGATCCTTACTGCAAAGCCGGATGAAGTCAGAAGTCATGCTTTTCCACACTAGGCTTCCGACATCACCCTGGGCAGGAAGGCTTCACTGAAAACTTGTTTGAGTGAATGCACTTGTAATCTTGACTCTCCAGGAGGCTCCATCCTGCCCTACCCAGCAGGATGGTAGAAGGCTTTGTAGCCACTTGCTCTTGTCTCCCACACTGTGTGAGAGGACTGAGAGGCCTCTTTTCACTGAGAATAGAAGACAAAGCTGCCTACTGAGGAAATGGTAGCTTTCTCTGTGTAGTTAGCCACAGTTGAACGCTTGCTGTCTCACAAGGCTGTTGCTTTCTGACTGCTGGCTGAGGAGCACTTGAGCTATTGTGTCATGTGCGTACCTGCCGAGGTTTTGGACACTGGCTTCCCTAGCATACAGTCTCATCTAGGAGAGAGAAACAGTGAAAGAGAACCTGGGTACTCCACTGCCCTATCATTATCTGGCTTCTTTTGTATGTCACACACACACACACACACACACACACACACACACACACATACACACACGCATGAGGACACTAGTCCTTAGCAGGAGGAACAGGGAAAAACGACTATTCCATTCTTCTAGAGGCAGAGATCGCTATAGTTTTTTAAAAAATAGTTGATAAGGGATTGAATAATTATCTTACTAGGTCTGAGATATTTTATGCATGGGCTAAAAATACTTAATATTTTTAAGTGGCTGCATTGTTTTCGTGTTTCAAGAAGAGATAAACACTGCAGAGGGAGCTTGTACATAGCTCATATTGTGTAAATGTGTTACAAGGGTCACACAGAATGTCACATAATTAAAGATGAATACAGTAATTTAAACAATGTCCAAATAGTGCCATATAAAAACGACAAAGAACTAAAGCTTTCAAAATGAAAGGAAAAGCAAAGAAAGGCAAGTGTATTTTTCTTGAGGTCAATTATTAGTCAAAATTTCAAAGGAAACTGTCCTAAGGTATTGATTGTAGACACTTCTTGAGCACACAGTGTTTACTGAGCATCAGTGGAGAGATACGGATCTCAGTACATCACAGTCCCTATCTTTCACATGTTGTTTAGTGGAACAGATGGTCAACAATCCAGTCCCAAAGCAGCTATGGACACTGGTAGGTGGTGCATGTCCACTGGATGAGGGAGTTCAGGTTTAAGAGTAGGTGACAGAAAAGGAGGCACAGCAGGCAGAGGGGGCAGGACATGGGAGGGTCAGAGGGAAAGAAGGAAGGACAAGAGTGCTGCAAGGTCCAGTTTGGGAGGGGAGACTGTAAGGTACTAGCATCTGCACTCAAATCCACAGGCAACCAGGAGCTGCAGGGTGAGTTCTCATCTCTTCTAGGAAGACACCCAAGCCCCAGGCAACAAGGCCCCACATAAAACATGGCTCTCCTGGTTTCAAGCTACATTCATACTTGTTAAGGCATTTTTACCACAGGGGCTTAGGTTCTCTCTCTCTCTTTTTTTTTGTTTTTTTGTTTTTTGGTTTTTTTGAGACAGGGTTTCTCTGTGTAGCCCTGGCTGTCCTGGAACTCACTCTGTAGACCAGGCTGGCCTCGAACTTAGAAATCCACCTGCCTCTGCCTCCCGAGTGCTGGGATTAAAGGCGTGCGCCACCACTGCCCGGCGGAGCTTAGGTTCTCCGTTGGAAAATCAACACCACTGTCATTTTAGTGCAGGCATTTTTGATCTCTGAGTGGATCACTTTGATCACTGTTTTGGAACAGTGAGAACTAATAGAAAGGAAAATGTCATCCACTATATATGTCTGCTTCTGACTTCCTTCTGTAAAGTACAGATAAAAAGCATTTTTTCCGTCCCAGGTAATTTTTTATCGGATAACAAACATAAGCAATTAAACCAAGAATAAAAATACCAAACAAAAAACGCCAACCAATCAAAACACCAAACCACCCCTCACCCCTCCAAAAAAACCCTAATCACAAGCAGCCAGGGTCACTTTCCTAACAAACAGGAAATTAATCATAAACTGGTCTCATATCCATTTTTGATAACATTACTCCAGTATGGGTGGGAAAGTTGGTTAACTCTAGTATAACTGGGTATTTAACATGATTTTCTATTATATTTATTTTTGAAGATACAGATGGATCACAAAATAGTTGGATGAATGTATTAAAAAGTGGTGTCAGGGCCGGGTTGGGAGCTCAATGCAGAAACTGGTGCTCATGCATGATGCTGCAGGTTCAGTTCCCATCACTGTTAAACACAACCCTCCACCACCTAGCAACTACTGACTTGACACAGCTTCACAAAAGCAGTCTATAGAAAAAAGCTAGAGCCAGGCCCCAGCTCCATCCTTGGTCTCATTCAGCAAATATTCTGGTAGACATGAAGGAACTAGTCATGATGAACAACAGGCTCAGGAAAACACAAAAGCGAAGGTGGCTAAGCTGGAGCAGAAGTAAACAGCCTGCAAGTATGGGGACCTGGATTCAGACCCTCAGCTGCCACATAAGAGCTGGATGCCATGGTCGATCTGCATCTAATCCCAGCACTCAGTAGGCAAGGAGAAGCGGGCAGACTGGAAGGTCCCTAGCTCCCTGGGCTGTCAACCCAACCCCCCAGCAAGTTCTATCTTTGGTGAAACCCTGTCCCAAATGATAGGGTGGGGAGAGTAAAGGAAGACACCAGGTCCCCATTTCTATCTTCCACATGCATGCTACACACTTTGATTTTCTGTGGGAGATGTGCTGGTATGCTGTTGAACACTGCGGGGTGGTTTCCTCAGCTGGCCGATTTTCTACCTAAATGACACAGCCCTGTTGAGAGTGCCATGCTGGAGGCCTATGCATTATTGTATTGCTGTTTCTTCCTTCAGATCTATTCCTCATTTGAGATATTTGTTAGTGTATTTTTGTAGTTTTAAAAATATTTATTTAGTGAGTATGCATTTGCACATGTGCCACAGTTTGTGTGGAAATCAGAAGACATTTTCTGGAGTTGGTCTCTTAGGTCCTGTGACTTGATCTTAGGGTCAGGCCATCTTGCTGACCATGCCAGCATATTTTTGAAAATGTGCTCTATCATTAAGTGGTGACTCTGTCTGTGGTGACAGTGTCTCATTCACATTCTCTAGTTCTTAGCACCACTCTTTTTTTTTTTTTTTTCCCTGAGACAGGGTTTCTCTGTATAGCCCTGGCTGTCCTGTAACTCACTCTGTAGACCAGGCTGGCCTCGAACTCAGAAATCTGCCTACCTATGCCTCCCGAGTGCTGGGATTAAAGGCGTGCACCACCACTGCCCGGCTCAGCACCACTCTTTGAGCCTGTGTCCTCAGAGCTAAGGGGAGTCTTTTGTAGTTGGAATAAAAAAGTCAGTACAGTCATCCTGTGACTTCTGACCCGAGCTGAACCCAGGCGTATGGAATCACTGATAGACGATGCTGTTCCCTTGGCCACTCCTGTGGGTCTGTAGTTCCTTTATTCCTACTGTCCATTGTTTGGTGTTTTCATCCTGACAGTATTTTGATTTTTTTGTTTCATATATCTTCTGTAAGTCTTTTCTTTGTGAGTACCATATTTCTTACAGTGTTTGGGGAAATTTTTGTGTCTCTGTTTGTAAGAATAGCTTTGCTGGGTATAGTATCTCGGTGGGTAGTGCTTCTCTTTCAGCACCTGTGGTATATTATCATACTTTATCCTGCTTTTTAAAAATGTTTCTGCTTAGAAATTTTACAGACTTGTTTAGTTTCCCTTATGTGTAGTGAATCGTTTTTGTTTTTGAGCTTTCAGCATTCTTGCTGTGTTTGACTTGTTCTGACAGCTAGGTCTCTTGGCACTATGCTCTGTTCACTGAGGGGCAAATGCAGCAGGCTGTGGTGTATGTATTCTTTCCTCTCCCTGTCTGGAATCATACCTGGGCTATACTTGGACGGGTCATCAGCTCTGAAAAACTCTTAGCTTTTCCTGTTTCAGATGTTACTGTTATGTATTCTCTAATTACCTGGAATTCACAACTGTATTAGACTATGGTGTCTCCTAACCTGTTTGATATATGTCTGTTTAAATTTCACTTCGTGTGTAATTTTCTCTACCTTATTTATTCTTTAGCTCTGTTTAACTTGCTGTTAAATTCATTTTAGGTTCTTACCACTTGATTACTGTAATTTTGGGAATTATATTGTTTTTAACATATTTCATTTACTAAATTTGATTTTCGACAATTTGGTACATGTATGCAACAACACACACACACACTGCCGCTGCCCCAACTCTTTAACAGTCCTGTTAATCTCCCCTCCTGCCCACAAATCCCTCTTTCATATTTCTGTCTATTCATTCTGTCTGTGGCCACTGAGATCAACCAGGGCTAATTTTATAATATAATTTATTATATTTGTAGTTAATTTCCAAATTGTTTTATCTTTAAACAAGACAGAGCATTTTATAATCAGAATAGTGTAATTTAGACTTCGCTTCTTTTCTTTTTTTTGTTCTTTCTGGTGTTCCTGTCTGCTTACTAAATTACTGGGAGATTTCTGTAGCATTAGGATGAAGGGTGTACTAAATAGCTATAGACTCTTGTAATGCCTATACTTTAAATTCTAACATGGCTTAAGATGCTTTAGGTTACAACTCAGCAGTGTGAACTGCACAGGAGTGGGTATGAGAGCCACTTCTCAGAGTCCTGCACTTCCCAGATGCCTAGCCAAATTTAATTTGCGAACTCTGGTGGGCACACAGACAGTATGGGTGCTTGTTTTCAGTTCATGGTTATACTAAAGATACCCCCATAACACATATTTGTTCCAGATGTTTACATACTGGATTATTTTAAGATATCATTCATCACTTTACAAATTTATTGCTAATTTGGGTATTCCAATATGAAATTAAAGGTAGATACAAGCATTTTAACAATATGAGGAAAGCTCAGCAGGGGTTAGAAAGTTCTATTAAATTCCATGTATTTTAGGTACTCTACAAACTGTCAAAACATTATTCTGATTAAAAAATCTACTTTAAAAAATAAGTAAGACATCTAATATTGGCCTATATACAATTAATTTTACTGTGTATTTGAAACTTTTTCCCAGTTTGTCTTTTCATTTAATACAAAGTACAGAGACTTCATAAGGAACTTCACTCACCATCATCTTGCCAGCAGTTCTTGGCACCGCCCCCCCTGTCACTGCCTCCTGGTAACACTGTCTGGTCTGCTGGCAGCTCATCATCTGGCACGCCACCTTCACAGTCAGCTGCATCTGTGATACTTTCTTCTTCCACAATATGGAGTTTATCTTCATCATCAGAATCTGAATTTGCTTCTACCACAGTATTATAATTTGTAACTGCAATACAAAGGAATGGGATAGTTAAAACACAAATTAACTTAAAAACAGATTTAATACTTATAAGACCATAATTGGCAAGCAATTCACTTGGTAACACATCAAGATCCAGATGGTCACAGTGACAAATATTAGTGTTAACACTTACTGAAAACTCACATAATGTAAAACGCTTTGCAAATATTAATACATTTAATTCTTACAATTTTCAAAAACAAGCGTATAACACAGAGCTCTCCAGTTACTGCTTATATTCCATTTGATTCTACATGTAAGAAAGCCAGGAAGACAGAGGGTCGCGACTCTGGCAGGCAGCCAGCCAGTCACGGAGCCAGGATTGGGAATCCAACAGTCTATCCGTGTTCTGTGTTCTCAAATTATGTTACACATATTCTCATCTGTACTGAGCTCACTGTGAACAATGCTGCCATGTACAATTAGGCTTCAAGTCTTCACTTGAAGGGGCCATCTTTCCTAATAAAAATACATCACCATCAAAGGTACTCCAAGAAAAGGACTGCTACCAGCCATATGCAGTGCATGGTAATCCCACAGTGACTTTGGAAAGTACCAACTAATTTGGTCAGGTTTGTACATTATAAAATAGTCAGAATTATGAACAGCTGCCATACTTTGTAGAGCCTGTGACATAGAGCTGGCAATGAGACATTTAAACAATCTTGTACAAGGGTCACGCTGCTGGTGTGCTTGGTACCTAACAGGGTCAAGTCACTGAAAAACCTTGTTTCAACTATTTGCCACATTTGAGAGGAAGGGAAGATGCTCAGTCCATAAATCTTCTGAATTATTGCCCGTTATTCTTACCCTTGACTCTCAGTCAGCTAGCCATTATTGAGAGAGAAAGAGAAAGAGAGAGAGAGAGAGAGAGAGAGGACCCAAATGCTTAGACAACAGGCAGCCATAACCCTCTCCCCACATAAGCACATGTATACACACTCGTGGGTGTATGTCCCACACACCATACCCAGCCACCCAGATGTACACACACCACTGATAACATGAAGATAAAACTGAAAGCACCGTTAGCGATTAAAGGTAAGAAAAAATTAACAAAACCCCCAGAACTGCTTTGTAGGCTGTGGGAAGACCCAGTATTCACAAAGTACTTCAAGTGTGGTGCTCATATATCAGGAATTTTTCACAGTTTGAATACAAAGAAATAGTTATGTTAATATTTTAGCATAAACACATTTATCTAGATCTTTTCCTAAGAGCAATGGGTTTCTCTCTTTATAAAATGCATGTTCATCTTATTAAAACTCAAAATAAGGAAAAGCACCCATTTCCCCTCAAACATACATTATAAAGGTTAAAAAAAAAAGCCAAGTATATTGCTTCAATGCACTAGGCACACATGATGCTGATTGTTATCACATTCTTTATCCTAGTCAACTATAATAAAGAGCCTATATTGCTTGTGCCTGATATCTCCTCCTCCTCCTCCACACACACACACACACACACACACACACACACACACACACACACACACACGGCATCGTATTCTGCTGTTTTACTACTTTATAGTGTATGGCTGAGAATTTTCCATGTATATGGACCTGAAACTCAGTTTCCCCTGGTGTTGGCCAGACAGCATTGCATTGTGCAGGTACAATTTTCCCCTTAGTTTTTGAGAAAATTTGTTTCCAGTGGCCAACATCAAAATAACTTTTCTTTGCTGATATGGTTTGGCAATGAACATCCCCCCAAGGCTTGTTTGTGTACTAAAAGGCTGGCCATTGGTGGCATTCAGGTGAAGCTCTGGATATGGTTGGAGGGGGCAGGTCGTTCCTGATGTCTCCTCGCGCTCTTGGCTTCCTGTACACCAGGAAGGGTAGAACACTGCAGATGCTCCTGCTGTTGGACTGTTTGCCTAGATCCACAAGGCCAACCAGTAACTGAATGTTCTGAAATACCGAGTCAAACGTTTTTCCTCCTTAAAGTTGTTTTTGTCAGGAACATGGCCAAAGTGACACAAAAGCATTCAGCACAAGGCCTTCTCTATAACAGATTTATCATAGTTTATGAGTCAAGAGTAAACTGCTCAGTAGATAGTGTTCATATGTCACTCTTCAAAGTAACTTTTTAATCACTGCTGAGATATTACCTGAGAAAGTGTGTTCAATATATCAATAAGAACAGCGTTCTCTTTAGTACAGATGGAAGCATGGGGGAACTCTTTGTGAGAAGCCAAAGCACACAGCTGGGCAAACTCTATGCTGCATACAACTTTAGACAAGCAGAGTGAACAGTGTGGGACGGTAGGAAGGTGATTCTCAAAACTGGCTCATGGCTCTCATGATGGGCCCCTAACCAACAGCAAGGTGCAGCCATGTATGTGCATGTGCAGAATGGGGGCTTTGCAAATGACAAACAATCCTGTTAACTTTCATTTTGACTTTCAAGGCTTCCTTATCAGTAACCTTCAACATGGCTTGTTAGAGGCATTTCATAGCTAGCTAAACCAGCTGGCTTTGACTGAGACTCAACCAGTTCTCAATTCAATAATCCCTGGCTACTCTGGAAAGCTGGGCTGACTGCACGGTTCTCACTATGCTTGTGTACAGTGAGAGCATACACACCGATAACTCCATTTCCTACTACTTGTTAAAGGAAGTGCTGGCATATTTTGGGGAATCCAAATTGGCCACTGGGCCCTAGTGGTGCTGTTCTTACTTTTAATGAAGTAGTACTCTACTTTAGCATTATCATAATTAGTTTTGTTAGCTGGGGGTGGTAGGACAACTTTTGATTATATATTTAATGCATTATAAACAGAGTGCTTTAGACTTAGAAGTTTCCTCTAAATTTGGCTTTAGGGCCCAAGTGCATTACATTTTAATATTTGTTTTCATAGCTTGTATTTTTCATAGTCCCTTTTGACCTACACTGCAGGGTATTCCAAAGATCATCTATCACTTTCTATGGCTTTCCTGTTCCCCATTATAATTTGTCATTGTAATATGAAAGACAAACTGAACAGCCAAAATATAAAAGCAACATACATGTAAAATTACAGAGCATATTTTGATGTGTAGCATAAAACTGGAAAAAAACACCTAAATCTTTTGCCTCAGGCATTCAGGCAAGAGAAATCAAGTTTCCCTATTTTCTGGATCTGTCCTTTTAGAGGGTGGGGACTTGTACAGAGCATTTCCTTAAAGCACCACTGAAGTACACAGACTAATGTAGGCCCCACCAGAGTCCAGAGACTAAAGGGAGAGCACAGCATTTCAGTTTTCTGTGTATCAAATCTCTTTGAATCTTTGATTAAAGTAACATACAGCTTGGTGAAAGGAGCATTTCTTTTATACTTCTGTGTGACATACATGCAAAGCAGGCACTTCCAGCCTTACTTCACAAACTGTGTTAAATGTGGGGTCTCAAAAGATCTGACAGCAGTAAAGGGTTCTGAACCCAGAGCAAGCACAAACATGCTTTACAGTTGACTTAGTCAGGGTTTCTATTCCTGCACAAACATCATGACCATGAAGCAAGTTGGGGAGGAAAGGGTTTATTGAGCTTACACTTCCACGCTGCTGTTCATCACCAAGGGAAGTCAGGACTGGAACTCAAGCAGGTCAGGAAGCAGGAGCTGATGCAGAGGCCATGGAGGGATGTTTCTTACTGGCTTGCTTCCCCTGGCTTGCTCAGCTGGCTTTCTTATAGAGCCCAAGACTACCAGCCTACAGATGGTACCACCCACAAGGGGTCCTCCGCCCTTCATCACTAATTGAGAAAATGCCTTACAGCTGGATCTCATGGAGGCATTTTCTCAGCTGAAGCTCCTCTCTCTGTGATAACTCCAGCTTGTGTCAGGTTGACACAAAACCAGCCAGTGCAGCAGTGGAATGCAGAGTGGGTCGGAGCTGCTATGGGTATTACTTGTACATGCTGCGCCATGATCCACCCCACAGCGTTGGGTCTAGACACAGGACAGCATGCACACATTGCACACAGTGTAGACAAACCCCACCTGAAGCACCTCAGCTCAACTTTGAGACTAATGAGCATTCAGATTACAGTGTCTTAGCTGTATCACAATGTTTCTTGCACATAGAGAAATAAAATACTGTTACTCCTCAGCATGTAAGTATCAATCTGGTATTATTTTTGGACTGTGCTGTGCTATTTGATTTTAAAAACTGCCATTTGAGTTGCTGGTTTGAGTCCATGATATAAGTGGTAAATGGTCTTTGGCTTGAGATAAGACAGAGTTCCCAATGGTTTCTGAAAGAGCTGCAATTGTACTTCTATTGTGTAGTATTGTTTGGGTGACACAGCATCACAGAATCTGTAATTATAAAGATCAAAATGATGATGCAGTCAGGAAAGCACTGTGGTGCCACAGGACCAAACTCACAGCTCAGATCTCATGTGAAAAGACTCAAGAACATCAAGCTCATTAGTAAGTGAGTCTTTAATAAGTTAGAAAGCTACACGTATGCCAATGAATTAATTTTAAATACATCCTTTGTGATTTGTCTTCTGAAAGTCCTCAGTTTGTAAACCTAATGTGGTGTCTTGAACAAAATGTCCCCCATAGACTCAGGCATTGAACATTTGGTCCCCAGTTGGTGGCATTGTTTGGAAGGTTTATGGTGAGGTGCAGTCTTGCTGGAGGAAGTATATTCTTGTGTATTGGTTTTGAGAGTTTGAAGTTTCGTGCCACTTCCTGTATGCTTTCTCTGCTTGTAATAAGAGATGTGAGCCCTCAGCTTCCTGCTCCAGACACCACGCCCGCCTCAGCACACCTCCCACCATTATGGACAGACATCTCTCTGGAACTGGAAGCACAAATAACCTCTTCCTTCTTTAAGTTGCCTTTGGTGTTTTACCATAGCAACAGTAGGCAAATTACCTACTTACTATGGTTATATACCAGGGTCATGTAAAAATATCCTGAGTAAAAAGGGTCATGAATGGAATCCTTTATGAAGCCTTTGTGTACAGGTACAGTAAGTCAATACAAACATAGCCCATGTATGATCAAGTATGCCCATATCCTCAAGTGTTCTCACCTCTATGCGTTGAGAACCTTATGATGCGGTCTCTACATTAATCTGAAATATACTGTGGTAGATCACCATTATGAGAGGTATATTCTCAGTTCCAGGTGATCATCCTGGAGCTGAATTTCATTAAAACAATGGATATTAAGAAAGCAAGGATAAAAGAAAAGACAGTTTTCAAAGTTTTCAATATGGAACTGGAGAGATAATTCACTGGTTAAAAGTACTGCCTGCTCTTCCTGAGGACCTGGGTTAGACGCCTAGCACCCACATGGTGGCTTAAAACTGTCCACAACAGGAACTGGGGATCCAAAGCCCTCTCCTAGACTCCCTGGGCACTGCATACACATAGTGAACAGACATTCATATGCAGGCAAAACATCTCCATACATAAAATAATAAAGTAAAAATCTTTCAATATGACTTACAATATATAACATGGCTTTCAGTAAGAAATGGAAAGTGTCTAATGCTTTCTTATTATCACCACATGTGCTTAACGACCACGGGCTTACAGTTGGTTCTTGGTGGTACTAAAGAGTCTTGTGTTCACTGTGGCTACACCCCTATCCTCCTCTCTGGATCTTTAGTGTAACTACAAGAGGCAGGCACACCGCATTTCTCTATAGTCCTCTGAGGTTTAGAGAAGATTAGAGATCTGTACGAGGTTAGGCAGTTCTGCAACGCAGAGCTGGACTCAAACACTGAAGACTTTACTATGTGCAAAGCCTCCTGCCTGAAGACTATTGCATAATGATTACTGTTAAATACACTTGTGTCTTCTTTGCCCTAGGGCTCCTCGGTTACACACTGAACAACCTGCTACTGAAAACATTTTCAAATGACAAAAGAATTTAACCACAAGATTTCACAATAACCGTATACTATTATTGAGTAGTGTCATCACTGATAAAGCCAATAATCCTTTCAAATATTTCCTAAGATATTTAATTTCTTGAACGTGGCATTGTATTAACTAAATCAATTAAAATTCTCTATAAATCCCCTTTCCTGAAGTGATATAGTGACACATGGTGATGATGAACGTAGATTACATGGATATGGTTTCAGAATGAAGATGACCACAGCCTTGGTCACTGTACAACCATCTCTGTGACACAGAATCACCGGAACGGTTCACTATGGATGGGAACAGAACTTAGCCCAGGCAGAGGAAGACACTAGGGAGAGGAAAAATCGGCTTTGTCGTTTTTGTCAAATGATATATGAAACAAGCCCGTTTTGCTTTGGTATGCAAAGGCTTCCCTTTCTAGAGGCTCTTCTTATGTGAGGATATTAATTTGTGTTTAACTGTATCTTATCCATTCCTATCTAGCCCCTTAAGACACATCCACAGAGTGTGGCGTGTAGTTTTAAAATCATGCTACCATCTTTTCTGGGAGCTGAGAACAGCCCCTCCTGGCTCTCTCTTGTTCCTCATGGCTTAGCTCCGCCAAGCAGCCAGTACTGACATGGCTTCTCTTTTCTATCTGCCCTTTTTCCGGGATAGGCGGCATTACCCACCCACTCTTGGGACCTCTGAATCCGAGGATAAAGGACACATACACAGTTTTATTATTTTAGAACATGCTGGCTAGCACAACTGCCGAGCACAGAACCTCCTGCCTGAAAGGCATGACCTCATCAATTCCTGTCTCCATTTCTCCTCCTGCCCCAAACTTACCAGCTAACCGCTGCTAACTTCCTCTGCAGGTAGCGGAGGCCACAGGCCTTGCTGCACCTAGCTGCACCAAGGCCTTGTATGACTGTGGCTTTCTTCTCATTCCAAAGCATTGCAGAAAAAGCCATCTCTCTTTCTCTGTGTCTGTCTTTTTCTCCTCAGACCCAGAAGTCCCACCTGTACCTTCTGCCCGACAACAGGCTCTCGGCCTCCTTTATTGACAAAAATCTCATATCAAACTCAAGTTGTTTAACATTGAGAGAGTTTATAGAATGGATGATATGGTTTTCAGATGACATTACAACTATAATCTAAACATAATCCAAGGATAAAATCATAATTCTTTCAATTAGGAAATATGGTAGAGAGTACTTTGTCTAACTGACAAATTGATAGCCTGGATGTCATTTATACCTCATACTGTGTAATTTAGTTTTATGCTTTTTTTCAATTTATATCTAGGAAAAGAGGTTTTTTATTTGTTTATTTTATTGGACAGAAAAGGGGAGGTGCAAGGGAAGGTGCTGATAATATGTCTAGTTTCCTAATTTTGTCAGTAAAGAAGGCCAGGAGCCAATTGCTGGACGGAAGGTACAGGTGTGACTACCAGGTCCCAGGAGGAAAAGGCAAACGCAGGGAAAGAGAGGGGCTTTCTGCCAGGATTTGGAAGGAGCAGCACACAGCGATCATGTACGATCTCAGAGCAGCCAGAGCCCGTGGCTCCGCAGTGGGCAGGCTGCCAGAGATGTCTGACAGGGGTGAACTGGGACAAGCCATCAGCCTTAGGACAGAAAGAGAGGCGGAGATAAAAAACTGTTATGGGCACGCAGTTCCAGGCGGGAGGTATTTGTGCCCAGCAATTGTGCCAGCATAAAGCCGAGTGTGTGCGTACTGCATGTTTTCTTTATTTGCATTTCAAATGTTATCCCCTTCATCCGTCTCTCCCCCCAGAAACTGCCTATCCCATCCTCCCTCCCCGTTTCTATGGGGGTGTGCCCCACTCACTCCTGCCTCTCCACCCTCGAATTCCTCTACACTGGGGCATTAAGCCTTCACAGGACCAAGGGCCTCTTCTCCCATTGATGCCCAACAAGGCCATCCTCTGCTACATGTGTGGCTGGAGCCATGGGTCCCTCCATGTGTACTCCTTGGTTGGTGGTTTAGTCTCTGAGAGCTCTGGTTGGTTGATATTGTTGTTCTTCCAATGGGGTTGCAAACCTCTTCAGTTCCTTCAGTCCTTTCTCTAACTCCTCCATTGGGGACCCTGAGATCAGTCCAATGGTTGGCTTTGAGCATCTGCCTCTGTATATGTCAGGTTCTGGCAAAGCCTCTCAGAAGACAGCTTTATTAGGCTCCTGTCAGCATGCACTTCTTAGCATCCACAATAGTGTCTGCGTTTGGTGACTGTATGTAGGATTAATCCACAGGTAGGGCAGACTCTGGATCACCTTTCCTTCAGTCTCTGTATTTGCTCCCATGAGTATTTCATTCCCCCTTCTAAGAAGGACTGAAGCACCCACACTTTGGTCTGTCGTCTTCTTGAGCTTCATGTGGTCTGTGAATTGTATTTTGGGTGTTCTGAGCTTTTGGGCTAATATCCACTTATCAGTGAGTACATACCGTGTTTGTTATTTTGTGACTGAGTTACCTCACTCAGGATGATGTTTTCAAGTTCCATCCATTTGCCTGTGAATTTCATGAAGTCATTGTTTTTAATAGCTGAGTAGTATTCCATTGTGTAAATGTACCACATTTTCTGTATACATTCTTCTGTGGAGAGACATCTGGGTTGTTTCCAGCTTCTGGCTATTATAAATATGGCTGCTATGAACACAGTGGAGCATGTGTCTTTATGACATGTTGGAGCATCTTCTGGGTATATGCTCAGGAGTGGTATAGCTGGGTCCTCAGGTAATACTATGTCCAATTTTCTGAGGAACCACTCGACTGATTTCCAGAGAGGTTGTATCAGCTTGCATTCCCACCAGCAATGGAGGAGTGTTCCTCTTTCTCCACATCCTCACCAACATCTGCTGTCACCTGAGTTTTTGATCTTAGCCATTCTGACTGGTGTGAGGTAGAATCTCAGGGTTGTTTTGATTTGCATTTCCCTGATGACTAAGGATGTTGAACATTTCTTTAGGTGCTTCTCAGCCCTTCGAGTTTCCTCAGTTGAGAATTCTCTGTTTAGCTTTGTTCCCCATTTTAAAAACAGGGTTATTTGATTGTCTGGAGTCTAATTTCTCAATTTTCAAATTCATTTAGAATAATAAAAAACCCAGGATAGCGAAAACTATTCTCAACAATAAAAGGACTTTTGGGTGAATCAGCCTCCCTGACCTCAAGCTGTACTACAGAGCAGTAGTGATAAAAACTGCATGGTATTGGAACAGTGACAGGTGGGTAGATCAATGGAAAAGAATTGAACACCCAGAAATGAACCCACACACTTATGGTCACTTGATCTTTGACAAAGGAGCTAAAACCATCCAGTGGAAAAAAGACAGCATCTTCAACAAATGGTGCTGGTGCAATTGGCGGTCTATATGTAGAAGATTGCGAATTGATTCATTCCTATCTCCCTGTACAAAGCTCAAGTCCAAGTGGGTCAAGGACCTCCACATAAAACCAGATACCCAGAAGCTAATAGAAGAGAAATTGGGGAAGGGCCTGGAACTCATGGGCAGAGGGGGAAAGTTCCTGAACAGAACACCAATGGCTTGTGCTCTAAGATCAAGAACTGACAAATGGGACCTCGTAAAATTTCAAAGCTTCTGTAAGGCAAAGGACACTGTCAATAGGACAAAACAGCAACCAATAGGTTGGGAAAAGATCTTTACCAATCCTACGTCCAATATTGGGCTAATATCCAATATATACAAAGAATGTGTGTTTTTTATCCGTGGATTCAAAGGTCTCTGGTGGGTCTGGTAATGCGACCCCTCCACCTTTCCAAGGTGGGTAGGAAAGAGAAGCCAGATCAGTGCTGGCAGCTTGATGGAGCTGAGCTGGGAGGAACAAAAGGGAGCCAGGAGGGGCTCTTAGTGTGATCACAGCTCCCTGGCTAAGGCAGTAGTTTGATTTTAAAACTACATGCAACAGCATAGGAATAAAATAAAATCTTATTTAGGAAAGTCTTACTAGTGATCTTTACAAATAAAGATCGCATCTAGCTGTACTCCTTGGGCTAGTGTGCGGTCATGAGATGAGACATAGAAGAGAGCTTAGGGATGCTTTACTTGTGCTAGAATGATGCTGAGAACAATACAAAGTTAGGCATGTAGACTATGAGGAGAAAGGTGCAGAAATTGAATGTGAACTTCTATGAGTAGGGATGAAAATCAAATTTATATCGATGTGATGTACATATATATATATATATGTACACATATGCACATGTGTGTATGTCTGACATTATAAAGATGGTACCTAGGATTGTGCCTTCTGTACAATAGGCACACATTCATTTGTAGGTTCAAAATGGGGCCACACTTTTCTCAGTGAAGAAACTAGACAATATAAGTAAATGTTATTGGTAATCCCAGAATAAGGGGTGGAGACGCTCCACCAAACAGATACAATGGATAAATACACAGAAAGAAATGGAGAGCAACTGGCCTGATCCCCTGATACTCCCGGAGACTGATCCACCAACCAAAGAATACACGTGGAGGGGCCCATGGTGCTGGCCACATATGTGGCAGAGGAGGGTCTTGTTAGCCATCAGGGGGAGGAGAGGCCCTTGGGCCTGAGGGTGTTAGATGCCCCAGTATAGGAGAATGCCAAGGGGGGAAGACGAGAGTGAGTGGGTGGGTGGGTGGGTGGGTGGGGGAATACCCTCATAGAGGCCTGGGAGGGGGGAGGGAATAGGGAGGCTCCAAAGGGGAGATCTGGAAAGGGGGAAACATTTGAAATGTAAATAAAGTAGAAAAAATAAAAAATTAAAAAAAAAAAAAAAGAAAAAGAAAAGGAGAGACCATCTGAAAACTCATGGGTTAGACAAAGTTCTACACACGACAGTATTTCAGGAAAGAGATGGACATACCTACTATACTTGGTGCACAATGGAAATGACTTGACCTGGCTTTTAACCTCAATGACAGATAACACTAATTTATTATCTACATGCATTTCACTGTATGAGGTAATAGTATACACATTTAGTGTTAGATATAGGTAACATAATAATGTTCAATTATTTAAGTTTAAAAATAAAACAAAAGCAGGCATCAAACTAGTTGTAGATCACTCAAGTGTCAATCAATCATATCAGGTTTAATAATGGCAGTGCTTTGGAAACTCGGGGAGTGATATTTCATCGCTCTATAGAGACTGTCTTTAGTCAAAGGTACGTACTCAATTGATCAGTAATCATAGAATGTTTTTATATATTTGAAGTACTTTTTGAAACCTAACTTCAATGACAGGCAGTGATTGTGAGCCCTCCCCTGCAGAGGCCTGGTGGTTTTCACTGCCTTCATACGAAGCTATTAATAGAATGAAAACTGGCAGGCAAGGCAAGTGGCTGCGATCACGTGTAGAGTCCTAGGTTTTACTTTTCCTTGTCTCTCCTTACAGAACAAACACTCGGAAGTCACAGAACTTGTCTTCAGCACTCTCAAACCTGATTCTGGCCATTGATGAACTTCCACAGACAAATGGTATCTTCATAATTTTTAACAGAATCATGATTTTTGACGTGCATGAACTTTAACTTATAGAATATTAATGTGACAAACCCAAAATAGTATGAAACAATTAAAAATAAAACAGACTAATTAAAGCAAAACTATAGGCCATGTCCTGACATATCTATGCAAAATTCTGTCTTTAAGGATCAAATAATACAAATAACCACCAGCCTACTTGACTGCGGAGAAAAAAGAAACACATATGTTACGTATTAAAATTCAGAGGGCTGGAGATACAATTCAGTATGAGGGTGCTCACTCTCATGAACAAAAGTTAATAAGAGAGCAAGTGAAATTAAAGTAGCTGTAATTATAAAGGAATTTTATGAAGTTTTTCCTAAGTCCAAGCAAGTAAATTTGATAATGTAGATGAAAATGCTCTCTAGGAAAATACAGATGGCTATAGCTTGTTTTACAGATGAGGTAGCATGTGAAGGCATGTTAGAATAAAACTGGGGCACTGCCGAGAAAGCTAACCATCCCCAAATTTCCAGAGCCTTCCCTAGGCTTTCGTTTGAGGCTGATAATTCCTGTGCTTGTTGACAGAGCACAGGGCAGCACCACCACTCTTCTCTGAGGCAGCACAGCTGTGGGGTCAGCTCTGAGAAGGGTTCTTAGGCATCTCCCTTCAAAGGAGCTTTGGTTCATTAGTTGCAGCTCAAGAAAAACTAAAAACATCATTGTTGAAAGAATAAGGCAAACGCTGCTCAACACCAGGAGTCAGACGAGAGACTTGACTAACGCAGGAACAGAAAGGATGACCTCCGTGGAGTTGAGAAGGCATTTGGAAAACTAACTTATCATTCTTTGCTGATATCTGTGTAGGAACTACACTAGGCCTGGAGAGACAGCTGCTCAGGAGCTGAGCACACATGTTCTGAGTTTGGATCCTAAGAACCTAAGCAAAGCTGGGCATGACCATGAAAGCCTGTGATGCCTGCACTGGAGAGGCAGATGCGGGCAGAGGATCGGTGGCCAGCTGCCACCATCTCAGCTCTAGGTCCACTGAGAGACACTGTCTCACAGGAATAAGGAGAGTGACAGGGACAGACACTGACATCCTCCTCTGGCCTCTCTATATGTAAGGCTCTTGCACCTTCACACACCACACACACATATTTGTCACACATACACACATACACACTTTCACACAAGATACAGTAATAAACTGAGCTTGTATCATTTATTTATGCATTAGAAATATTTATAAGATAAAAATCCTTGTTACTATTAACAATGTTCAAAAACAGTTAAAGAATAAAGTTCTTAAAAAGAATAAACAAAAATTATACTGAAATGAGCAAGTGAAATTTATTATTTGTAGGTAGTATAATATTTCTGAAAAATTCAGAAAAAAGGACTAAATAAATATTAGCATTTAGAAAACTGGTAAACATTTGTGACTTAAACTGAAAAAAATAATAACTTTTTAATACAATATGCCAACAACAACCAGATGAAAATGCAATGGCAGGAAAAACTCCACAAACAGGAAGTACACAAAAGGCTGAGCAGGAGAAGCCCAGGCATGAGGAGAAGCCCAGGCATGAGGAGAAGCCCAGGCATGAGGAGAAGTCCAGGTGGGAAAGGCTGCCACCGAGAGCTTTTGTATTCTACTGACCCTCAGACAAGTGCACGAAAACATACATCTGTTGATAAGGGTGACTTTATCTTACAAACATGCCAATTCTACCTAAAATAATCCATAACAGCACAATTTTAATGAAGACACTAAGCATGGCATATTGGCTGACACAAGGAAATGATTCAGACTCAAGGACTGCAGAGTGGTTTCTGTTCTGATGGCCTGGTTCAAATCACAGCCCCATCATGTGACAGCCACACCACCTTGCAAATGTCTTAGCCTTCTTCCATGTCAGATTCCTTCTCTGTAAGATGGGAATATGTCTCTAGCATGGTTTATCATAGTGATGGAAATCATATACGCAAAACTCTTAGTGGAGTACTATGCACACGGTCTCAAGAAACATTGTTAGTATTATCTGAGAAAATAAAAATATTCAAGAAAATTCAGAAATAACAGCAGCAGGAGTCATGGGTAGATGCAGACTTGTCACTAATGGAAAATGCATCTTCAGGTAACTTTCACAGGCACAGGCCATTTTGGGAAGTCATGGGCTCCACTACAGTCCAAAAATAGACCCCAAACAAACATAAATGTTTAAATCAATACAGGAGACAAGTTTTCAGTTAAAATCATGTGGGAAAGGTAAACCCTGAAACTTGTAACCCAGTGTTTCCACCACAGTGAAATCCACAGAGATTGGAGGCTTTCCCTTTGTGAGCCACAGATGATAAGGCAGAGCCTTTCTAGCTTCATGCACAGTACAGACCCACAACGTGAAAACTATCTGCAAGTACAAGTCACGGCTGATTGCTCTATGATACAGAAAAACCCTTAAAACACCCACAAGGAAAAGATTAGTCACTCAACAGTAATATACAAAATGTACACCCGGCTGTAGAGGGAGGTGCTGGCTCCCTAATTGGTTCTTGATTGTGTCAATAAAGACGGCGGAAGCCAATTGCTGGGTAAAGGGAGAGGTGGGACTTCTGGTTCCCAGGAGGAATAAAAGGGACGCAGAGAGAGGAGGGCTTTTCGGCCAGGTTTTGGAATGGGAGGCTTGTACAACCGTGGAAGATCTTGGGCAGCTGGAAATGTTGGCTGATAAGAGCCCAGCACTTGTGCTATCTGGCTAGTTTCAAAATATTAAAACTGTCTGGGTTTTCCATCCACGAGCTAAGGTGGGCAGGAGAAAGAGGGAAGCCGGGGCTGTTGTTGGTGGCTTGGCATAGCTAGCCGAAAGGGGCTGGTGGGAACCTGATCTCGGAACTAAGTTGAGAGTGCGGCCCCATGCATACCCAGCAGCACGAATGGCCTCCAGACATGGAGAGGAGAGCTGTACTCCTCACAGACATACACATGACGATCTACACTACAGTCACCTCTGCACACACTTTAAACTTTCTTGCTCTCAGAATTCCCACTTTTCCCAGCTCCATAGCTCAGTCTCTCCTGATTGCAACGTTTCTTGGAAAGTTTTAAAATGAGTTTCTTCCCCCGTTTACCTTGAACACACACCAGTCATAACCTTGCACTAGCCGTTGTCATGGCTGTGAAGGACAGCCATACCAATCCAGTGACACACTTGATCTATTGCATACTGGTCACAACCCATGACTCTCCTTTAGAAAACCACCTTTCCCCTTGGATGTGCTAGGTTCCACTTACCTCCCTGACTGCTGCTTTCTCATATCTTTTATCTCCTGGACTTCAGTCTGTCTCTTCTCTTTCTCTAAATGACACTTGTTGACTGGCTCTATATCCTAGCCCAAAATTTTATATCCTAAAACACGTGTATACAAAATACTCAACAGCTCCATTTCAGTGGAAACCCTCCATGGTCCAAACTCAACTCCTGGTCTTTCCCAGTTGCCCCAACTTCTGCAAATGGTAATTCCACTCTTGCTGATGTGATCTCCCATTGTTTCATTGGTCAGGGCAATCCCCCAGTCGCACTTTTGGCTGCTCCCTTTCTCTCAGGCCTCCTACCTGTCTGGAAGGAAGTACTAAGGGTATATGATCACTTGCCCTTATTGACTCCTTCCCATGGCATCCCTACCAAAGCAGCCCTGTCACTCACAATGCCATAGAGTTGGCTTCTATCTCACATTCCTGCTGCTAGCTGGCATCCTTACAATCATTCTCAGCACAGCAACCAAAGAACTCTTAAAGCAACAGTGGGGCCTCACTCCTCCTCTGCTTAGATCATCTCCTAATGGCTGTCCATTTCATCCATGACACCACAAGTCCCTTTAGGAACTGATCCCCACTGCCCCTGTCACTCAGACATCATCTATTCCACATGGGGCTCACTGCATGCTAGCTACACTGTCTTCTGTGTCAAGGCTTTCATGCTGAGCCCTTAGACCTGGGAAAGTTACCCAGTTTCACTGCTTAGTGGTTTTTGTTCTGACCACTATTTAAATATATGGACCTCATCAAACCCACAATGTTACACACATTCTCTCCTGAGGAAACCCTCAACTAATCATTGGACTTTATCCAAATGGATCCATCTTCAGTTGGAAACATCAAGGACCACAGGGTGAGTAAGAGTTATGGCTCACTGCTGTCTTGGTAAGACAGCTTCCTATACCACAATGGCTAGTCGAGGAAAAGACCAAAGCTTGGTCCTACTGAATTGGTGTATTTTCATTCCATTGTAAACTTGAAATATCCTCAGTCTGAGGCTGGCTGTTTTTATCACTGACTGCCATTATCTATTGGATGGCTAGACAGAGGTTTAATATACTGGGCAAAAAGGTCACAGAAAAAATGGTATGAGTAAGAGCTAAGGGGAACAATACAGAACTTACTTGACAATGCTTATCAAGGTTGAAAATGTTTGCCCGTCAATAAAACAAATTCCGTAGCATTTAGCCTAAACACATATATTTCTACCCGTAAACTCACTATGATTACAAAACCTTTGTTAACACTAACGTGAGATCCACTCCTTTTTACTGATACATGTAAACATCCTTTATAAAACTTTGGCTCCATTCTTGCAGGGGTCATAATGAATGCCATACAGCACTACACATATGTAGGGCGATATTAATTGACACTTGTCTGGAAGGACATATAAATGACAAAGTAAGCTATTGAAATAGTCATTTTCGGCCTTATTCTCGTCATATATTTTGAATGTTTACCTTGCTTTGAAATACTTTAACAAAGATAAATTTTAAATGTTAAAATAACTTTCAGATTACTGTTACTAGTGGCAAACCTCAGGAAACTTAACTGGAATTCAAGGAAATAATTTAATATTTTATGAATTTGAACTTTTTGATAATAAGAACAAGTTACAACTGAAATACTAATAAGGCTCCGAAAGTCTAGGCAGGCAGATCTCCCTGAGTTCGAGGCCAGCCTGGAATACATACATGAGTTCCAGGATAGTCAGGGCTATAGAGAGACTCTGTCTCAAAAAAAATCAAACCAAGCCAAACTGAAACAGCCCCCCGCTGCCAATAATCATCATAAGGCAGCTGGAGAAACAGCAAACAGTGTAACTAGGAAGGACGCTCACCTTTAAGGATGAGGACTTGAGTTTAGTACCTGAATCCTGCATGGTGGAAAGAACCAACTCCCGATTTCTCTAACCTTTATACTCATTCTATAGGAAGCACGCATGCTCAAAACACAATAAAATAAAAATAAGCGTAATAAAAATTCAAAATATAATGAAGTATAAAAGAGAAAGATTAAAATGACATGTAAGAAGGCAGTAAATGCTGTAAATACACATGTGTGAACCTTGAAAGCAAACTTGCTCTCATAGTTCCAGAAGGTGCTGTGTAATCTGCCAAGTGAGGGAAACAGCCAACAGTCTGCCCCACTGTGACACCTAGGAAGCACAGCGACCTCACAGCAGAACATTCCTACCCACACAACACTGGCACTCATATCGGGGCAACAACAGCTCTATAACTGGACTTAGGGCCAGCTCAACAGGACGGAAATGCTGCCTGGTGCTGGAAACCTAGCCAGCTTCCCAGGGTGAGTGAATCCTGACTCTCTGAGGACGGTCCTCCGGTACCACTTTATGGAAGTCTATTTAGCCTTCTCCCCACAGGAAGAGTACTTGCCCTCATCAACAAAGCTGCTCTTTGTACCAGAGACCACTTTAGAAAACCACTGGTCAAAAATCTGAGAAGAGCTGATCATGGGGTGTCCACACCGCCCCAATACATCTGCAACACAACCCCTGCACCTAAGGTTCGGGGAACACGTCAGGAGGAACAAAAGACTTTAAGAGCCAGAGAATCAATCAGGAAGTCCGCTGTGAGATTATATCCCCTAGAAATGACAGGCAAGCTATGTCCAAGATAACAATGAGACCTGGACAATGACAAGATCAGTAGGCATACTAACACAGAAGGGGAAACCTCACTGGGCCCCTCCATAGACACAGAACTACAGGCAGCTAATGATTGCTGCGAGTGGGAGAAACAGCCTTCCCCAGCGATGAGTCTCCAAACTAGCTATGTAAGCTATGTCCTTCAATTGTAGACATGCAGGCAACACTTCACGGATGCAGCAGGTTGCTTATGTATTACACATGCGTATGTGTATGTGTATTACACATGCATATGTGTGTGTATAAAATAATCCAAGGACAAGTGGCCATGCATTTGAGACAGAGGAAGTGAAGATATAAATGAACTTGGAGGGAGGAGACGTACAAGGGACTGGACTGAGGACTGGGAAGGACAGAAATGATACAATTAAATCTTAATTAAATTTAAACATTACTTTAATTAATAAAGTCCTTTATGAAAGGCATATGCAATGTGTCACAAAGTGCATATGACACTCACCTTCTCTATTCATAGCCACACAAGACATGAAATTACGTGAGACACAGGGAAGGCACCACTGCCCCTTCCATGTGAACCTCCTTGAAGAGGGGAGGTGCCTTCAGTCCCCAAGAAAAGCCTCTCCAGTCCCCACCGTACCACAGTCAAGTCCAGTTACAGAGGCACCCATCCACCGTACCACAGTCAAGTCCAGTTACAGCGGCACCCACCCACCGTACCAGAGTCAAGCACAGGTGTTTGCATCTTAGGTTTTTTCTCATTTTATAAAAACCTAAACCAGTAAGTAAATATTTTGCAATTTTCTGTCTTTAATTTTGAGACCTGTTGATTTTGCATTGATGATAAAAAATATGAGGAAGGAAATGAAAATTCTAATCGATTTCATTTACTTCTCCCTGGTGCTTTTAGATTAGATGCACTAGTTTGTAATGTAAGCCTGCCAGAGGGGAGGGGACCCCTGCTTCCCCAACTGGCTTCCAGGAGTGACCGTAGTGCTCAGTGCCCACCAGGACCTGAGGCTGGCCGTGCCATCAGCTCTCTAAAGGGCCAGTTTCAACAGTGAGGCACTCAGTCCTGCCAAGGGACAAAGACCCCCAGGTCTTCTACTGCAGATATAGAAGCCTGGGAGTATACTGATAAAGTCTGAACTGAAACTTGGTCCTTTACATTTTTAGCATTTATTTGTTTGTTTGTTTATACCTGAGTGGGATGAGTGTGTGTGTGGAGGAGGCACGCACAGAGAGGTCATTTTGGGGCATTTTTTCTTGTCTTCCACCATGTGGGTTCTGGTGATCCAACAAAGGTCAGAGCTTGGCAACACCATTGCCCTTGCTTGCTGAGCAACCCCCTGCTGGCCCAAGGTTTGATTTTCTTCCCTTTCCTTTCTTTCTTTTCTGCTTTTTTTTTTTCTTTGAAGAGACAGAGTCTCACTATCTAGCTTTGGCTATCCTGGAACTTACTTTGTAGACAAGACTGGCCTCAAATTCACACAGGTCTAACTGCCTCTGCCTTCTAAATGCTGGGATTAATGGCCTGTGCCATCATGGCTGGTCAGAAACTCATTTCTTATTGAGGCACTGGAAACCATTTACAGTAACTGGAGTTTTATTTAGAGATCTACTACAGAACACAATATTACAAATGTGAACAAATTCCTTAGTTATCTAGAATGTTTCGACAGTATCAGAAAGAAGTCACAATATCAAAGATTTCCACTTCTGCAGCACACGATTTTAAAAAATAAGTTATGGACTGCATGTTATAGTAAGAAATATGGTAGTATAAAACTGAAGTAGGGGTCACACAGGAAACAAGGGGGCTAGGACTCCAGCCACATCCAAACACTCTTTTATGCTTTGCTAATATGATATATAATAAAATTCTTAATATTTTGTTTCTATTTTAATATGGAATGATTACTGGGAAATGAAGAAGACATGAATTAAAGTATGAAGAAATTCTTGACATTTTGTTTTACTTGAGTTACCTGAAAATCCATGGGCATTCTATTCTCACTAGAATAGAATCTGTACATAATCAATTCCAGAAAAGCTGAGCTATCCTATAAAGTAATGTCTGTGAACCAGCGCACATTCTCCTAGACATCTTATCTTCTGGATAAATCGGCAGTCAAGACAGAAGCAGCCGCATATAGACAGTAATGAACACCGTGTGCAGAGATGAACAGACAACTCTGCCTCATCTGTTGTAACTGAAGAGATGTTTATCAGCTGGGCCTGGGGGCATAAGTCTCCAATTCCAGCTACTTGGGAGGCTGAAGCAGGAGCATCAAGTTCAAACCCCCAGGATACAGCCCTGAGTAGCGTGAGCAACTTAGTGAGATACTGTCATCAAACACAAGGTTAAAAAGGCCAGAGACATACACATGTCTTACTAGGCTTATTCTCTAGAGTGGGGGGGGGGGAGAGGAGGGGCAGGGGGGCGGGGAGGAGGTAGATCCAAACTCAAGTTCTTACTATGGTTGAAGGAAAAAAGTTTAGTCAATCAATGCTCCTTGATTTTGTCCCCTGCTCCAGCCCTGACCTCACCCTGACCCAACTATTTGATAAGACTTCATGCTTTACATGCACTGAGTAAGCAACCCCAGAAACAGGCACTTTTCTAGTTAAGGAGATAGAAACTTAGGCTCTCAGGAGGGAGACACCAGCAGAAGCCATGCAGCTCTGCTGGGCAGACTCAGAAGCAGACTACTATGCTGCTTCAAAAATCAGAAGTCAAGTCCCCTGCCATAAACAGAAGATTGGGGCTCCTGCAGCACTGTTAAATACCCATCAAACAATCTTATCTTTGCAAACTTCACCAGTACACTTTAGTCTCATATATCTTTATCATTCCTTCAGGATAGAAGTAGAGGGCATACATAATCAGAGACTCATTTCAGATTATTTCCCTGATATAAAATTGTTAACAGCTTTCCACTCCAAATCTCACACATTCCAACGCCCAGCTCTTGGCAACTTGACCTCTCAAGATCCACCACACTCCCTCCTGACTGCTGTTGCCCAGCACACGGCAGTCTGCACACACCAGTTTGGATCCCCAACCCCATTCTGGAGAATAAGCCTAGTAAGACATGTCTGAGGCCTGCTTTACTTTTAGGCATCTTCTTTCCCTTCTCTTGTCTAGTGCCAAATTACAGCACAATTTTAGAATTCATATCCAATCCATAACTAGCCTCTTGGTTACCTCACTGTCTCTAAAGCTAAGGCTCCTATTTCAAACTTAGTCCCTCCTTTGGACCAGAACCACACCATGAATCAGGTGACTGCCTGAAAACAAGTAACAGTCTCTTTGAAGCCCTTTGCTTCTCTGTGTTATTTGTGGCCTGCTTGGCTCTGCATATGTTCTGCCTACTGCACAGTCGTATGCTATCACTAGAAGATCTTAGTTCTTTGTAAATGCTGAGCCTTTCTTCACCCCTTTAGCCCTGTACTTGTCCTTCCCTCTGCCTGAAATGCTCTCTTTGCCAATCTCCCCTCAGGCCTGTTCTCCATTCTTCACACTCTCATGCCATTTTGTTTCTGTCCTGCCAGGCAGCCATTACCACCTGCAATTATCATCTGTAGAGATTTGCTCATCTTCTTCTATTGTCATTTCTCTGTATATTAGCTTCTTATTGTGCTTTAACAAATGAAGTGTGAAGCGTAGAACTCTGCCAATGCCTTGGGTTACCTCATGGTCTTAGTTACTTTTCTATTGCTGTGAAGAGACACCATAACCAAACAACTTATAAATAAAAGCATTTAATTGAGGAGATGCCTACAGTTTCAGATGGCGAGTTCATAACAATCATGATAGGATGAATGGCAGCAGGCAGGCATGGTGTTGGAACAGTAGCTGAGCACCTCCATCTGATCTATGAGCAAGAGACAGAGGAAAATTGGGTCTGGGATGGGCTTTTGAAACCTCAAATCCCATCCTCAGTGACACACCTCCTCCAAAAGACCACACCTCCCAATCCTTTCTAAACAGTCCACTAACTAGGGACCAAGCACTCAGATATATAAGTCTATAGGCATCATTTTCATTCATATCACCGCATCCACCATGTTCTTTTCTAGACTTCCAGAGGCTGCTCATTACCTATTGAAGCCTTGCCCATCTTCAAGCTGGCAATGGCCAGCTGAGATTGTCACAGCACATCTTTCTATACCAGCACTTCTTTGTCATCCAATTTCTGCCTTTATGGATCCTCACACTGGGCCTACTCAGAGAAACCTATTTTAAGATTAGTTGCCAGGTGGTGAATGCCTTTAGTCCCAGCACTAGGGAGGCAGATCTCTTTGAGTTCAAGGCCAAAGTGAGCCCTAAGTAAATAAATATTACCTGATATCTCATTTTGTACCAATAAGGCTGTTCTAGTTACATTTTTTTTTCTTGTCAATTTGGCAACAACAAACAGGGGCATTTGGGAACTTCAACTGAAAAAATTCCTCTGTCTGGCCCATAGGCATGTCTGTGGGGCCATTTTCTTGACTAATAACTTATGTGGTAAGGCTGGGGGCAGTGCTACTCCTGGGCACATGATACTGGCTTGTTTAAGGAAGCTGGCTGAGTAAGCCATGGGGAACAAGTCAGTAAGCAGTGCTGCTGTATGGTCTCTGCTTCTGTTTCTGTCCTGGGTTTGGCTTGAGTTCCTGCCCTGACTTTCCTTATGACTGACTACCACCTGAGAGTTCTAAAATGAGATCAACCTTTTCCTCACAAGTTTGATTTTAGTCATGGTGTTTATCATAGCAACAGGAAACGAACTAAGACAGCACTTGTCAAGAAAAAACAAAACAAAAACCAAATGCTGGTGAGGATGTGGGGGTAGGAGGAGGGAGTAACGATGTGCTGTCAGAAATCTAAATGCGTATAGCCACCTAGGAATCTGCATGGAGAGGCCCCAGCAATTAAAAATTGAATGACCATATGATCCAATTATATGATTCCTGGCATATTCTCAAAGATGTACATCAGAGAACCACAGAGATGCTTGCAAGCCATGTTTACTGCTGTGCTATTCACAGTAGCCACAGTAACTAGGAAGACAAATCAGCCTAGATGCCCATCAACAGATGAATGGATAAAGAAGATGCTGTATACATACATAATGGGATTTTATTCAGCCAAAACGAATAAATTGTGTCATTGCAGGAAGATGGACGTAACTGGAGATAATACTAAGTGAAATGCTGCATGTCTGGGGCTGAGGAGACCTCCCGGGCTACACAGAGCTGGTGGTACAAGCATAAGGATCTACATTCCGATTCCTATGGAGGCCAAGCATGATGGTGTAAGACCTAGCTCTAGCACTGAGGGGGGACAGAGCAGAGACAGGCAGATCCCTGGAATGCACACCAGCCAGTCTTAGCCAGTTGGTGAGCTCCAAGTTAAATGAAAACCCTGTTTCAAAAATAAGGTGAGGAGTGAAGAGGAGGGTACCACATCAACCTCTGGCCCCCACATGCCTGTGTTCATGTTCTCTCTCTCTCTCTCTGTCTCTCTCCCACCCTCCCTCCCCCCTCTGTAACACACACACTGCATGTTTTCTATCATATGCTCAATTTAAAATTTACATATGTGACATGAGAGTGTAGGACAGACTCTCTGGGTTAAAAAGAGAGGGTAATGGAGGTAAACAAGAGCAAAATACATGATGTTCATGTGTGCAGGTGCCATGTGTGCAGGTGCCAAGTGTATAGGTGTCGTGTGCAGGTGCCAAGTATGTACATGTCATGTGTGCAGGTGCCATGTGTGCAGGTGCCAAGTGTGTAGGT